>LPNX011137751.1:567930-750110 GCA_001517045.1 Pseudotsuga menziesii
ATTTGATGGGGGTGGTGAAGTAAGATTGAAGGCTTATGGAGGAGGAAAGCGTATTTAGTAAGGTGTTATGGAACTAGAAAGGGGTTGGTTTTTCCTAAGAAGAATAAGACTTGGAATTTGGAGGTGAAAATGCGGCATACCAAGGAGGGGGTTAACTCGAGGATTTGAGGAGGTGGAAAACTAAAAGAAAGAGAAGAAATTCAACTATGGATATGGAACTATTGATTGAAGGACCCAAAACTATGGAAGGCTTCTATTCAAATTATTGGTTTGTGGGCTCAGGGGCTAGGAAACCCGTTGGTTTCCTAGGGACAACACGATAAGATCTGGTCGGCATGGTGGTTCATCCATTTTTTTGTTCTTAAGGCTTGGACACAAAGCTAAAAGGAAGGTGAAGGAACCTATTGAATCTACATCAACCTACGGGATCTACTACAACCACCAACACCAAGTATTATATGATCATCGCTTAAACATTTGAATTTATTATGAAATGTAAATGTGTTCTATAGTTGTACAACTATCTTATGAGTATGTTTCTTGTACAATTACATTTTATCAAAAGGTATTAGAATAATGTAAAACAAAATGTTGATAAACTTATATTTCATTCGAATGGAGGCTGAAACAATAAAATTTATGAATAAACAGAGTTAGTGCTACCTTATGAAGGATGTGCACTATAGAAACTTTATTCTAGTTAAATCTAGTCCCAAGCTTGATTTAATAGAAATGATATTTATAAACTAAATATTCAAATTACATGGGTTACCCAAAGAAATTGTATCTAATAGTGATATAAATTTTACTTCAAAGTTATGAAAAAAAAAATTTCCGATTCGAGTACACAACTAAACGTTAACAATTCCTACCATCCACAACTAGATGGGAAAACATAAATATTCAATCAAGTGCTTGAAGAAATGCTACACATGTAAGTGATGGAGAAACCATCGATGTGGGAATATTATCTACACAGTATAGTTTGCATATAAAAGTGGGTAGCAAGCATCGTTGGGAATGAGTCTATTTGAAGCATTGTATGGAAGATGTTGTAAGACAATAGTGACTTAGGATAATCCAGTGAATATAATTGTGCTTGAGCCAGAATTGTTTAAGGAAATGGAGCAATAATTTGCAAACATTAGGAAAAATTTAAAGGTAGCCCAAGATAAATATAAAATATATGTAGATAAAAACATAGTGCATAGGTAATTCAATGTTGGGTTCCATGTTTACCTCTAAGTGAGGAAAAGGAAAAGTTCATTGAATCTTGGAAGTTGGGCCAAGATATCATCGAGATATTGTGAGCCATTTGAAGTTCTTGAGAGGATATGTCTAGATGCATATAAAATCGCATTTTATGATAAAAATAGAGCTCATAATTTGTTTCTTGTTTCTTTGCTTAATAAATGTGTACGTGAACCTATCAATGTGATTGATTGGGAAGCGATCAAGGTGGAATCTAAGGGAGAGTTCCAAACTGAGACACTACCCATCCTCATATGAAAGGTAGTATTGCTTTAAATCCAATCCATGAGACAATTAAAGGTACAATGGAATAACTTTGATCCTTATGAGGCTACATGGGAGTTGGAGCATGCCATTATAGAGAAATTTCCATTTCCTGTTCTAATTTTGAGAAAACATTGAGAACAATGTTATTCAAATGAGGAGGGGATTTTACTACCCCTAGTTTTCACATGTAATGTATTGAATCAAAGTTATGTAAATGATGTAAATGTGCTAGTATAGAGCTTAAGGTCAATGCCCAACTAATTAATGGCCAATAATGTGTAATGTAAATATTTCTTTATGGATTGTCTGGTTGGCTTATCATGCCAATTTGAATGCTATGTAAATATTATGTTGGAAAATAACATAAAATGGTCCAATATGGTTGTGTAAATAGCAATAGAGGGGCTATGATTCCACTAGAGGGGAAAATGAAAGGGTTTCTATGCAATATTGAATCACATATTACCAAGTGTGAAGCTTAGAACTTATCCAATTGCTTCCATGTGCTTTAAATGAGCCAATTACTTCATTTTAAACATTCGATCCAATCATTAAATGTATGTGTGAGGTTGGTGAGGAAATTACTCTCATGTAGTTATGGAAGAATGGGATGGATATCCTTCTATGAAATTTGTAAGGGTCCTTTTATTATATTCTAAGAAGTTATGGAAATTTTCTTGTCACCATTCATTACTATATTTTGGAATAATTCATTCATTTTCTTATTATGATGCAGACTTCTACACTACATAGAGTCTCTCCTTCATGTTTCTCATACCATTACCAACTATGAGACTATGTATAACCTAGAAATTTGAATTTGGAACCAAAGTTATGGATTTGAAGGTAAAAGAGATGGATTTAGGTGAGAATTGAAGTTGAGCAGGCTAGGAACCTTTACCCATTGAGATATTATTATTTTACATGCTTGAGAAGCCATGAATTAAGGATACATATGGTTATTCGATAACATACATTAGGATTGACTACTTCTATGCACATACTGGTAACACCAGGAAATATGGATCTCTAGAGAAAATCATGGACTAGTGGAGGGAATGTATGAGCCTAGAAGGTTGTCATTGTGGGGAAGGTATTATTGGAGCCAAGGATTTGCTAGATAAGATAGATTCATGTAGAGATATTTATGAACATTTATCTAAGCTTATATATTACAATGTGTCATGGGCCAATATAGAGAAACTTGTAGATGCATTCTTCGCCCTAGGGACCTCATCACCTAGCTTGGGGGTGGCCTCTTAGTAGAAATATTATATCCTAGATAGAGTTCCTAAGGTTGGGTTGAAATTTTATCTTACACGACTAGTTTCTTAGATCTTCATTGTTTGAGATAAGTATTCCATTTGTATTTTATGTAACACCCCAATTTTGACCCTGTTTGCATTTAAATAATATGATGTAAATAATCATGGTGTGGAGCTCAAGGAAAAATCCCCACCATCAATTTAGTGTTTATGTTTAGGCGATTAAGATTTAGGCTGATCATTTTTTTATGCTAGCTGAACATTATAAGTTTGGACATCATGTTAATTTGTAATTTTTAATTAAAAATCCTACATCTAGCTATGTAAATGCAACAAAATGAGATGGGGGCATGATTTTCTCTAAGGATAGGGGGGGGGTTAGAAGAGTAGGCAGAAATTCGAAATGTGAAGAGCACCATTTCTAGGAAAAATGTTTTTAAATTTTCTTGGGCAAGAAAACACCAAAAATGCCTTATTTTCGATCATGCAGTGGCATTTCACCTTCCCCTAATGATTTGGGCAGTATTGTAGAAATTCTAAAGCCTTGATGGCATAAGGAATTTCATAAACTGGCTAAGGATCTAGGCACACAATTAACCTCACAGAGAATTGTAGAGAATTAGCATAATGAGAGAAGAAGAAGAATTAATGAACACACATTAATGAATGATCAATAAATGATAATTGATATTATTACATAGGTAATACATCCTTATAAAGGAAAAAGGAGTTGCATGAAGACAACTCAATCTAGCTCATAAAAGCAGGCTTACTAATTATGATAAACCCCATAGTTGACTAAAGCAGTTTCCCAGTCTATCAAGCACCTCACGAATTAGCAATAGCATGAGTGAGAGATGATGAGTGAAGGAAATACTTGCTAATCCTAGAATATGGAGAGAAAACAATGGAGGATGGGTTGGAAACAAAAGCTCCCAGTTTCCTAGTTGACTAGCTTTTATCTTATCCATAGAAAAGCAGGATAAAGCAGAAAAAAGAAGAAAAAAGCAGAATCTGCTATAAGGTCCTGTATACTAATTCTAGATGAACCCAGAATCAGAAATAAATCATTCCTAGGATATATATGGCATGCATTGACTTTAAGGTGCAAGTGGATGCCAACTAATTAAGCTAGTGGGTGAATAATTAATTAAATAATGATTAATTATTTTATCCTAAGTTATGAGTGGGTTTATTATATTCCAACACCCCCCTTTAAGCCTGACTTTATGATGATATTCTTGAACTAATCAGAAAAATATATGCATATAGGGCCCAACAATAAAGCTATGGTCACCCTTTTACAATTTATCTTGTCCAAAGAAATGAGGAAAGAGGAAAAACCTCAAGGGGAAAATCCTCCCTCAAGAAAGGACATGAAAAGAAATACCAAAAATGTTGAACTGCTGGTGTTGCTGCTGCTCCAAACTAAATGATGATGTCTGGAGGAATCTTCTTCTTGGGAAGAAGATAAATCTACTAACCTGGATCAAAGACAACTGTAGGGTGGAACCTGGGACCATGTAGAACAACTGAAATCCAATGATGTCAAGGAAATACTGAAGGATCTTGAGACTTGTAATCAGCTTGAAGATGATGATATGACTTGAACTTCAAACCAGTAGAGATGAAATGAGCTCTAGATAGGTCAAATAACTTTCCAAGCGAATGTATTATGTCTCCATCTTCATTTTCACAGAGAGGATGTGTGCAAGTGATCATGTAGGAACATAGAGAAGGCATGGGATCAAATAGTGCAAATGCATGGGCTCCATGGGTTGATCTAGCTTCCAAAGAATTGAAGAGATCACAAATAAGCACAATAGTAGACTCATGGGAATATACTGGTAAAGAATTATCTATGGTAGAAGTATGAGAGGAGGAAAGATAGTGATGTTCAAAATCTTCAAGGAGTCTCTGAGAATGAGTGCCAAGAACAAAGGAGGAGCTGCAGAAGCACATGGGATCAAGTATGGTAAGTGGAAAAACACTGGAAGGACTCGATTTGGCTAAGCATACATCTTGGAAATCACTGGGTTGCGCACCATCAAGAAAAGAGGCATGCACAAGGTGTGAGAGGTATGGCATATGGATCTCAGAATCCATGATAGAAGACATAGAGAACACTAAATGTGTGAGTGAATCATCAATAGCAATAGAAGCTCCATTAGTCACTTCTTTTTCATCAACAACATCATGAGAAGATGAATCAAGATCTTCTACTTCAAAAGACATAGAAAAAGATGGCTCTTCAATATTTGCTTCTTGATTGAAAGAGGAAGAATTCGAATCAAATAGAGTAGTAGCAACAGGAACTATATGAGAAACTTCTTCTTCATGATCAACTTCATCAGAGACTGTAGAGGCCGAGACATCTTGAGAGAGAGAAATCATTGAGGAGCTAGAGGCACTCTCCATATAGATAGAAGGATCCTCATTGTCCTTTCCCAAAACTCTATCCAATGTTGTCCAAAGATCCTTTGGGGAATCAATAGAATCAATAAGGTAGCGCATGCATGGAGAGATAGATAGGAAAATATCTCCAATTGCTCTATTGCAGTCATTCAACCAGTCACTTGGCTCTTCATAAGATTCTTCACCAGCTCCAATAGATATCTCATAGAGACCTTGTCTCTTTAGATATGAAATCATCTTTAGTTTCCACTCTGAATAGCTTGTGAATGGAGAAAGAAGAGGAACTGATACTCTTGAATCCATTTGAAGTTGAACCTACAAAATAAACCTGCAAATATGAAAAGGGAGGATTAATTAATGAACTCTCAAAGATATGATATCATGTAGAGCTTTGATATCCTCATCTCTAATAGCATGTATAAATTGAACTTTGAGAACCTTAGCTCTGATACCATGTAGAAATTCTAAAGCCTTGATGGCATAAGGAATTTCATAAACTGGCTAAGGATCTAGGCACACAATTAACCTCACAGAGAAATGTAGAGAATTAGCATAATGAGAGAAGAAGAAGAATTAATGAACACACATTAATGAATGATCAATACATGATAATTGATATTATTACATAGGTAATACATCCTTATAAAGGAAAAAGGAGTTGCATGAAGACAACTCAAGATAGCTCATAAAAGCAGGATTACTAATTATGATAAACCCCATAGTTGACTAAAGCAGTTTCCCAATCTATCAAGCACCTCACGAATTAGCAATAGCATGAGTGAGTGATGATGAGTGAAGGAAATACTTGCTAATCCTAGAATACGGAGAGAAAATAATGGAGGATGGGTTGGAAACAAAAGCCCCCAGTTTCCTAGTTGACTAGCTTTTATCTTATCCATAGAAAAGCAGGATAAAGTAGAAAAAGCAAAAAAAATCAGAATCTGCTATAAGGTCCTGTATACTAATTCTAGATGAACCCAGAATCAGAAATAAATCATTCCTAGGATATATATGGCATGCATTGATTTTAAGGTGCAAGTCGATGCCAACTAATTAAGCTAGTGGGTGAATAATTAATCAAATAATGATTAATTATTTTATCCTAAGTTATGAGTGGGTTTATTATATTCCAACAAGTATGTGGAATGTTTTGTAATCCAATCTTCATTCACGCAGCAAGAAAAACAACTTTGAGTCTTGATCCTTCAGGAATCTTTCCTATTCTGTAAATTGTTTTCCTTTTTACGATTTTCCTGTATGTTAGTCGTTTCTGGAATGCAAATGCCCAAAATCCAATTTATGTTTCTGAATGGAATGGCCAACAAATGATTTCATTTTGGTAATTGCAGCAGTCGGTCTGGCTCAGGAAATGCTCAAAAATTCATAATTGTTGTGTGTGTGTGTGTATTCCTTAGCTTCTATTATGTTTTGTTAATCCCATAACTGAGATCGCTATGTGTACATCCTCGTTTGACATATGAACTGATTTGGGGAATGGAAATGGAGTTTGTACTAGCTTTATAAACCTGATGTGTGAAGGAACCTCACAAACCAATATAGAGGGCTGGTTTTCTTCTTTACATACCTTGAATAACACTGGAAGGGAAGGCATGGCTTGAGGGAATGTGTAGCAGAGAAGGGGATGCTTCCTTGTGTTGGGTGTGTAAATGTTTAGAAGTTAGGATAGATTCGTGTAGGTTTCCATAGCTCTAGGATTGAGCTCACTAGCTTAGAAGTTAGTCTTTCCACCTCCTTGGCAGCCCAATAAACCCATCTGTTGGCTTGGATGTATCTCATGTGAATTTTGGCTAAGTGTAAACCACTGCCTATGTAAGTCTGATAAACCCAACTGGAAGGATGGATTGGATGGTAGCCTTATAATCCCATATGTTGGCATGGTTATGTCTCGTGTAAACTTTGGCTATGTTTAAATCACTTCCTGTGTAAGTCTGATAAACCCAACTGTGTTGGCTTGGATGAGTTTCATTGTATCCTTGGCTATGGAAAATCCTGCTAGTGTTCCTTATTCCTTGTGGAAATCATGCCCAGCTCGGGGGTGGCAGTGCTACTGATAGATTAATGAGCAAACTGGCCTATGGTTGGTTGGAATGTTGCAATGACATAGCTAGTTGCGGGATAAGCATATGATAAATATATGTATCTCTTGTGTTTCAATCCTTGCAATTGTACTTGTTTGTAAACTAAGATGAAATGATGAATGCTTGAATGAAATGTTTTGTGTCTCAGCTATATATTTCATGAATGATGCATCTATGTGTGTAATTACTTCAATGAATTTTCTAAGATGTTATGAAGTTAGATCGACCGAAATAGTGATGGCTTGGATGTTGGAAATCAATTTTATACTTAGAAATTTTCATGAGCAGATCGAATTTCCGCAGATTTTCCCTTCTACAATTCCCTTTCCGCAACTTGTGGGATGCGGGATGTAGGATGCAGAAATGTCGTTTGGTGAAATCTGTTTTCCACAATTCCCTTTCTGCAACTTATGGGATGTGGGATGCCAAAATGACTATGGTAGCTTTTGATTTCCGTAGTGGCCATTCCGCATGCGAGATGTGGGATGCAGAATGTGGCATGCAGGATGCAGGGTGTGAGAGTGAAGTTTTGATATGTTTTCAATTCTGCAAGTGAAGCTCTCCCAACCGTTGATTTCTGCGGGATGATTCTCCACTGTTCAATCTCTCTGCAATTGGGGAAGATAAATAGTTATACATGGTCTGGATCAGAATGTTAGCAGGAGAAATTATTTATTTTGTATATATTTAAAGAAAAAAAGAATCAGGAATCATCATACGAATGCATAGTCAGAGATAGGTAACTCAGGTAGAAGAGTTGGGTTGCATTCTCTCCTCTGGGGCGGGAGGGGACGTGACAATGTGGTATCAAAGCTGCTGGTTGCAGCATTGGGCCTAGATGGGCTAGAATCAATTGTTAAAAATATAAGAGTACCCTTTGATACCAACTTGTAGTACACTATAGTGTGGTATCATATTTGTTGGTTGTAGCGTTGGGCCTAGATGGGTCGGAAAGAAAAGTGGCTACAGTATTGGGCCTCGATGGGCTGAGTTGGACAGTTACAGAATTGTTGGTTAATAGCTCCAACATATTGTTTTCCACATAATAGAGAAAAAAATGTCATGGGCAGTGGGTAAGTGATTTTGGTTTTGATTATATCTAACAGTTTGGTTATCTAACACATTTTTGCAAAATTGCATTCACCTTCAGAAAGGGAAGTGCAATTCTCAATAGTTGGTTCGACCATGAGGACAGACGATATGAATGATTATGCATGGGACCCCATTGAGCATGAGAAAGCTGCTATGGGGGGGAATGTCAGAATTGGAAATGCTGAGATAGAGTCTAATTGGAGAAGGTTTCAAGATACTCCCCCAGACTTTACAGCCACCATGAGAAGCCTTAAGTTGGGGATACAGAGCTACAGAGAAGAAAATGAAAGACTAATTAAGGCTTAGGAGGAGCAGAATCAACTGAATGTATCCATATTGCACAGTTTGACAGACATTCAGAGAAAGATTAACTTTGGGGACCGGACAGTAAAACCAGAAGGAAGTAAGAAAAATGCTAGAGCAAGAAAGTGATCTCCTAGTGGGTCGTCTGACTCTGAAAAATCCATTGATGGTTCAAGTTTTTCCTCTCATGAGAATAAAAGGAAGAGATCTCCAAGTGGTTTGTTTGACTCTGAAAGATCCACTGAAGATTTGGGCTCTTCATCTCATAGGAGTAGGAGGAAGAGGCGTTACCAGAACCGCTCACGAGATGAATTCAGGAAGGCAAATCCATTTACCTTCAATGGTGAGGTAAAGACTAGACAAGAGGCTAAAGCTTGGCTTCTGGGAATAAGAAAATATTTCCAAGTCCAAGATTATTCTGGAAATATGAAAGCTTGAGTAGACATTTTCAATCTGATAGGAAGAGTGTCTATTTGGTGGGAACACTTTAGGAAAGTAAATAAGATAAATGAAAGGAATATTGTTTGGAAACAGTTCCAAAAATATTTCAAGCAGAAGTACCACTCTAACCAGTACTATGATGATAAAATC
The DNA here is from genome assembly GCA_001517045.1 of Pseudotsuga menziesii. Taxonomy (NCBI): domain Eukaryota; kingdom Viridiplantae; phylum Streptophyta; class Pinopsida; order Pinales; family Pinaceae; genus Pseudotsuga; species Pseudotsuga menziesii. The sequence continues at coordinate 577,214 of LPNX011137751.1, forward strand.
AAAGAATTCCATGAGCTGATATTGGGATAGCAGACTATGGAGGAATATGAAAACAAGTTCTTAGAACTACTGAGGTATGTTAGTTATATTAAATATGAGAAGGTAAAAATCCAGTGCTTTCTGAGTGGACTGTCTCAGTCCTACAAAGACCAAATTGAGTTCTATGAACCCAGAACTCTGGAAGAGGCGATAAGAAAAGCTAAGTACTGCTATGAGCAAATCAATAGAAAACATGAATACCAGAAGACATGGAAGAAGAAAATGAATGAGAATATTGATCAAAGGAAGATATGTTTCAAACCTCCTAACTTCTAGAATCAGCAAAAGCATCCATTCCAAGCCATGAAGAAGCCAGCCAGAGTAGTGGGAGAAAAGCCTAGATATCCACAATAGAACAAAGCACCACTCCAATGTTGGAAATGTAGAGGACACCATCTGCATAGGTTTTTTCCACTGGAAAATGAGAATGAAAGGTTAACATACAATATTCAAGAGGCAAAAACAGTGGTACAAGTGGCAAGGGCCATACCTAGAATTTATGCAGCACTGGAAGACCACTAGGAGGATCACCAGTGAATGGTGGTTGAAGTTGTAGGTAATATTGTTGAGCAATCTATTTATATTTTGATTGACCATGGTTCTACTCACATTTATATTGCTCCTAGAGTAGTGGAGGTTTTTTCTCTAAGGAAAGCAAAGCATAGCAAGTCATGGTTAGTTCAGCTAGCCACTGGAACTAAGACAAAAATTAATGAAGTGGTGGAGAAATGTCCATTGGTGATGAATGGACTAAGCACTTGTGTAGATCTGAACGTTCTACCACTTGGTTCCTATGGTGTTCTCATTGGAATGGATTGGTTAGAAGCTCACAAGGTGAAGCTTGACTATTATAACAAGACTTTTGAATGCATGGATGGAGAAGGGAACACGGTAGTTGTAAAAGGCATACCAAAGGTAATTTCTATAAGGTATATTTCAGCGATGCAATTAAAGAAGTTTTGTAGAAAAGGTTGTCAGTTGTATGAAGCCCATATTGAGGAGGAAACAGGGAGTGAAAATCTCAAGCTGGAAAACTATCATGTGTTGCAAGAATTCATAGATGTTTTTCCTGATGAGATTCCAAGGATTCCTCCAAAGAGAGACAATGATTTCATAATTGAGCTTGTGCTAGGAGTAGCACCAGTGTCGAAAGCACCTTACAAAATAAGTACACCAGAAATGTTAGAGCTAAATATGCAGCTGCAAGAATTGTTGAAGAAAAAGTATATGAGGCCGAGTGTGTCTCCTTGGGGAGCACCAGTTCTATTCGTGAACAAGAAAGATGGTACACTCAGATTGTGTATTGATTACAAGAAACTGAAAAAATTCACAGTGAAGAACAAATATCCCTTGCTGAGAATTGATGACCTCTTTGATCAAATGAAAGGAGCAAAGGTATTTTCCAAGGTTGACTTGAGGTCTGGTTACCATCGAGTGAGATTCAAGGACGAGGACATTCATAAGACAACCTTCAGAACAAGGTATGGAAATTATGAGTTTGTAGTGGTACCATTTGGTCTCACAAATGCACCAGCAACATTTATGTGCCTTATGAATAGTGTCTTCGGCATGTATTTAGACAATTTTGTTCTTTTTTTCCTTGATGAAATTCTTGTTTATTCTAAAAATGAAGAAGAGCATGAAGAACATTTGAGACTAACATTGAAATTGCTTAGAGAACATCAATTGTATGCAAATTTGAGCAAGTGTGACTTCTATAAAGATAGAATTCAGTCCTTGGGTCACGTTATATCAGAAGAGGGTATATCCATGGACCCTGACAAGATTAAAGATATCAAGAATTGGCCTACTCCAAGGAATGTGACAGATGTAAGATCCTTTATGGGCTTGCAAGATACTACAGAAGATTCATTGAAGGATTATGCAAGGTTGCACATGCTATCACTTCTTTGCAAAGGAAGGGGATAAATTTCGAATGGACCTCGAACTGTAAAGAATATTTCCAGTGGTTAAAGTATCTTCTCACCAGTGCACCGGTCTTAAAATTTGTAGACCCAGAGAAATATTTTGTGGTATGTATGGATGCATGTGGTCAAGGACTTGGAGGAGTTATTATGCAAGACAACCACGTGATATGCTATGGTTCCATAAATATGAAGGAGCATGAGAGGAATTATGCCACTTATGATCTGGAATTTGTAGCCATAGTACATGCTCTCAAGATCTGAAGACATTACTTGATGGGAATAAAATTTGAGTTAAGGGAATACCACTGTGGTCTGAAATATTCATTTGATCAGCCTACTCTAAATGCTAGGCAAGCGAGATGGATGGAATTTTTATGTCAATTTGATTTTGAAATCAAGCACATAAAAGGAAAAGAGAACAAGGCAGTTGATGCACTCAATAGAAAGGTACAAGAGATGCATGTGGCATCTATTAGTAATTTCCAATCAGATTTGAGACAACAGATTATTAATCATAATGCTGAAGATGAAATGTATGCGCAGGTAAAGGAAAAATTACAGCAGCAAAGCCTTGAAAAGAAGTATGAAGGTTATAAGTTAGAAGAGGATGGACTTATTACTTATAAGAGCATAATGTATATTCCAAATGTGGTAGATTTGAGGAATTTTGTTATGCAAGAAATCCATGAAACTCCATATCCTTGTCACCCAGGATATCAGAAGACAATTGCTACTGCAAGGAAGCAGTACTTTTGGCCAGGAACGAAGAAGGACATGGCTGAATATATTTCAAGTTGCATGAAGCGTCATCATGTAAAGGTGGATTTTTTGATGTATTTGTAACTTTGGAATGTATTCACCTGTATATCTTATGTATTATACGTCAATGTTTATTCCAGGAAGTGTCTGTAATGTATTAAATTCATGTCATGCCCCGATGTGCCTATCGGGAGATTCAATAATGTAAACAAGTCATGTCAAGTCATTGTGGGTTAAAGTCCCTGCAGTTGTGGGGCCATAGGGTTATTAGACTATCCTATATAAGTCGACCCTAGGTGATTTATTGTAAGTCGAGGCAATAGTCCCCACCATTGTGTTAAGCATAACCCTCCTTGTTGGTCGGAGGGGAAAAGTGTTAACTTTTCATATGCTTAGCTAACACATCAGCACTTCATTTCATTTTCATAACAAAAGCATATAAATAGGATCACTAAAAGATAGACAGGCACAACCATACAAAAGGAACACAAAGATTTATCCTGAGAAAACCCTAAAGGGAAAAACCTAGAAAAAGCTTCCTCAATATAGATGCCCCAAAAAGATAAAAGATAAAAGATAAAACCAGCAAGGAGATCAAAGCTTGATCCTCCTCCTTCTCCAGCTACTTATCTTCTCCACTATTGCACTACACAAGTGAGAGTGTGTGTGTCTCAAATGAGTAGCACCACACCTCTATTTATATTCATCCGTTCACTTGAATTAACTCATCTGACATGTAGGCTCTAGTTACACATGTAGGTTCAAGTAACCACACTGGGGTGCTAATGACCCACCTTTACAAATAGAGGGGAAAACCTCATGACTCTTATTAGTTCTTCCAATTAGAAGCATCGGGGTACAAGATAATACAAGTGGTTCTCCCAGTAGGACCATCGAGGAACACAAAAGATACATATAGAATATTCTTCGAAGTTACAATATTTCAACACTCCCCCTTAACGAGAAGGGTATTCTACAACAACATCAACAACAACAATAGTAGGAGAGGACATCATCAACATCATCAGGGTAACACATCTATAAATCATTGGAAGCTTTTCAACATCATATAGTCTTCGTCTTCAATATTTGATGACAACAACTCTTTAATCAACATCAGCATCTTTTGACCTTTTGATTAGCAACATCTTCAACACTTTGATCTTTTGATCAGCAACATATTCAGCACTTAGACCTTTCAATCAGCAGCAACATATTTAGCACTTTGACCTTTCAATCAGCAACATCATTGGCACTTTGACCTTTCGATCAGCAACATTTTCAGCAACATCTTCAACACTTTGACCTTTCGATCAACAGCAACATCTTCAGCACTTTGACCTTTCGATCATCACCAATATCTTCATCATTTTGATCAGCAATATCTTCAGCACTTTGATCTTTCGATCAGCAAAGACATCTTTAGCATTTTGATTTTTCGATCAGAAACATCATCACATTCTGATTAGTAACATCGTGATCAGCACCATCATCATACTTCAACTCTCGAACAGAATCATCAACATCATATTTTGATCTTTTGATCAGTATGTCGTCATCATCACATACTGATCATCATCATCATCACACTCTGATATTTTGATCAGTACATCATCATCATCATACTCTTGATCATTCGATCAGTACATCATCATCATACTCTGATATTTTGATCAGTACATCATCATCATCATAAAAAAATCATCATCATGAAATACTCAACATCATCAAAACATCATTATGATCAAAACATTCAACATCATCAAAACATCAAAATATCATCATCATCACACTCTGATCTTTCGATCAGTACATCATCATCATCATAAAATCATTATCATCAAAACATCAACATCATCAAAACATCAAAATATCATCATCATCACACTCTGATCTTTCGATCAGTACATCATCATCATCATAAAATCATTATCATCAAAACATCAACATCATCAAAACATCATTATGATCAAAACATTTAACATCATCAAAACATCAAAATATCATCATCATCACACTCTAATCTTTCGATGAGTACATCATCATCATCATAAAATCATTATCATCAAAACATCAACATCATCAAAACATCAACATCATCATCATCAAAACATCAACATCATCATCATCAAAACATCAACATGATCCTTCCTTTCGGAATTATGGGATCAACATGTCTATGGTACTCAGAAAATCCTTTCGGTCGGAATTACGAGATTTAGGTCTTTACAGAGTTACTAACGATCCTTCCTTTCGAAATTATGAGATCAACACATTTGTGGAGCTTAGACGATTGACCTTCCTTTCGAAATTATGGGATCAAGTCTTTACGGAGCTACTAACAATCCTTCCTTTTGGAATTATGGGATTTAGGTCTTTACAGAGTTGCTAACAATCCTTCCTTTCGGAATTACGAGATCAACACATTTGTGGAACTCAAAAAATCCTTCCTATTGGAATTATGGGATCAACACATCTATGGAACTCAGACAATCCTTCCTGTTGGAATTATGGGATCAAGTCTTTACAGAGCTACCAACGATCCTTCCTTTCGGAATTACAGGATTTAGGTCTTTACAGAGTTACTAACGATCCTTCCTTTCAGAATTACGGGATCAACACATCTGTGGAACTTAAACAATCCTTCCTATTGGAATTATGGGATAAAGTCAATGATCCTTCCTTTCGGAATTACGGGATTTAGGTCTTTACAGGGTTACTAATGATCCTTCCTTTTAGAATTACGGGATCAACACAGTTGTGGAACTCAGACAATCCTTCCTCTAGGAATTACGGGATCAACACACGTTCTCGAGTGCCGAAGTCACCGTATCCGTTCTGAACTGAAGTTCAAGGATGATACAATCCTACCACCTTCTTGATGACCAAAGTTCACTGGATCCGTTTTGAACCGAAGTCCAAGGATGATACAATCCTACCACCTTCTCGATGACCGAATTTCACTGGATCCATTCTGAACCGAAGTTCAAGGATGATACAATCCTACCACTTTCTCGATGACCGAAGTTCACCGGATCCATTCTGAACCGAAGTCCAAGGATGATACAATCCTACCACCTTCTCGATGACCGAAGTTCACCGGATCTGTTCTGAACCAAAGTTCAAGGATGATACAATCCTACCACATTCTCGATGACCGAAATCACCGAATCACTTCTAGACATATGTCCCGGGATGATACAATCCCTCTTCATTCTCGAATACCAAGGTCTCCGGGTCACTTTTGGGCAAGTACCCAGGGATGATACAATCCCACTACAACATCATTACTCCCCCTTTCGGGGAAGACCATTTCAAACCACACCAAGCTTGTCTCGAAAGTATTCAAACTTCACTCGGGACAAAGGTTTCATCAACACATCAGCAACCTATTCATCAATACTCACATACTGGAGCTTTATGGCTCCTTTCTGCATCATGTCTCGAATGTAGAAATACCTAATTTCTATGTGCTTTGATCTGTCATGGAACACAGGGTTCTCTGTCATCTTTATACAGCTTTGGTTGTCACATAGAATTATGGTAGTGTCCAACTCTAGATTGAATAATCCTGACAGCAAATTTCGAAGCCATATGGATTCACAACTAGCAGAGCAAGCTGCTACATATTCTTCTTCAGTAGTGCTTAGAGTAACACTGGATTGCTTTCTGCTAAACCATGAAATCATAGCAGATCCCAGACTATAACAATCGCCTGATGTTCTTTTTCTATCTGAGATACTTCCAGCCCAATATGCATTTGTATATCCATATAATCTGTACTCATGGCTATTATCATAGTATATCCCAAAGTCTATAGTCCCTTTCAAATATCTCATCACATGTTTGGCGGCTACCAAGTGAACCTGTCTAGGTTGAACTAGATATTGACTTAAAGTGTTCACAGCAAAACAAATGTCTGGTCTGGTATTTGTTAAGTACATCAATGACCCAATGATCTCTCTATAGAGATTCACATCCACTAACTCTGATGAGTCATCAACTAATAGCTTCAGGTTGGAGTCCATGGGTGTGTCCATGACTTTACATTCCAACATATTGAATCTCTTCATTATCTCTACCGCATACTTTCCTTGGTTGAGAAAGATTTCTTTTGAACTTTGTCATACTTCCAGACCTAGGAAATAATGCATTAACCCAAGATATTCCATCTCAAATTATTCTGTTAGTTTCTTCTTTCTTTCCATGACCTATTTCTCATTTCCTGTCAAGGATAAGTCATCCACATATAATAACAAGATGACAAGTTCATCTTCTACAACCTTGTGATAAAGGTTAGGATCAGCTTTACTCTTGGTAAATCCCATGCTCGACAAGAAACTATCTATTCTTCCATACCAAGCTCTGGGAGCTTGCTTCAAGCCATAGAGGGCCTTCTTTAACTTGCATATGTGATTCCATCTGGATTCAACTTCAAATCCTCGTGACTATTCAATGTAAAACTCTTTCTCAATCATACCATTAAGGAAGGCTTGTCTTTACTTCACCATGGAAGAAACTACCATGATAGTTCTAAAGGAAGTGTACCTTGCTTCCTATATTAAGTGTCTCTTCAAAATTAATTCCTCTTTTTGAAAGAAACCTCTGGCCACAAATCTTGCTTTATACTTCTCGATACTTCCGTCAGCTGCATTCTCTATTTTTTATATCCATTTGGAGGATACAATACTCTTTCCTTTTGGTTTGGGAACTATATCCCATACATCATTCTAGTATTCTTTCAATATAACATCTTCCATGAGTTCGTCTTGTCAGATCATCAACATATCCTAGTCTTCTGCATTCAACTTTGAAGGTTGGAACCCACTTTACTCTTGGTAAAGTATCGATCCATCAAGAAGATATCCATCATGTCGTACCGTGTCGAACTCAGATATCTTCTATAGTCACTTCCCCTGAAGTGGAGTATTATATTCCTTCTTCATTCTGTACAGGTGGTTCTATGCTTGATATATACTGGTCAATAGAGTATGTCATGTCATAGTCTATTCTTTCTGAGGCAAATCACGAACCTTTCTTTGTACACTTGTTCTTATAGATCCATATGGACGATACTATGCACTTCCCTTTATGTCTCGAAATCATATTATATACATCATTCCCCATGATCAACTGTTATTCGTTGATCATAGTTTCTTTCATAGCATTCTTTTCTTCATCTTGAGTTATCTCTCATACCCATGGTGGTATTTATCCTTTGAGGTGGATCTACCACTCTCTGAAGCTCTTTCTTCCGTCATGGTGTCTCTGAACTTGGGAGCTTCAGATTCATGTTTATTGAATTGTCATCACTTGTTCTTCGGAAAAAGTCTCATCCTTTTTTTCTTGTAGTAGGTTGTATAGGACCTTTCCTACAATCCAAATGCACCAGTTGCATGGTTAGAACTATTTCATAAAAAATATGCATAACGACAAATTATTATGCATCATGCAACTATTTAGCCAATACAACATTCATCCATATCTCACGAAAACTTTCTAGTTGACATCATTGAGATTGTGCATTAATCCAATATGTCATGTAAAGAGGTTTCATTCTAGATAAGTAGAAATGGAGAGATGTATAGAACCATGAGCTACTTACCAATCACATGCATATTAGGAGTATACATTCATTAATGCAAACAATCTATCATGCATAACACATGAACTAAATATGCATAACAAAACAATATCATTAAATGACAATTGAATACTTATCTTTTGTTTGTTTTGTGGGTAGACTCCTTAATCATTCTCCTTCATCATATTCTTCATTCATGAAATCATCATTTCTTATCCAAATGATAAGATGGATAAGAGGTTTGTCAAGAATTGAGTTCTTCATATTCCTCATCGCTTGAGGGATCTTCTTTGAATGGTGAGAGCTTGATCTTCAATTTGCTCCCATCTTTCTTCTTCTCTTCTTATGAGACGAGCTTCTTCTTCTTCCCAAAGTCAACTGAAAGTAATCACTTCCTTCTGGCACACATTCCTCTCATGAATGAATCCCATGATCATGGGAGGCCATTCAAGGTGGCTATCACCACTTCTGCATTCTCTGCTTCTTCTTCTACCACTTCAAGATGTTATGCATTCTGGATCTTCACATTCTTCAACTGATTTCTCAAATCCATCTTCTGAATTATGTTCTTATCTTCAAATAGCTTCATCAAGGAGTCAAACATATCCGTGTCTTTAGGGAAGACACTTGTGGTATAAGTTGATCCGTGATTGAATCAACAGTGATCTTCTTGGCCTTGATCAAGTTCTTCTTGTGTAAGGCTTTGAGGCTCATCTCCCTCTAGAACTGGAACCTCTCTACTCATGTAGGTGTCCAATTCATTTTCTTCAGAGGGATCAAATACTTTCATGCTTGGAAGGTTTCAACTTCACCAAGATTATCATCAAGCTTATGTGATATATCACTTTGAAATGAGAACCTCAAATGCAAATAGCAAAAGATTAGATGTTACCGATTTGAGGTATCCGTCCTGCTTCTGGAGCTGGCTGATCTAGGGTTTGTCAGAGAAACCCTAATTTAAATAAATTGGAATATTTCAGATCTTATTGTATAGAAATATATATCTCTTCAAATGGATCTGTCCAATGTACTCCTTTTCTGAAAACAGTGGAGGGAAGCTCCCGGAACAGGAAGCCCTAGTTTTCCAATTTCTTTTGCATAAATGTTTGTTACTGTTTATGTGATATCTCTGAAATTTCTGCTCCTCGGTATCTGAAATTTCGCACTGAGGTAACCTCGAATGTACCTGATCCAACACCATATGTTTCATTAGAATTGGTTTTACCGATTTGGATTTATGATCATTTTCCCAAGGTGACCTGTTACAGGACTGTTCAGAACAGTGAAGTTGTACAACATGCCACGTGTCACTGGTTCATCTTCAGGTTCTGAAATTTGGAACATAGAAATTAAATTCCATTATCTTTCTGGAAAATCTTTATTAATTCAATTTGGACCTCTGTATCCCAAGCTATAGGAATGTTCCCTAGGTGTCCTATTTAGGGATGAATTCTGGAAGAGGCTGGAACCCTAAATTGGAGGGATCATATCTCCTATAATATAGTGAATAGAAGGCTGAATGTTGGACACAGTGTTCATCAGGAGTATATATTTAGTCTCGAAAATTTTCATCTCCTGAACCTTCACCAATATTGGGATATAGCGAATATACCAAAACTTAGCAGTTTTAGTATTTAGGGTTTTTCTAGCTCTGGGTCAAACTAGGGTTTGACTTTCCTGGAGTTTCACCCAACCAAAAATATTGATCCAGCTCTCTAAACTTTGATTTTGATGAGGATAGAAATCCTATGTTGGGCTCACTCAAAAATTCTTCTTCTGCAAGAAGCCCTAATTTCCCACACCTAAAACTGAAAATGCTCGGAATCGAATTTCACTTCGACAGAAAGATGTGCCCTTCAATGGAGAGTCGGGCTAGCCTTCTTTTTTTGATTGATTGTGGAGAGAGAACCAAAAAGTAAGAAGCCCTAGATTCTGTAGGTGCACAATGTCTTTTTTTCAAGGTGGCTCTGATACCATGTTAACTTTTCATATGCTTAGCTAAGACATCAGTACTTCATTTCATTTTCATAACAAAAGCATATAAAGAGGATCACTGAAAGATAGACAAGCACAACCATACAAAAGGAACACAAAGATTTAACCTGGGAAAAACCAAGCAAAAGCTTCCTCAATATAGATTCCCCAAAAAGATAAAAGATAAAAGATAAACTAGCAAGGAGATCAAAGCCTGATCCTCCTCCTTCTCCAGCTACTTCTCTTCTCCACTAATGCACTACACAAGTGAGAGTGTGTGTGTCTAAAATGAGGAGCACCACACCTCTATTTATATTCATCCGTTCACTTGAATTAACTCATATGACATGTAGGCTAGAGTTAATCATGTAGGCTCGAGTTACACATGTAGGCTCAAGTAACCACACTTGGGTGCTAATGACCCACCTTTACAAATAGAGGGAACAACCTCATGACTCTTATTAGTTCTTTTGATTAGAAGAATCGGGGTACAATATAATACAAGTGGTTCTCCTGGTAGGACCATCAGGGACCACAAAAGATACATATAGAATATTCTTCGAAGTTACAATATTTCAACACAAAGTCCCCACAAGTTGTGGGGCACTAGGGTTATTAGACTCTCCTAGAGATGTCAGCTCTAGTAAGTAATTGTTAAGTGAGGCCAACATGTTGGAGTGGACACTAAGTGAATGAAAGAATATAAATAGAGAGTAAGACTCTCTATTTATCACACACACACTCACTCATTGGGGTGCATGAGTGAGAGATAAGTTGTTGGGACAAGAGAGAGACTAATGCTGTCAGGAGATCATCTTTATGTTTTTGGGTTTTTCTTTTGGTGTAGATTCTATCTATGAGGAAGTTGTGTGGTTTTATCCTATATGGTTTCCCTGAGGAAAATATTTGTCTTCATTGTCTCTTGTGTTTTATTTTTGTGCATGATATTCTCTCAGTTAAAGATCTTAAGATCATAATGCTATCTTGAATGATAAAAATACAACATGGTATCAGAGCTAACCTGAGAAGAAGAAATTGTGCAGCTGCAGAAGCTAGGGATTCTTAATTTTTGGGTCTCTCTCCATAATCCATCAGCAAAAGTATTCTAGGATGACTCTCCATTGAAGCGCACATTTTTCTGTCAAAGCGGAATTCAATTCCGAGCATTTTCAGTTTTCGGTGCGAGAAATTAGGGATTTCTATAGAAGAGAAATTTTTGAGTGAGCCCAACATCGGATTACTCTCCTCATCAAAATCGAAGTTTAGAGACCTTGGTCGATATTTTTGGATGGGTGAAACTCTGGGAAATTTAAACCCTAGTTTGACCCCAACCTAGAAAAACCCTAAAATACTAAAACTGATAAGTTTTGGTAGATTTGCTATATATCTGTATTGGAGAAGTCTCGAGAGCTGAAACTTTCATAGGAAGAATATAAAAATCTTATTTACATTGTATCCAAAACTTAGCCTCCGATTTGCTACATTTTGGGAGATATGATCCCTCCAAATTAGGGTTCCATCCTCTTCCATGATTCATCCCTAAACAGGACACCTGGGGAGAATTGCCATATTGTTGGAGACATTTACCACCTTACACACTCTTTTTGGTCAAACTGGCCTAGTTAAACCACTATCCTAATTTTAATTGACATTAATTGACATCATCCAGTCACACCCATGCCTACCTACAGTCAAGATGACTAACTTAGCCTTCTCCTACATTCGGGGAGGCTAACTGGAGCACTCCGGGGGTGATATGAGTGATATTAATGCACCTAATTGCTAAGTGGTGGTTCCAATTAGTTCAACAAGTTGGTTAAGGTGCCTCCTCTCATTAAATATATTATTTAATGATTATTTAATGATCTGGATTCAACAGGGGCGCCTCCACCAACTTCTGATGATCAGTTCAGCTTCAGTTAACCTCATCGGGGTTCATTGAAGTCATTGAAGCACTAGCACTTAATGGTTGGCTTGCTATGACATGTGTTTGATATCTTTCAGTTGAGACTCAATCATTTATTGCACTCCAACTTCAGTTAGGGTTTGGTGAGTCAATTAGGGTTTTAGTCAGTGGTTAACTGAGTGTGAACCAATGGCTTATATTCAGTTAAGCTAGACTCACTCATTCAATTCGAATGAACTCCTTAGGTATTCGAATTTCTCACCCATTCAAGCTGTAGCTTGACATTTTAATTGTAATTATTCATTGTTTATTGAATATATAGAGCGGCTACTATTTTGTAGACCGATTACACCATTTCATGAGTTATTTGTTGATTATTTCTTGATGAGATTGATTATTTTTTCCTAGATCAATGTGCAAGATTAATATGATATCAGAGCATACAGCGGGACAAAGATCTATCTCTCAAAAACAAGCTTTTTGACAAATTTCTGCATGAAAAGTGAGCAATAGCTCAAAAATCCAGCACTGCACCAGAAGCCAAGGCTTACCACTTAATACCCCAAGTAAAGAACTTGTTGATCAAGCTTGCTTGATTGAATATGCTAGGTGTGGTGAAATCCTAGAATGTGTAGGCTGTCCGACCTTGCATTTCCCTTTTTGTTTTGATTTTCAAGTTTCTATAGGTGAAGCATTCGATCCAGCACATCCAAATGGCCTCCTCAGTAGATCTCTTGACTCCACACAATTTCCACTCATGGAAAGGTGATATGGAGATTCAGCTATGCTCTAGAGGTCTTTTTAGAATCACCATGGACACTGAAGATGAGCCTGGATCCGCCATAGAAAAATCAAGATTCTTGAACAAGAAGGATGAAGCCTTCGGTTTCTTGTGCCTCTCTATTTCCTGAGACCTTCTCTTCCATCTTGAGGGATTGAAGACACCGAAATAAATATTGGACAAATTGAAATATCTATATGGAAAGCATGATGAATTGAGGGTTTACCAACTCAAAAATGAACTCATGTCTCTCCAACCATCCAATTTCGAGACTCTGAATGATTTCTACACAAAGTTCAAGCATACTATTTTACTCTTGAAGCAATGCAAAGTGGAGAAGGAGGATGATCATATCATCCTCGCCATACTCTCCAAACTTGGGGCTGATTGTTCATTTTTTGTTTCTACATTCCGTGAGTGGAAGCTCACAACCCCTGGATGGACCATGCCTACGCTCAATGCCTTCATTGAGTCCCTAACATGTGAACATGAAAAATTGTCCAAATGGTGATCATTCGATCTTCCTGTGATCAAGCCCTACATGTCTCAAGGCCCAAATATCTGAAGGGTAAAGGAAAGCAGAAAAAGAATAAAAAACCTAAGTTTGATGCTCCTAAACCTAGAGTTGAAAATCAGCAGCATGATGAGCCTTCCGGCTCAAGGAAGAACAAAGGAAAAAGGCACCATGGCAAGGAGAAAGTCAAGTTTTCTTATTGCAGGAAGGGTTTCCACCCTAAACATTCCTGCATGAAGAAGAACCTTGATGAAGCAACCTCTCTCCTTGAGAGCAAAGACATCAATCTTCCAGAGAGATTTTGGAGGAGAGATCAGCAAGATCGGGAACCACACCATGAGAAAGGTCATGCCCTCATGGCAAGCATTTCAAAGTCCAAAGAACTGCTAATTGACTCTAGATATTCAAACCACATGATGGCTAAAAAAGACTCCTTTTCATCCTTGGATATTGGAAAATCCATTCCCATCCACATGGGAGATGACTCCACCATCATTTCCAAAGGACAAGGTACTGTAGATCTTGAAAATGGTTTTTTCTCTAATGTTTTGTATGTACCGTCTCTAGTAGCAAATCTCCTTAGTGTTTATCAAATGACACATACAGGAGTGCTTAAGAGAGTATATTTCATCCCAAATGATGTTAAGATAATATAAATTGCATCCAGGAAACTCATTGCAAAATGCCTTGTAAATCATCATGCAAAAGCCTATGAGTTCTCTCAATTTGTTGCGGATGCAAAGCCCACCGCTCTACTAACTCATGGAAATGAGGTTAGTAGGTTGTGGCATGAGAGGTTTGGCCATATTAATTTCAAATATTTGCAGCAATTACAGAAAAAATCCATGGTTGAAGGCCTCCCGGTCATCAAGGCTACCACGGGAATTTGCAAGGGCTATGTGATTGGAAAACACCCTAAGCACAAGTTCGATCAGGGGAAGGCAAACCGAGCTACAAGCATATTGGGGCTGATACATTCTGATATCAGTGGTCTAATTCCTATCACATTTGTGAATGGATCAAGGTACCTCCTTAATTTTATTGATGATTTTTCAAGGTATACATGGGTTTTCTTTCTCAAAAAGAAATCAGAAGTATGTGAAACATTTTATGAATTGAAGGCCTTGATCGAAAATGCCTCTAGGCTTAAGATCAAGATATTGAGATATAATAATGGATGGTATTATGTCAGTAATTATTTTCGGTAAATATTCTCCTAAAGTGGTATTCATGTCCAGCATTCAATTCCCTACACTCCCCAGCAGAACGGAGTAGCAGAAAGGAAGAACCGGTCTCTCAAGGAGATGACCACCTGTACGTTGGAATATAAGAAGATTGCTACAAATTTGTGGGCTGAATCCATGAATGCTGAAGAATACATTCAAAATAGGGTGCCACATTCATCTGTGAAAGGGAAGACCCCTTTCAAAGCATACTTTGGACACAAGTCGGATGTGTCAAACCTACGGGTGTTTGGGTCCACTGCATGGGCCTAGATTCCGCTTGATAAAAGAAGGGATTTGCAAATGAAAATAATAGAATGTCTATTTATTGGTTATATTGATGAATCTAAGGGTTTCAAGCTGCTAGATATCAAGACCAAATATATCATCATCGAGATAAGTGTCAAGTTCGATGAGCCTCTTCAAAAGGTGGAACTAGTGAAGGAGAAAACTGTTGAATTCCCTTCCTATTCTATTGATTATTTGTATGATGAAATTGGGGGTGATGACCCTGATTTGGATCCTCTGATTTATAATATAATTTCACAGCAATAATCAGATGCTGAATCAGAACCTGAAGTGAAAAATCATCTTTTGACATGGACCCGACAGACACTCTCCTCCGCAGGAGACAACATTGGAAATCCGGATGACACAAGGAGAACCCGGTATGATTTCCAAAGAGAAGGTATTGCGCTCTCTTGTATTGATAATTTGCAGTATGAAACATGCTATTTGATTATTAGTTCAGATCCAAAATCCTACTACCATGCTCGAAATGATCTGAGATGGCAAGTTTCCATGGATGAAGAGATGAATTCTCTTAAGAAAAACACTACTTGGGAGCTAGTTTCTCTTCCTCCGGGAAGGAAATTGGTTCAATGCAAGTGGGTGTTTCAGAAAAATGTTGCTGATGATGGAAGAACCTAAAAATATAAGGCAAGGCTGGTATCAAAAGTTTTCTCTCAAGTCCAAGGAGTGGACTACCATGAGACCTTTGCACCGGTTGCAAAAATGGACTCCATCCGCCTTGCTTTGGCAATTTTAGCATCCAAGCATTGGGAAGTGCATCACATGGATGTTAATTCATCCTTTTTGCATGGAGATATTCATGAAGAGATTTACATGAAGCATCCTGAGGGTTACATCACTGATCCATCTTTGTTTTGCAATCTAAAGAAGTCACTGTACGGGTTAAAACAGGCCCTAAGAGAGTGGTATTCCAAGATGGATGCCTTACTTCTTTCACAAAACTTTCAGAGATGTAGATACGATCCAAATGTGTATTTAAAGAATAATTATGGTAATATAATTATCATTTTTTTATATGTTTATGAATTACTGATCACAGGTAGCACAGTTTCCTCCATTTCAGCCATCAAAACTGCTCTCCACAATGCCTTTGAAATGAGTGATTTGGGGCTTCTAAAACAATTTTTGGGGCTCGAAATCAAGCAAAATTATGATGGGATTATGGTCACTCAGTCCAAATAAACTTCATACCTATTAGTCAAGTTTAAAATGGTTTAATGTAGGCCTGCACCATTCCATTTCCTTTCAAGGATCATCCTTGAAGAAGGAAAAAGAACACCTCCCATGGGTTGCACCATCTATCGACAGCTGATTGGTAGCTTGTTGTACTTGACACATTATAGGATTGATATTTGTTATGACATGAAAGTTGTATCAAGATACATGCATCATCCTCATGATCTTCATTGGAAGGTAGCCAAGAAGATCCTCCAGTATATTCAGGGAACCAGGACCTACGACATTCACTATGCTACAGAATCCGAGCTAGAGCTGGTTGGATACACAGATTCCGATTGGGCAAGTGATTCTATTGATTGGAAGTCAAATTTTGGATATATATTCATATTTTGTGGTGGCCCCATTTTCTGGTCAAGCAAAAAGCAGCCTACCATAGCACTATCTTCAGCAAAGGCCGAGTATCGAGGAGCAGTGAATGCTTGCATCCAAGCAATTTGGTTGCAAGGCATTCTTTCAGAGTTTGATCTTGGTAGTACTTTGTACACTGTCCTATTTTGTGAAAATCAAAGTGATATTAAGATATCCATGGATCCAGTTACCAGGAAGAGGACCAAGCATGTAGAGATTCATGCGCACTACATCAGGGAGCTAGTGCATGACAAGACCATCATTCTGCTATACTGCCTAACTGATGAGCAGGCTACAGACATCTTCACCAAGAGATTTTTAGAAAAGATGTTCACTTACCTCTGTTCACTGTTGGGGGTGAGTTCATCAGGGTGATTTGGACTACTTTCAGTGTTCAACTTGAGGGGGGGGGTTTCCCACTAGGTTTTCCCTCTTTTCCTCACTTAGTTTGTTTTGAGCATTGTTTCAGTTTCAGCATTGTACAGGGTGACCTATGACCTTAGTTTCCAGGGCCCTAGCATTTTTATGCATTTGTGTTTTCTAACTCCTCCTGAGTATAGCTTAAGGGGGGGTGTTGGAGACATTTACCACCATAAACACTCTTTTTGTTCAAATTGGCCTAGTTAAACCACTATCCTAAGTTTAATTGAGATCAGTGGAGCATTAATTGACATCATCTAGTCACACCCACACCTACCTACAGTCAAGGAGGCTAACTTATCCTTCTCTTACATTCGGGGAGGTTAACTAGAGCACTCTGGGGGTGATCTGAGTGATATTAATGCACCTAATTGCTAACTGGTGGTTACAATCAGTTCAACAAGTCATTTAAGGCATCTCCTCTCATTAAATATATTATTTAATTATTATTTAATGATCTGGAGTCAACAGGGGCACCTCCACCAACTTTTGATGATTAGTTCAGCTTCAGTTAACCTCATTAGGGTTCATTGAAGTCATTGAAGCACTAGCACTTGATGGTTGGATTTCTATGACATGTGTTTGATCTCTTTCATTTGAGACTCAATCATTTATTGCACTCTGACTTCAATTAGGGTTTGGTGATTCAATTAGGGTTTTAGTCAGTGGTTAACTGAGTGTGAACCAATGGCTTATAGTCAGTTAAGCTAGACTCACTCATTCAATTAAAATGACCTCCTTAGGTATTTGAATTGCTCACTCATTCAAGCTATAGCTTGACATTGTAATTCTAATTATTCATTGTTTATTGAATATACAGAGTGGATACTATTCTGTAGACCGATTACACCATTTCATGAGTTATTTGTTGATTATTTCTTGATGAGATTGATTATTTGTTCCTAGATCAATGTGCAAGATTAATACATATCTCGGGATAAAAAGGTCCAAATGAACTTTCTGAATATGTTCCAGAAAGGTCACAGAATGGAATTTTTGTGGTCCGAATGTTAGACCCAGAAGATGAAACAAGGACATGTGGCACTCCATACAACTTCACTGTTTTGAAAAGTACTGTAAAAGGTCACCTTGGGAAAATGATCATAAGTCCCATTTGGTGATACCAATTCTGATGAAACCTATGGTGTTGAAACAATTACAAGCGAGGCTACCTTAGTACTAATGTTTATACATAGAGGAGAAATCATTTTGGAGATACCGTAGAAACAGTATCAGGAATTTTTGTAGAAGAAATTGGAAAACTAGGGCTTCCTGTTCCAGGAGTTTCCCTCCACTGTTTTCAGAAAAGGAGTACATTGGACAACATTCCTTGAAGATATATGTATTTCTATCCAATTAGATCTGAAATATTCCAAAATTTTTAAAATTAGGTTTTCTCTGACAAACCCTAGATCAGCCAGCTCTGGAACCAGGACGGACACCTAAAATCGGTAAGATCTAATATTTTGCTATTTTCATTTGAGGTTCTCATTTCAAAGTGATCTATCACATCATCTTGATGATAAGATTGTTGAAGTTGACAAATTATAAGCATGGAAGTATATGATCTCTCTGAAGAAAATGAATTGGACACCTACATAAGAAGAGAGGTTCCAGTTCTAGAGGGAGATGAGGCTTAAAGCCTTACACAAGAAGAACTTGGTTAAGGCCAAGAAGATCATTGTTGATTCAATCATGGATCATGTTGTGCCACAAGTGTCTTCCCTAAAGACACCAAAGATTTTTTATTCCTTGACCAAGCTATTTAAAGGGAACAACATAAATCAGAATATGACTTTGAGAAAATAGTTGAAGAATGTGAAGATATAGAATGCGAAGACCATACATTCATACTTTACGAGGGTCTCTAAAATCAAAGAACAACTTGTAGCAGTAGAAGAAGAAGTGGAGAATGCAGAAGTGGTAATAGCCACCTTGAATGAACTCCCAGGATCATGGGATTCATTCATGTGAGGAATGTGTGCCAGAAGAAAGTGATTACTTTCAGTAGTCTCTAGGAAGAGTACACACAAGGAGAAGTTTGACTCAGAATAAGAGAAGAGAAGATGGGAGCAACTGAAGATCAATATCCCACCATCGAAAGAAGATCCATCAAGCGATGAGGAATATGAAGGACTCAACTCTTGAAGAAACTCTTATCCATCTTAGCATTTGGATAAGAAATGATGAAGCTGAAGAAGAATGAAACCTCTTTGCTGACATATTGGATTAGTGCACAATCTCAATTTTGTCCTGGTAGAGATGGAAGGCATATAGAAACGTTTCTGTGAGATATGGATGAATGTTGTATTGGCTTAAATAGTTGCATGATCATATATTCATGCATAAGGATTTTCCATTTTGAATATGCCTTACGAAATGTTTCTAACCATACAACTAATGCATTTGACTTATAGGAAAGCTCGTGTAAAATCGCCTACAAGAAAAGAAGAATGAGACTTGTTCCAAAAAACAAGTGATGACATTTCAAGATGAAGAATAATATGACGAATGTAGCGACATCATTGATGCAGAACCTTCCAGCCATGAAGAAGTAACCAAGAAGAAAGGGAAGACCAGTTCAAGCCAAATGATGTCTAGAATGTAGTATCGGTACATGAAGGGAAGCTCATAGTTCCATCATTTTGGTATGATGCAAAGAGGAACACTGAAGCTCCAATTTGTGATCCAGATCAAGATCTCTCAAAAGAGGGAGTTCTAGCATAGCTGGTGAGACAGGTTGTCTGAGCATAAATCCTGCAAAGGTCGTAGGTTGCTCAGATGTAAACGGTCATGTAGGTTGTCCTTGGATGTAATCAGTCCTGGAAAATATCGTGAGTTATCCATGGATGTAATCATCCTTGATGTGATTCTATGCTAGAAATGTCTAGAGTGAAGTTTGAGTACTTCAGGGAGAATCTGGGTGTTCTCCAGATCGAGGTTCCTTCCA
The DNA here is from genome assembly GCA_001517045.1 of Pseudotsuga menziesii. Classification (NCBI taxonomy): domain Eukaryota; kingdom Viridiplantae; phylum Streptophyta; class Pinopsida; order Pinales; family Pinaceae; genus Pseudotsuga; species Pseudotsuga menziesii. The sequence goes on from LPNX011137751.1 coordinate 597,191, forward strand.
AAGGGAAGTGATGATTTCATGAGCCATTCTGACATGGTGAGAGGTTGGTTCCTTCCATGGTCAGATGTAAGAGCTGTGACATGGTGAGAGGATTGGTTCCTTCCATTGTTAGATGTATGTGATGATGCCACATCTAGCATGAAAAAGGGATGGCTCTGTGAAGACACATCTAGTATGAAAAAGGACTAGCTCTGTGTAGATCCCACATACAACATGAAAAAGGGTTGGCTCTGTGAAGACACATCTAGTATGAAAAAGGACTAGCTCAGTGTAGATCCCACATCCAGCATGAAAAAGGGATAGATCTTTGAAGACACATCTAGTATGAAAAAGTACTAGCTCTGTGTAGATCCCACATCCAGCATGAAAAAGGGCTGGATCTGTGAAGACACATCTAGTATGAAAAAGGACTAGCTCTGTGTAGATCCCACATCCAGCATGAAAAAGAGCTGGCTCTGTGAAGACACATCTAGTATGAAAAAGGAATATCTTTGTGTAGATCCCACATCTAGTATGAAAAAGGACTAGCTCTATCAAGACTCATCCAGTATGAAAAAGGAATGGCTCTGTGTAGATCCCACATCTAGTATGAAAAAGGACTAGCTCTATGAAGACTCATCCAATATGAAAAAGGAATGGCTCTATCTAGATACCACTTCTAGTATGAAAAAGGAATAGCTCTGTGATGATACATCTAGTATGAAAAAGGATTGGCTTTGTAGATGTGCATCCAGCATGAAAAGGGGCTGGCTCTATCGATTAAGACCTACATGGAGGCTAGGCCTACAACCAGCATGAAAAATGGCTGGCTCTGTAGAAATTCCCATGACGAGAAGAATCAATAGATAGCACCTGTGATGATGATCCAGTAGTGATGATCCAGATCAAGTGATGATCCAGATCCAGTGATGATGTCCCCGAGATGATCCAGATCCAGTGATGATCCAGATCTAGTGATGATGATTGAGATCAAGTGATGATCCATATCCAGTGATGAAGATGACTTGAAGATGAAGATAAATTGAATATGAAGATGACTTGAAGATGAAAATGACTTGAAGATAAAGATGACGAGATGATCGAGTTAATATAGAGAAGAAGACCCTTGATGACAAATTGTATCGAGAGAATACCTTCCTAGTTAAGAGGGAGTGTTGATGTATTTGTAACTTTGGAATGTATTCACCTGTATATATTATGTATTGTACCCCAATGTTTATTCCAGGAAATGTATGTAATGTATTAAATTCATGTCATGCCCTGATGTGCCTGTTGATAGATTCAATAATGTAAATAAGTCATGTCAAGTCATTGTGGGTTAAAGTCCCCGCAGTTGTGGGGCCCTAGGGTTATTAAAATATCCTAGAGAAGTAGACCCTAGGTGAGTTATTGTAAGTAGGGGGGATATTCCCCACCATTGTGTTAAGGATAACCCTCCTTGTTGGTCAGAGGGGAAAATTCACCGCAAGTTGTGGGGCACTAGGGTTATTAGACTCTCCTAGAGATGTTGTCTCTAGTAAGTAATTGTTAAGTGAGGCCGACATGTTGGAGTGGACATTAAGTGAATGAAAGAATATCAATAGAGAGTGAGCCTCTCTATTTATCACACACACACTCACTCATTGGGGTGCATGAGTGAGAGAGAATTTTCTATGATAAGAGAGAGACTACTGTTGTCAGGAGATCATCTTTATGTTTTTGGGTTTTGCTTTTGGTGTTGATTCTATCTCAGAGGAAGTTGCAGGGTTTTGTCCTTTATGGTTTCCCTGAGGAAAATATTTGTGTTCATTGTCTCTTGTGTTTTATTGATGTGCATGTTATTCTCTCAGTTAAAGATCCTAAGATCATAATGCTAGCATGAATGATAAAACTCCAACAGGAGCATCAACACCCAGCAGGTTTGTTATAGCCTTTGTCGGTTCCAGAATGGAAATGGGAAGTTATTTCCATGGATTTTATTATAGGATTTCCAATGACTTGGAGAAAACATGATTCCATCATGGTTGTGGTGGACAAGTTAATGAAGGTATCTCATTTTATACTGGTCAAGTCCACGCACAAGACAGATGAAATTGCTCAGATTTTCATGAAGGAGATTTTTAAATTGCATGGATTACCTGAGGAAATAGTCTCTGACGGAGATTTCAATTTCACCTCTAATTTTTGGAAAGGATTGTTTGCAGAATTGGGGACAAAGTTGAATTTCAGCACTACCTACCATCCTTATATTGATGGTCAGACCGAGAGAGTTAACTAAGTGCTTCAAGACATGCTTCGCATGTATGTGATGGAAAAACCATCCAAGTGGGAAGACTATTTACACTTGGTATAATTTTCTTATAAAAATGGACAGCAAGCATCCTTGGGGATGAGTGCATATGAAGCTTTGTATGGCAGGAGGTGCAGAACACCAGTAACTTGGGATAACCCAGTGAACAGAGTTGTGATCAGTATAGAATTGCTCAAGGATATGGAGTAGGAAGTTATTAAAATCAGAAAGAATTTAAAGGCCGCCCATGATAGATAGAAAATCTATGTAGATAAGCATAGGGTGAATAGAGAGTTCAGTATTGGGGATCATGTTTACCTCAGGGTGAAGGAAAAGAAAATTTCCATGAAGCTTCGTAGTTGTGCCAAGTCCTAGATATTGTGGGCCGTTTGAGGTGCTTAAAAGAATAGGACTAGATGCATATAGACTTTCATTTCCTGCTAGCACTAGGGCTCATAATTTTTTTCATGTTTCCTTGCTTAAGAAATATGTACATGATCCTAACCATGTAATAAATTGGGATGTGATGTAGTTGGAACCAGAAGGAGAGTTCCAAATCGAGCCTATGCGCATCCTCTCTAGGAAGGTCACAATGCTCCAGAACCAAGTAATAGGACAGGTAAAGGTGCAACAAGAGCACTATGGTCCTAAAGAAGCTACGTGGGAGCTGGAGGATGCCATGCAACTGGCACATCCATTCTTGTTCAATTTTGCAGATTGCTGAGGGCAGTACTGGCAAATCATTTTTGTTCAATGTTGTAAAGCACTGAGGATAGTGCTATTGAAGGGGGATGGGAATGCAACACCTCAGTTTTGACCCCATTTGCATTTAAATGATATGATGTAAATAATCATGGTGTGGAGCTCAAGTAAAAATCCCCACCATCAATTTAGTGTTTCTGTTTCAGCGATTAAGATTTAGGTCGATGGTGTTTTTATGCTAGATGAACATTATAAGTTTGGACATCATGTTAATTTGAAATTTTTAATTAAAAAAACCTATAGCCACCTATGTCAACGCAAAAAAATGAGATGGGGGCATGATTTTTCCTAAGGATAAAGGGGGGGGGATTCAAAGAGTGGGTAGAAATTCAAAATGGGAAGAGCACCATTTCTAGGGAAAACGTTTTGAAATTTTCTTGGGCAAGAAAACACCAAAAAATCCTTCCTTTCCCTCATGTAGTGGTGTTTCACCTTCCCCTCACGATTTGGGAAGTATGTGGAACATTTTGGAATACAATCGTCATTCATGTAGCAAGCAAAACCTCTCTCAGTCTTGATCCTTCAGGAATTTTTCCTGTTTCGTGAATTATTTTCCTTTTTACGATTTTCCTATTTGTTAGTCGTTTCCAGAATGTGAATGCTCAGAATCCGATTTGTGTTTCTAAATGAAATGACCAGCAAATAATTTCATTTTTGGTAATTGCAGTAGTCGTTCTGGCTTAGGAAATCCTCATAAATTCATAATTGTTGTGTGTGTGTGTGTGTGTGTATTCCTTGGCTTCTGTTATGTTTTGTTAACCCCAGAACTGAGATCCTTGTGTGTACATCCTCATTTGACATTTGAACTGATTTGGGGAATGGAAATGGAATCTGGACTTGCTTGATAAACCTAGTGTGTGAAGTAACCTCACCGACCAATCTAGAGGGTTGTTTTTCTTCTTTGCATACTCTGAATAACACTAGAAGGGAAGGCATGGCCTAGAGACTGTGTAGAAGAGAAGGGGATGCTTCCTTATGTTGGGTGTGTAAATTTTTAGAAGTCAGGATAGATCTAGTGTAGGTGTCCATAGCTCTAGGATTGAGCTCACTAGCTTAGCAGTCAGACTTTCCACCTCCTTGGTATCCTGATAAACCCATCTGTTGGCTTGGCTATATCTCATGTGAATTTTGGCTAAGTGTAATTCACTTCCTATGTAAGTCTGATAAACCCAACTTGAAGGATGGTTTGGCTGGTAGCCTGATAAAACCATCTGTTGGCTTGGTTGTGTCTCATGTAAAATTTGGCTATGTGTAAATCATTGCCTGTGTAAGTCTAATAAACCCATTTGTGTTGGATTGGATGAGTTTTATTGTATCCTTGGCTATAGGGAATCCTTCTAGTGCTCCTTATTCCTTAGGGAAATCATGCCCAGCTAGGGGGCGTCATTGCTACTGAAATATTGATGAGCACACTGGCCTATGGTTGGGTGGAACATTGTAGCAACATAGCTGGTTGCGAGACAAGCGTCTAATAAAGATAAGTATATCTTGTGTTTCAATCCCTGCAGCTGTACTTGTTTGTAAATTAATATGAAATGATGAATGCTTGAATGAAATGTGTTGTGTCTCAGCTATATATTTCATGAATGATGCATCTATGTGTATAATTACTTCAATGAATTTTCTAATATTTTATGAAGTTACATCAGCCGGATTGGTGATGGCCTGGATGTTGGAGATTTTCATGAGAAGATCAAATTTCCCCATATTTTCCCTTCCGCAACTTGCGGGATGCGGGATGTGGGATGCATAAATGTGCCTTGCAGAAGTTTGGACTCCACATTTTCCCTTCCACAATTCCCTTTCCGCAACTTGCGGGATGCAGAAATGTCATTTGGCAACATCCGTTTTTCGTAATTCCCTTTCTACAACTTGCGAGATGCGGAAATGACTATGGTAACTTTTTATTTCCACAAATTTGATCTCCGCAATGACCATTACACATGTGGAATGCAGAATGTGGCATGCGGGATGCAGGGTGCACGAGTGAAGTTTTGATATGTTTTTTATTCTGCAAGTGAAGCTCTCCGCACCATTGATTTCTGTGCCATGATTCTCCACCATTCGATGTCTCTTCGATTGGCGAAGATAAAGAGTTATACATGGTATAGATCAGAATGTTAGTAGGAGAAATTATTTCTTATGTATATCTTTAAAGAAAAAAAGAATCAAGAATCATCATACGAATGTAGAATCAGAGATAGCTAACTTAGGTCGAAGAGTTGGGTCGCCTTGTCTCCTTCAAGGAGGGAGGGGACGTGACATTTTATGTGAAATGATTTTATTATTATGCCTATGATAATTATGCTTGTAAATGCATGTGTCATGTGTGTGGATATATTTATTTTTGGTTTATTTATCTTATTTGTTGGAAAGGGGTTAGGAGGCGCAAAGCACACTTCCTCCATCAACAAGAAGGACATCGACAGAAGGAAGAGTAGAACACGTGAAAGGAGGAACTGACAAGTTAGGATGTTTTGGTCAAATTAGTTAGGAGATTGTCCAAGAGGACTATTTTGTAACGACTTAGTAAGCCTATAAATAGAGTTAGGATTGTAGTCATTTAAGGGTATTGAATTTTTGTATTTTGTAATTAATCCTTATCTGCGGATCTAGTTCAGAGGAGTGAATGTATTTTTTGGTTTGAGGCTAATCAACCAAGTGATGTTTTGTCTTTCTGAGATACATTTCCTGGGTTGATAATGTGAAGAGTTTGTTGGAGAAATAATTATGTCTCTTGTTTGCATTTCTGCATGACATGGTTAATGATGTGAAGAATTTTCTGAGGTTATCTCTATGTTGTCATTGTTAGATCTGAATGATGTGAAGCTTTGCAGGATCTATTGGTTTTCTATATGTCGATGCCTTTGTATTATGCATATGAATCTAAATGATAATCATAATGTGTATTTGTTGATCTAATTTTGAGTAAGTGTGAATGAATTTATCTAAGTACCAATATGAGTTAAACCATGGATTTCTATCCCACATTGCAATAGAATAACCTATAGTATGAAAGTCCTATTCCCTCTACGAAAATGTGGTTCCTAGAGCCCTCCCTTAGACATCTCGGGTGAGACTACATCTACTTCATAGGTGTTGTTGGATAGGGTAAAACCTGTCCAAGACAATGTTTAGGGATTTATGTTGATGGGTGTTAACAAAGAAGGGGACATGTTGTGGAATTCAATGAAACCAGAGATCCATGATTGCTTTGATAAGAAGGCATGAGAGTTTACAGAAGGAGAAAATCAAAACCCAAGACTGATGACCGAATATTAGTTGGGAATATATATCTACTCTGATATCATGAGATATTCTTTGTTGAGTTTTTTATTGTGCTGTATGAGTGGTTGGAATAGCTTACTTTCCATAAAAAAGAATTTTCGAGGAAAAACTGATTGGTGGACCCCATAATTGATTCAGCAGTTGTGAAGGGTGAAAAACAAATCATCAAAGGCTATCGAGGTGTGGATATACAACATTTTGGAAGGATACATTATGAAGTTCATTGTTGACACAGTTAAATATTATAGCGATGCAAAAAGAGAATTATTTTAAGGGACCGAGGGGAATATTTTATTGCCATTGAAACTATGGATTAATATTCTCATTTGCGAAAAAAGAAATACTAAAGATGAATTCCGACGAGTAAATCCTTAGTGTGTGTAGGCTAAGGGTAGTGAAAAGGTGCAGGGTTGGATATAATGATACAAGGTATATGGATGGAATTTACGACAAGAATGTAAGGGAAGTCATGGGAGAGTGTGGTATCCTGCGAAGTGGGGTTAGGTTCCAACAATAAAAGAGGTGGAGGACTGAGGAGTCACCCTAGTGTGAGTGGAAAAGAAAACTGCGAGAAGGAACCACAAGGGACTAAGTGGCCCTATAGTGACAAACGAAATGACCAAAATATTCATGATTCCAAGGAAGGACCAACCCAACTCTACAACATACTTACACCTTTGTGCACCGCACCAAATTCAAGAGGAAGAAACAAAATTCCATCGTAGGGTTGTCCTACGTGTCAGCACAATGGTAACAGTAGTGGATCAACGAACACTAGGAGAAGACCTAGAATGGCAAGTGACAATGTGAAACTACCCATGTTTCAGGGTAATGAAATTGAATATACTGAACAATATTGGTTCTTATGCGAAGTTGTGTGGATAGTAAAACAAGTACAGGATGAAAATATAAAGAAAGGAAAATTGGTGATGACATTTCAAGGGTGCATGCTAGATTGGTACATGAAATTTGTGCAAGTCCCAACTGATCATCCCCAAAAGAATGTGGCACAAATCAAGACTGGACTGATCGAAGAGTTTAAGATTCCAAAATCTGAGTTCAAGTATATCAGCAAGTTGAATAAAATAAAGTAGTATCCTAATGAATTAGTGTGGGATTTTGATAAATGATTCAAAACTATGATGGCTAAGGTCAGTTTTGCAATGAGAAATGTTCAACATAAGGAATGGTTTATCACAATGTTTGTACCACACATCTGTATGCCGTTGATGCAGTAGAATATCACATATTAGGAAGAAGATCTGGAAATCATGATGAAATTGGAAGCCTCACCAGTTGGAGAAACAAGGATTGGCATGAGATAGATCCAGTCACAATTGATGAACCCCATTATTTAGTCGCAAGATATAGAAGGGGAAAAAATTCTTTGAAGAGGTACGGTGCAGTTGATTCAAATTGGAAACAAATCATAAATATCAATGCCTGGCCTTCCGTGGATATCTGTAGGATAGAACCCTGTATCCTTTAAGTCATCGAATATTTCCATGGTTCCAGATTTGTCAAACTAGGGGACATCGATCTAAATTATACATATACCTTCACAAGGTTGTGTCAAAACCAGCGAACCTTTTATGCATTTTTTGTTGATCAGTTAGACATGAAGAAAAGGACTGCAGAGCATATGATTTTCTCCAAGAAAGAACCATGGAAACATATTTCATGAAGGGAGAGGAGAAACAACCAACAAAAATACCACGATCCCCACCGCAGTATAATTAGCTGCAACCGTAGTATAACCAATCACAACCACATCCTACTCAGCTGCAACCTAACCAGCAGCAACATTTCAACCAACAACCATACGAGTAGCAAGGAGGATTCCGAGGAGGATTATGTGGAGGACGTAGTGGAGGATTTGGTCGCAGAGGAGATATGGGACAGGTCACGGACTATTAATGTGTTATAATTGTAGAGGGTTGGGAAATTATTAGAGGGACTTCCCAAATCTACAGTATTAGTGTACCTATTGCAGTGTTGCAGACAATACCATGGATGAATGCCTATAGTTGATTGCGAAGTGGCAAGCCAAGAATGCACTGCAAGCACAACAGAACCAGAATGTAACTCAGAACCAAGGTTTAGGACCAAATGTAGGGAAAATATTAGCAAAACCAAGAAATCAACTAGAAAATGTCGGAGTAATAACCGAAGGAGGAGTGGCGGCATGAGTCGATGGACCATTGATCAATGTCCAACCAACGACTCAAAAGAAGGTGCAATTTGATGTAAACATTGAGAAAGAAACCTTATTTGATGCAAGATACATGATGAACATGGACACAGGTAAGTTACATATCTATAGAATGCCACCAGTATTTGATTCGACAAAGTTGTCTATATCTTCAAGAAATGCTAGACCTTAAAAAAAAATTTAGAAAGTTGTCTAACGTTAGCAAAAGATACATATGCATTTACAAAAATAGCAAGAATTGTGTATCGACAGGAGGAATCGCAACAGGACCACACCATAAATTCATTACACAAGAAGAAAATAGGAAGGAATATGAAGATGAATTTCTAAATTATTAGCGAATTCAAAGACAACATATTAGAGCTGAAGCACCTACTAGCATTGGAAGAAGCACTGAAGGCTAATCCAGCAAGATTGTGGGATACACACAAGGATTCAATGGGAATGTAGAAAGCATGTCAATGACTACTTGAATTTCAATTTGTAAAATATGAATCATACCAAGGGAATAAATGTGATGGGAGGAATGATCCTAATGATCATATGATCGCATGCTAAACCGCATGGGTACTGAGGCCGAAGGAAGAATGGGTCCATGCTTTCGTACATACATTGGATGATATACCATGGAGGTGGTACATTTGTGTGGAACTATGAAGGGAAAATACAACATGGGAAGACCTTACTATCATCTTTAGTCATGATTTCATATTTATGAATGACAATATGTTCATCCATAGCGCACTACATGAAATCCGCGACAAAGTGTTGGAAATAGTTTTGAATGAGTTACCAATGAAACTAGAGGGGATGATGACATCGCAAATGATGATGAAATGTTACAACATGTCAGGAGCACCTGATGATGAAGATGATCTCAAAGTTGTCAACATTTTAGAATTGGAGGGAACCCATGACATCGTAGAACCAAAAGTATCAGTAGGAAAATTCAAGAAATTGTTGAAACCGAATAAAGTTAATATTGGGACAACAGAGGTCTCAAAGTTTGCTAGCATTGGATATTAATGGGATGAGTTAATGATGGGGAAAATCACAGATATGCTACATGATTTTTAAGACTTATTTCAAACCATTTTTTTTGAGATGGAAGGTATTTGAGGAAAATTGGGTGAAATGAAGATTTTGCTTAAACCTGATGCAAAACCTGTCAAGAAGTGACCATACAGGTTGAATCTGAGATACATAGAGCGTGTCAAAAAAGAGTTATAACAGATGATGGGTGCTAGCATTATCGAATTAGTTGAAGAGTATGAATGGATCAATCCAATGGTAGTACATGACAAAAAGACCAACGAAATCAGGATCTGCGTTGATCTAAGGAATCTAAACGATGCAAAACTTCATGATCCATTTCTGACACCATTTACTAACGAAGTATTGGAAGGAGTTGGAGGACAAAAAATCTATTCATTTACAGATGGCATTTAGAGATATCATCAGATAAGGATTGTGAAGGAGGATAGACACAAGACCACTTTTGTAATAGAGTGGGGATGTTTTCAGGACACAGTGATGTCATTTGGTATCAATAATGCACCTGCGGTATTTTCAACGCTAGTTGTAGTTGTGTTCAAGGACTTCATTCACAAATTCCTAGAATTCTATATGGATTATTGGACCATTAATGTCCTGGTAAAATACCACACTATGAATGTTTTACTAATGCTTGAAAGGTGTCTACAACATCATATTTCATTAAATTTGAAGAAGTGTGTATTATGTGCTCCTTTTGGAATTTTATTGGGATACATTTTATGAAAGGAAGGTATGTTGGTTGATCCCACCAAGACCATAGTAATTGTCGACTTATTGGAACCCATGATAGTAAAACAACTAAGGGCAGCATTGGGTCACACATGATACTACTGAAAGGTCATAAGAGGATATGCAGCGATCACTACGCCAATGGAGAAGCTATTGAAGAAATATGGGAAGTTTGAATTGACTGACAAGTGCTATAGAAGCCTTAATACCTTAAAGAAAAATATGGTTGCAACACCAATATTAGTTTTTATGGATTGGACAAAGGAGTTCCATGTTCATGTCGTTGCATCATCAGCCGCATTAGGAGTAATCTTGGGGAAACTAGGGGAAGGTGAAATTGACCACGTGATTTTGTTCGCAAGTTAGAAGCTGTCTATGGTAGAGAGAAACTACATAATGACCAAAAGAGAAGGACTGGCGATGGTGTATGCATTAAAACATTTCTTCCACTATTTGTTAGGAGGGCATTTTAAATTGTTTCTGAATCACTCAGCATTGAACTACATGGTCAACAAGCCTATATTGGGGGGAAATATCTATCGATGGTTTCTACTATATCAAGAGTTTGATTTCAATATCATTGTGAAACTAGGAAGGTTGAATGAAAGACCCAACCATCTATCAAGGATAGAGTCAGGTGAAGAACCAAGCACCATTGAGGATGGGTTTCCTAATGTGCATTTGTTTAGAGTTGAAATGGTAGATGACCATTACAAACATATCATTCAATTTTTGGTGACAAGTAAATCCCTAGAGGATTTTAGCACAAGTTAGAAGAAGCAATTATTTGTCAAAGCCACTGAATTCCAACTACTCATGCTACAACTATACAAGATGGGGCATGATGAAATTATATGATGATATGTTCTTCCGCAAGAGCTATAAAGAGTATTAGCAAAGGCACACGACGGGATTGTAGGAGGACATTATGGAGGTCGTGCAACTACTAGGAATATACTCTGAGATGGCTTGTGGTGGATGACAAGGCATGGTCATGCCATAGACTACACTAAAAGATGCGATGTATGTCAACGAAAAGGGAAACCATCACAAAGAGATGAGATGTCATTATTACCTCAAATAATGCTACAACCATTCGATAAATGGGCCATGGATTTCGTAGGACCCATCAATCCTCTAGGGAAGAGAACAAGTGCATGATATATCATTACTACAATAGATTACTTGACAAAATGGGTCGAGGCCACACCAATAGAGGATTATACAACCGCAACAACAGCGAGGTTCTTGTTCGACAATGTGGTCACTAGATTTGGTTTTCCCAAGATACTGATGAGTGACCAAGGAGCTCACTTTGTCAAACAGACAATCAAGGCGATGACAAAGGAATTTCATATTCAACATAGGAAAAGTACTCCATATCACACATAAGTGAATGAAGCAGTTGAGGCATTCAACAAGATACTTGAAAACATGCTAACAAAGGTATGCAACACAAATGACAATGAATGGGATTTGAAAATCCCTATGATATTATGGGCTAACAGAATGACATGTAAAACATTGACGATAAAAAAATTATTCAATTTAGTTTACGGATAAGAAGCGGCAATGTCGATGGAATATATCGTTCCTAGTGTACACATAGCAGCAGCAATCGACATGACATATGAAGGATAGGTTGCAGAAATATTGGCACAAGTGTCATATCTAGAAGAAGATCAGTTTGTCGCAGGTTTCCACCAGCAAGTAGAGAAGGATAGATAGAAGGCATGGCACGATAACCATGTAAAGGAGAAGCACTTCCAACACAAAGATATGGTTATCCTCTACGACAACAAGTTCACAAAGCACCCAGGTAAGGTACAAATGCATTGGTTAGGTCCCTACATTATTCATTTCATTACCAACGAAGGTGCGGTACAATTGCAACAGTTAGATAGAGTATTACTACCAAATCTAGTGAATGGAAGCCAATTAAAGCCCTATCAGAATAGCTAGGCACGACAACACTGATGACTACCATGAACGAAAAAAATAGAAAATTTTGAAGGGAAGTTTGTTGATAGTTGAAAAAGGAATAAGAAAAAGGGAATCGTAACAAAGTTTGAAGCTTGGTGACATTAGACTAGGTGTGAAATGGTCAAATTAGACAATAAATGCGTTAATTAAACCAAGCGGGTGACGCTGCAAATGGGAAAGATGTGCATTTATGGACAAATGAGGCCATTAGATTTTCATAATCAAAACATGATTTGGTTAATCTATGATGGATTTGGCAATGATTCTCCAAATCACTCGCAAAGGAGGATCGAAGGCTATAAAAATGAGCCAAAGGGAATGGTTTGATTCATTGTTCCAATGAGCGTAAGAACCATGGATCAATTCATTTCAAGCACCAGTATGAAAGGATCGATACTAGAAAGAGTATTGATCATAGAAGAGCAGCCAAATATTCATTATGAATCAGTGCAAACAATCAGAAAGAAAAGGGGTGTGGATCACCCCATTACCCTAGATAGAAGGATTAAGATAACTCGAAGATAGAGATAGGCAGGGGTAGTAGAATCAGAAGTTGTTCCATCTCCAATGAAAATGGAGGATTCAACAATGCAGAAAGTTCCAATGGATGACAATATCCTAGGGTATGTACCACCAAGGAAGGAAGAAGCACTGATGGTACGCATAAGTAAAAATCAAAAGTATACAATTAAGATGCCAATAACACCCCAGGGAGTCCATGTGACAATGGATATCATGCCAAAGTTACTGAAACTCCAATATAGGGACCATGACATTTTGGAATACCTAGAATGCACAAAGGACACATATGAGCAGAGAACACATGGCAGCAAAGGCCCAATCACCATAGTACCGATACAATGGGCATTGGGACTGCGATGGTATGGAATGTTGTTAGTTATCCACATGCCACACTTTGGGAGACCCGTAGAGGTCAATGCATGTGTAAAGAAAATGTTATCATGTTTCCATGGTTGGTATCTAGGTTGGGGGAAAAGCTCCAAATTATGGTTGATTTGATATCGCAAATCACTGGCTTGCTCAAGGCAGGGGTCAACCCGTCCCAATACTTCAGAATGACAAGAAATTTGTGGCAAGACTAAATAAGAAGTATGGCATTGTAAACGAAAAATGTTCATATGCCATTAATACTAGGAATGAACAGGCAGTAAGAATCATAGAAAAGCTACTGGCAGTGAAGGTAGTGTAGAAGAATAGGCCAAATCAGTACACGTTGGGGGTTATCATGTTTGCGGAGTTGTGCACATGTTGACACACACTTAATTCGATAGGGGTTCACTCCCCAGATATTTCAAAAACCTTCAACACGACCTACCTAAAAATCAGCCTAGACAGGATTTACCCTATCCAACAACACCTGCAAAGTAGATGCAGTCTCACCCGAGATATCTGAGGGAGGGATGCAGGAACCATGTTTTAATAGAAGGAAGAGGACTTGTGCACTATGTCTTATGCTATTGCATTATCACTTAGATATCCAGGGTTTTAAGGACACCATTCATGATATCTACTTATCATCATTTGCAGTACGTTCAATTATCATAGCAACGTAATTCATATTAAAAACATATCAATATAAATGAACCCAATCGATACAACAAGACTTCTCATCATTTAGATATGAGAAAACATAGATTGTGCCATTACAGATTAAATAGGCATGCATAAAGAGACAAAAAATACATCATTAATATTCTCCTTATATTAGCTTTGAAAATCATCAAACATCCCTTGGTCGAAAACCTCAAACCATAAAATACATTCATAGATCACTTATCACACCATGGACAGATAAATTCATTCACTGACAGATGATATTGCTTCCTCTTCTAATGAATTTACTTCTAATTCTATTTATAGTCTTACGCCATTACAAAAATATCCACATGGGTCGACTCTCTAATTAATTTGGCCCAAAACTTCTAACTAATGCTACCAAACCAACCACACTTATCGGTTTCTTCCTTTGCGCAATTGAATCTTTCACTTGTCGATGTCTTATTTATTACACCTTCTGCATCTAATCCGCTTTCCAATAGTGCGACTAACGTACAAAAGATATGGTCTCTATTTTTACTGAATGAATTGATCCGGGACGTTATATTGGCACAAGAGGAGGGAAAACCATTCACTTACTCTCGGTTGTTGATACTGATCACATTGGTTGGTGGGATGGAACTAGTGCACTATCGGGGAATGGAGGTTGATGCTGTCAACATATGCATAGGATCATAGTACAAGAACCTATGGGCACTCAACAACAAGGAAAGGAAAACCAACAACAACATCTAGTTTTGCTTATACTTAGATGTACTGCGGGATGCAGTAGTAAAGGTGCCACAACTCATAGACGAGGTCATGACGAATTACAGGAGGATTGCATGATTAGAAATAGGATCACATGCCATCCACATTTAGGAATGACACACCGATATAACCAGTGGCTCATGACCCAGTTCAAGTTAACTAACGCATGTATGGACGCCATCATCGATGAATGGCTACTAGAGTGGAAAGTTTCGATCAGTGATGAGGACATGTTAGACACAGAAAATGGACCACCACCAGATATCAAAATTGAGAAGGATAAGTTGAAGGAGTCAGAATAGGAATCATCCGATACTCCTAAAAAATCGGAATTGGACAAACACCAAGAAGAGGCGCATAGGAAGCGTCGATTTGAGCATGCCAAAAGGAGCAATACCGCGGGGCTCTCTAATGAAAAAGTGAACAAGGTAGTGGTCACAATAACAACAGAAACAAATGAGAATACCACAAATGTAACACAACATAAAATAGGGTACTTCCACCAGGTCACAGGTTTGTTGCAACATTGACAAAAATAGTATTGGAGATGAGGACACCACAGGATGGTGCATTGCAAAGTGATAGAGGTAGAAATGGGTAAGAAAGTGTGAATAGTAAAAATTTTACCACAAGAAATCACAATAGGTAATGAATACATTGATGCTACATTAATAATATTTGACCTAATCGGCTTTGATCTCAGCGAACTCCCAATGCACATGCTGACACAAGTTCAGGCCACAGCAAGTGAGGACATTAGGGACCGAGAATAGACAGTCCATGATCAATTGGTCCAATAAAGGAAATAGGTATAAAGAACATAAGAGGAAATTTAGTGTCTCAAGAAAGAAAAGGAAGTGATCATCGAGGAAAAAACAACATTTGACAAAAGATAGAGACTAGAGAGAGCAATATCAGTGGCTTACAAAGAGATTCTTGAAATTACTCCGAGATGTTTGTAGAAGAGAAAGTCTTGCATCTAGGTAGATTTGTCACCAATATAATTAAAGAGAATGAATATTTACGGGATCGAGAAGCACCAATAACACCACCCAAGAAGCTAGCAGAAAGAAGAAGAGTGATTGAAGACACCGCAACCGGAATTGTGGAATGTGAAAAGGCAGTTCAAATGATAGCTGAATAAATCACTAATTTTTGGGGAAGTTTGGTGCAAGATGAGCATATGCACCAATTTTAGGCACAACTGACATCATTGTGTGGATCACTCAAATCGATGCCCCACTTGCACATGTAACTAAGGCTACATAACTCAAAGAATTGTAGCAATGCGTCAATAAGGCGCATGCAAGGCATCAGAGAAGGTTGATACAGTTGGATGAATTTCAGCATGCGGCAGAGAAAATGGTGCTCAAATCCATCGAGGAAAGAGCAAGGAAGAAGGAATACTTAAACATAGTGTAGTAGATGAATGAATACCACCCAATAGACCAGGAAGTGGAGCAGTGTGCAACACTTAGAAAACAGGTTAAGGAAGAAGTCGATCAAGTTAAAACCAGCTACGACACCTTCAAGACTAGGCTGAATGAACCATTGATTTCCATCTAAAGTGGCTCGAGTGCGAGCCACAAGTTTTTGTTGGGTGTTTATTGGAAAGGGTTTAGGAGGTGCAAATATTTCTCTCGCCATCAAAAAGAAGGACATCGACAGAAGAAAGAGTCAATTGCGCGAAAGGAGGAACCAACAAGTTAGGAAGTTTTGGCCAAATTAGTTAGGAGATTGGTTAAGTAAGAGGACCATTTTGTAACGGATTAGTAAGCTTATAAATAGAGTTATAAATGTAGTCATTGAAGGGTATCGAACTTTTGGATTTTTTAATTAATCCTTAAATGCAGATCTAGTTTAAAGGAACGAATTCTGTTTCTAGTATGAGGCTAATCGACCAAGTGATTTTCTTCCTT
The DNA here is from genome assembly GCA_001517045.1 of Pseudotsuga menziesii. Taxonomy (NCBI): domain Eukaryota; kingdom Viridiplantae; phylum Streptophyta; class Pinopsida; order Pinales; family Pinaceae; genus Pseudotsuga; species Pseudotsuga menziesii. The sequence continues at coordinate 613,737 of LPNX011137751.1, forward strand.
TCTGAGATATATTTATGGGGTTGATAATATGAAGAGTCTGTTGGTGAAATAATTATTTCTCTTGTTTGAATTTATGTATGACATGGTTAATGATGCAAAGTCTTTTCTGAGGCTATCTCTGTGTTTTCATGGTTAGATCCAAATGATGTGAAGCTTTGCAGGATCTATTGGTTTTCTATATGTTGATGCCTTTGTATTATGCATATGAATTTGAATGATGACGATAATGTGTCTTTTTCAATATAATTGAGCAAGTGTGATTGAGTTTATCTAAGTAACTATATGAGTTAAACCTTTGATTTTTGGCCCACGTTGCGATAGAATAACCTATAGTGTGAAAGTCCTCTTCCCTCTGTGTAAATGTGGCTCTTGCATCCCTCCCTCACACATATTGGGTGAGGCTTCATCTACTTTATAGGTGTTGCTGGATAAGGTAAAACATGTTCAGGTCAATTTTTAGGGAGTTTGTGTCGATGGGTGTTGACATATCTGTGGAGTGAACCCATGTCGACAGGATAGTATCAACATTATGCATTTTCACTCACACTTTGAATTATTATAAATATTTAATATTTCCATTAGGAAAAATACAGAATGCCATAAAGAATTCATGTGCCCTTATATTGGGTAGAATGATGGATGGGGATGTTACAATTACACTTACATCACTTAACCGACACAGATCATCCCTCTCCTATAACCTCCCCTAACCATCCAACTATTCCAACCACGTAATGGATCCTTAGCATTTGAGGATTGTAAGAGCACCGATAAAGTGGTTACCCATAGAATCACATGAATAAAAACTCTCCAAAACTTGACAATGAGATTGAAAATTGAAATCCCTGTCAATTACCCTATTAGGGGGATTAATTTCTCTTTTAGATGGATCTTATTTATCATCATATCTCAATCCATAAATATGATAGGGACCATCATTACCAAGACAACCCATCTCAAGAAACATGCTTCCTTCAATTCTAAACATTAAATCCATGTTTGTTGGAGGACCCTAGTTGACCAACCAACTAAGTCCTCTCAGCCGACTACGAAGTATTCAACCCAGATGGTCATGTCGGTTAGGACAATCGACTATACATTTAATCATTTTTAACTTAGTAACCATATGAATTAACTATATAATAGTATGGTGAGCCAGATAAGAGAATCTTTGTTTTGTACATGACTGGCTTACACTACTAATAAAGATACGTGTTCCTCTAATCCCTATTACTCCAATTCCTTTACTTTCATTATGTATGTATGATTATGTGTGCAGTGATGTTTTATGGTTGATACATTATTCATAGATCCCTGTAATCCCATAGATTACAATATTGGTTCTATTGTCGATAGTACTGACCTAGTATATGAACCATTCCTATATATAAATGGTAAATGGGAGATAAATTAGAGACTGGGGGAATCATAGGATTGAAAATTATATACAAAACTATGTTATAAGGAATAAGTTGAAACTTATACAGGCCTGAGAAAATTTTTTCACTAAGCCCCATGAACGATTTATATAATCAGTCCCCCATGAGATAAATAAATTCCTCAATGTTGTTCATGAGAAAGTTGGATTCCAAGAATGAAATACTATTAATGCATAAGGTCCATAATAGAGGAATAAAAAATATATATGAGTGGATCAAAAATATATGTGAATATTTCTACAAAGATAAATATATTGAAGAAAGGACTTCTATCGATGAAAAAAAAGCAAGATTTTACAACGAATTCCATGAATCCTTGTTCATCATGATACCAAATCCTATGTTTAAATTTTTAATTGAAAAAGGATATGAACATATAGTTGACCCATGACCACTGTTATATGTGCATGCTTCATCAAACTAAGAGAAAAAAAAAGACTAGGAATGCATTGCTAAACAACATGAGTGGGAATACTTTCTAAATAAATGAAATCCATTGTTGAGCCCACTTCGATCGAACAATGATATTTGGGTCAATAATGGGGGGGGGTCACCGACCATGTGTTTTGAATAGAATAATGTTTTTAGTTGAAAGAAAAAAACAAGAATGAATCCCTAGAAAATGTGAAGTCCACCTCAACGAGATAAGTTCCTAATAGCTCTTTAACAAATAGCATATACACCAAAAATAAAAACAGAAAATAGGTAGAAGAGATGAGAATATATGAGAGATATTATAAGTCCGCTACGTGGAAAAATAAGTATAAAGAAACTGGCTGATATGGTAAAGCACCCAAAATTCCTACTCGAGTCCAGGTAAAGTCGACCAGTTGAGAGAGAAGGTGAGGTGTCGATGCTAGTAGAACGGTCGCATGTGATGGTGATAACCATACAATATTTGCATATTGTGATTCTAGATTCCTTGACTCCCATAAAGTTTGTAGTAATGATAATGAAAACTAGGGTTACTATTATATAGATTTTCCAACACGGTATGGGAGTAGAACCAAGGAAATATAGCATAGAGAGTTGACTAGATCAATGTGGATGAATTTAGATAGGTTGATGATTTAGAGGCCCCTGCATGGTAACTGGATTATCTTCACACCTAAATTTGGAATACACTGTTTTAATATATTCTATTAATATCATATGGAGGTACCCCCCTCCTAGAAACATTACTTATTGAAGTTAGTGGACCATCAAAGATCCAATCTAGTGAAGAAGAAATTTTCAAAGAAGCATGTGTGTCTTCGTACAACTCGCATCCACATGAAGTTAGCATCCTAAGAAACACTGGTTTGTATGTGAATCCTTCTGGAAATCTAAACTCATAAATGATGAGGATAAATAAATTACACTTTTTGTAGGTGGTATCTAAAATAGAGCACTTACATGGTACATGAATTTGATAGAAGATGGTCCCGAGACAAAACAACAAATAAATTATGATTTTTTATATTTCTTCAAAGCAAATGACACTAAGCATATGGATTGACACAAATTCAAATTAATCAAGTAAATAATTAGAGAAAAAATAGGAGAGTACGATAGAATATTAAAATATATCCTCAATCAGATGCCATCCAAAATGGACCAAACTATTGTGATCCATTTTTGTTGTTGCAGTGTTATATCCATGAATTAAAACATCACTATTACTGCATGAATACATGACATATGGAAATGTATTCAGGAGATATTTAAGAGTCGGGTCAAATACAGACTAATCAAACAAACCTATCGAAAAACGACTAGAAAACAATAGAAATAATACAAATATCACTTCAACACCTCACCATGAGGCATAACGACTTATAGTGTACCGCATTATCGACTGAAGGACATACCAAAGACAATTGCCCCTATGATGAGATAAGAAGGTATAAAAATGACAAAAATGCATATCAAATAGAAATTAAACAACTTTAAGAGGATCGCATAATTTTTGTAGAAGAGCGAATACCAACAAATTTTCAAATGATGAAAACAAGTTACTTTTGTAACACTTGTGAAAGGTTTTAACCCCACTGAATAGTAGGTTGCCCCTATAATGTTAACAATGTAAAACCAAAATTAATGGTGTGGAATAAGTAAAATGACACAACATATGACTGCATAATGTATCAAGAACTTGAATACTAAGGATAACTACTATACAGCCTGCACAGGTGTGGCTCATTGGCGATTCAGTTGTTATGAAGTCACTTGTTGTAAATTGGAGGTCACGACTTCAAATCCCACCCAGATTTACCTATGTCCCTTTTCTTACGGTGGGTGTGGGGCACCTAGGGGTATAGTGGTAGCGGGAATGGATCCCTAGACCCCATGTCACGCAAGTACTAGCCCAGCTTCGGTTGCTGATTCCCCTAGTTAAAAAAAAAGGGATAAATACTATACTATGTACAATACATAGACTGTCAAGTAAAAAGGTCAATACTCCCACTAAAACAACCAATGGACCAATGAAAGAAACCTATGAGGTGGATATAACAGTAACGAAAGATATAACAATCAAGAAAATTGGCCAATAGGTCATGAAAAAATGCATTTCTTCATTTGCTATAGTGAAGGACATTTGATTCCTAATTTCCCATGGAAGGATATAAAATACCTCAAATTTTGTACAAAATGTGGGGTGGGGGACCACAGTTGAGAAGAGTTCCCCATTATGTTAAAAATAATCAATAATAAAATAATGTTAGCTGATTGTCTAGTGTTCCTAAACATGAAGCATTAGATACTAAAATTTGGAAGTATTTACCAGGAAAGGAATAAATATTGGAGGGGATAAGCCCCACCCCACAAGAATATAGAGAAAATAATATAACTATCCTAATCAATTGAAGAAAAAAGAAATATTTGACAATGCTACAAAAATATTTGAAGAAACTGATTCTGAAGAATATACTATAGAATCCACAAATAAAGCACTTAACAAGTTACTAAAACTTCTAACTAAAGAATAAGTTGTTGCATGATCAATTGAATTAATATATCTTATCATAATCAATCCTGAGAATGAAAAAATTGCAAAAAATATTTACATCTTAAATCAAAAAGACAAAATTGATATTAACCTCCTTGTCGACCTCAAAGTGGAAAGGTAACGCATTTCACAAGTCATCCTCGACTTTGAGCCGCAGAAAAACATAATGATGAGGTCTACCTAGGAAATATTGGGTCAACCATGACTGGTAAAGTGTGATATTTATCTTAAAATTTATGTCCAAGGATTAATTAAACGCATTGGTGTATGGAAAAATGTTAATACTACAATTATGTGTATTATCACTCATATTGATTTTGAATTCATTGACCAAAGAGAAGGATCCAATTCCTTCCCAACATTAGTCGGTCATCCTTGGGGTTAGAAAATGAAAGCTTCCATATATTTATAAAAATACGTAATAAAGTTGAAAGGTGAAGGAAAAAAGGTCATAGTACCTATCAATCCATGTCAAGGGAAACCTTGGGAAAAGCCAGATACTAACGATAGAGATATAAGCAAAATATACTATGTCATGTAAGATAATGAGGATTCAATTGAACAAAATGAGTTTGGTGAAATTCACCTAGGTTATCCTATGTTGGTTGGGAAAAATTTTGACTTAGAACTATACGATGGAAAATTGAAAACTATGAAAAACATGAAAGAGAATGATGGATAGTCAAAGTTATCCCTCAAAGACCAACATGAAATGTTTTCGTAATAACTGTGATACCAAATAATTTTTTTTAAAGAGAAAAATAATTTCCAACTCTTATACCAATGAAAATTGAATCGAATACCTTTCCCCCTTTTAGGTTCAAGGAACACGAGTTGCCAATAGTTCATGTAAAAGAAGTATCTAAAACAATTGGTGAGCAAGGTCAATTGAAAATGTCAATCGAAACATTCACTAGTTAAGCATATTGATGGAGGTATACCCATAATAAATGGCTATAGACATGAAAAAATTCTTTTACATACAGCATTGAAAGGTCTGGAGGAAAAAAATTAACATCAAAAGTAGAAATTCAAATTTTTTCCAAGGTATAAATTCAATTGTACACATTGAAAAAAGTGAAAAATAATGGAAAAAAGAAATATACCAAGATGAGAGAATCTGGCCACATGTGTTTCCAAATATGCTACATGAATTTCCTAACAAATGGTTTAAAATAGAAGAAGCAAGTGGGGAATATTTTAATTGGAAAACCATTAAGGAGAACCTTATCCAAGATTTCTCATTTTCACCTACAAACGAATGCCTCTAAGAAGAAGTGAAAGAACTGCATCAATTTATTAAACGAACAAAGCAAGAATCCAACTAGATAAGTCGACTAGTATCATACTATAAATCAATTTATATTAAGAAGAAATAGTCAGACCAATTGATGAAGAGATTGGATATGGAGAACAAGCATACTGATGGGAAAATCTTCTGATGGCAATGAAATCACCTATGAATAGTTCAACCAATAAACACCATTTTGAAAATATCCACTGAATAAAAAGAGAATGAATATGATAACAAGTAATTTCCCCCAACTTTTACAAAATTTAAAGAAGGATAAGGACTAATTAATGAAGAAAAAGTGCCATAATGGATGGAGAAAAAAATTAAGAGAAAATAAGTTCAACATATATGTCAATAGTGTTGGATTTTTAACATTTAAGTTATATGATCTTAGGATCTTATCTGAGAGAATAACAAGCACATCAATCAATCACAAGAGATAATGAATGCAAATATTTTCCTCAGGGAAACCATAAAGGAGAAAACTCCACAACTTCCTCAGAGATAGAATCAATACCAAAAGTAAAACCTAAAGATACAAAGATGATCTCCCGATAGCAGTAGTCTCTCTCTCTCTTGTCCCAGCTTCTTCTCTCTCTCTCAGTTATGCGCTACAACTGAGTGTGTGTGACTATGTGATAAATAGAGATGCTCACTCTCTATTTATACCAATTCTCAACTTGACATTAACTCACCAGGTCTAAATTCTCTAGGAAAGTCTGATAACCCTAGTGCCTTGCAACTATGGGGACTTTAACCCTTTAACAATAAGGAGGGTTACCCTCTATGAATTTACATGACTTGTTTACTTTATTGATTCTCCTAATAGGATCATCGAGGTATGACATGACACAATTACATCATTGATAGTCCCAATAGGGACATTGGGGTATAATATACAAGTGAATACATTTCGAAGTTACAAATACATCAACACTCCCTCTTAACTAGGAAGGTATTATCTCGACACAATTTATCAGTTCAAGTCTTCTTCTCTGGTTCATCACTAGATCATCATCAAGTTTGCATCATCACTAGATCATCATCAAGTCTAGATCATCACTGGATCATCATCATTACTTCTGCTATCTCTAACAAATGGTGCTATCTCTCAATTCTACTCATCACAAGAAGTTCTATAGAGCCAGCCCTTTTTCATGTTGGTTGTAGGCCTAGCCTTTGTGTAGGTATTCATCATCTTCAGCACTTATATCTAACCATTGAATAAACCATGTCAGAAAGGCCCACCCAGCACTTACATTTGACCATGGGAGGAACACATCCAAGAACCATGTCAGAAACGCATGCCCAACACTCACATCTGACCATGGGAGGAAAACATCCAAAAACCATGTCAAAAGGGCCCAGCACTCACATCCAACCTCATCTTGTTAGAAAGGCTCTACACCTACATATGACCTTATCTTGTCAGAAAATATGTGGACTTACATCCGACCTCATCTTGTCAGAAAGGATCGGCACTTACATCTGACCTCATCTTGTCAAAAAGGCTCTGCACTTACATCTAACCTCATCTTGTCTGAAAGGCTCTGCACTTACATCCAACATCATCTTTTTAGAAAGGATCTGCACTTACATATGATCATGTGGGAACACATCCCACAATCACATCAGAATTCCCTGTACTTATATCTGATCATGTGGGAAAACATCCCGTAATCACATCAGAATGGCTCTGCACTGATCATGTGGGAACACATCCCACAATCACTTCAGAATGTCTCTGCACTAATCATGTGGGAACACATCCCACAATCACATCAGAATGTCTCTACACTGATCATGTGGGAACACATCCTACAATCACATCAAAATATCCTTGCACTTACATCTGACCATGTGGATCCCAGCCTTCCACCATGTCAGAAAGTCTAACTAACACATCAATTCCAGTGGAGGGAACCTTGATCTGGAGAACACCAAGCTTCTCTTTGAAGTACTCAAACTTCACTCTAGCTAATGGTTTGGTCAACACATCATCTATCTGCTCGTTCGTCGCAACATATTGGAGCTTCACTGCTACTCTCTGCACCATATCCCTAATATAGTGATATTTGATCTCAATATTCTTCGACTTGTCATGGAACACTAGGCTCTCCGACAACTTCACACAACTCTAGTTGTCGCAATATATACAAGTAACATCTAGCTGGAGATCAAACAAGTCAGACAGTAGCATTCTCAACCACACTTCCTCACAACTAGCTAAATGAGCTGCAACATACTCTGCTTCGGCTGTACTTAGTGCCACACAGGATTGCTTCCTGCTAAAGCAGGAGATCACACCTGATCCCATACTAAAGCAACACCCTAAAGTGCTCTTCCTATCAATGTCATTGCCTGCCCAATCCAAATCCACATAAACTTCCGGGTTAATCTTCTGATTTGCCTCATACTTGAGCCCATAATCAATTGTACCCTTTAGGTACCTCAGAATATGCTTTGTAGAAATGAGGTGAACATGTCTCGGATCTATTAGGAACTGGCTCAATGTGTTCACAACAAAGCAAATATCTGGTCTCATATCCATCAGGTACATCAAGGACCTAATCATATAACAATACATCATAGCATCGACTAATTCTGATGAAGCATGACTCAATAGCTTCAGATTTGATGCCATACATGTGGTGATGGCCTTGCAGTCCATCATCCTGAAACTCTTCAAGATATCGACTGCATACTTCCCTTGTCCTAGGTATATTCCATCTGCATTCAGCCACACCTCCATGCCTAGAAAGTAATGCATCATACCCAAGTCCTTCATCTCGAACTCAACAGCCAACTTCCTCTTCGTGTCTGCAATCAACCCATATGTACCTGTTAAAAAATAGGTCATCTACATACAGTAGGAGCATCACTAGGTTCCCTTATTCAACCTTGTAGTAAAGGTTGGAATTTACTTTACTTTTGGTAAAGCCCAAACTAGTCAGGAAGCTGTCAATTCTGTCATACCACATCCTGGGTGGTTGTTTCAAACCATATAGGGCTTTCTTCAATTTACACACATGAGTCTTCCTATCATGTGTCTCAAAGCTGAGTGGCTACTCCACATATACTTCCTCTTCTACTACACCATTCAAGAAAGTTGTCTTGACATCCATCTGGTGTACTTCCTATTTCATTACTGTAGCTAAATCAAGTACTGATCTGATGGAAGTATATCTCGCTACAGGTGCAAAATTATCTTCATAATCTATCCTTCTTTCTGGGAGAAGCCACGAACCACAAATCTTGCTTTATATTTCTCTGTGCTACCATCTGCAGCATCCTTGATCTTATAGATCCATTTGGAAGTCACAACAGACTTCCCCTCTGGTCTTGGGACAACTTCCCAAACATCATTCTTCATGATCAACTAATACTCCTCTATCATACCATCCTTCCATTATTTATTTTTTTCTGCTTCTTCATAGTTGGAAGGTTCTTTATCAATGATGTCACATAATAGGGCTACATATCCGGAGTAGGACCTTGTTCTCTTCCTTTCTCTGTGCATTTCTTCTGGAGCCCCATATCTCTTTGCACCTTGGATAGCCTCTCGTACCAATGTAGGTTTCCTCTTGTGAGGATTATTCTCCTGAGGTGGATCTACAGGTTCTTTAGGTTCTTCTATTTCTCGATCTTCTTCTGGAATTACTTCATACATGATTGTATCTCGGATCTTGGTTATTTCAGTTTCTTCAAGATCTTCAACTAGTCTATTCCTGGATTTGTTGTAAGCTTTGTCTTCATCGAATGTTACTTCTCTACTGATGTCGATCTTCTTGAATCCTGGGAAGTATATTCTATGTTAGCTAGAATATTTCACCTCCTGTAGACAGAAAGGTGTTCCACTAGTCTGAATGGTTCAAATCACAAACAAATAGATCACAGAGGCTGATAACTCTCCCTAGATGCTGTAGATATCTGGAATACAAGGCTTTGACAGTTCACCTATGTACATGCAATCAGGCTCAACATGAAATGAATCAACACAACCAGAATATGATCTACTAATCTATGCTAGTGACTAAGGAATCTAGCAATATATATCTGAAATCGAACATCAACAATATATATGGGACAAAAAATCAACTTGCATTAGAAATATGAAGAAGTTTACAACCAAGCCTTGGTGTTGACATGCATCTCCATGAAACTAGCTCTTCATCCCCAAAATCTCTGACTCTAGCTCTCTATGCTCTCTCAAAATGATCTTGGGCCAAGAATCAGTCCAACAACATAACAATACCTTCAATGTTCTCCCCTCAACCATGGCTATGAGCTCATATTTATAGGGATTTAATGGATAGATATGGTTGAGAAATTAGTGGGTGAGGTGGCCTCTAAGATCCTAGGATGAGGGATCTCGAGCTCAACCAACCCACAGCAGTAGGGATAAGGCAGTACACGAGGCTTATCATCTAGAATCCTCGAGAAACTTCTCTTATCACATGATGGTGACAAGATTTTGGTATAATAGGATACCCCCCAAAGCATGAGTCTTAGAGTTGTGATACGATAAATGAGAGCTTTGAGAACAAGTCGTTTCTAGGAGATGAAAATGTTGGCCCGATCGGAGTATGTAGTCAAGTAGGAATCTATAGTACATCAGTGTGTTGACTCATAGGCACAATTAACCAAACTCATAGTTGCATATCAATACAAGGTAGATCCATGAGTGGAATAAACAAGCATGGCTACTAGAATACAGCGTAGATCCGTGTGATAGAGGACTCAAACTTGGACATAGCTACCAGACATACAACGTAGATCTATGTCATACAGATGCAAATTTGAGCATAGCCATGACCATACAAATCTGTATCCATGCTAGACATACAAAAATCCATTGCAGCTTGGGGAAAAAGCAATGAGGACTTTTAAACAAATGCCCAGGGTCTTCGTCTCGTCTTCCACAAAGTACGATTCTATCCATGTGATTACAATGATTTGAATTCGAACATGGTAGAACCCACTTGATTACCGACCAATGATATGAACCATTAACAAGTGTGAGGGAGATCACCATTAATGTCAATGGTTCCCAAGGTACCCTAGTACAATCTACTGAGTGTGAAAAGATGTCCTGATGTTGAACATCCAGTTGATTCTATCGATCAAAGGTAAATGATGTGAACCTATGTTGAGAGGAAGATAATCTGTCATTAAAGCATACAGATCTCAAGGTACTAAATATTATTTCTAAGACTATTTCCCAGATGATGAGCTAATGTCGACGGGAATAGTCTTGTCGAAGGAGGGCCATGATGAATCCCACATCGACAACATGAAACTCAGAACATATTTTTGGAACGATGTGAATGTAGTAACCATATGACTAACTCAAATATACTGACACAAAGACTGTGTATATTGTAGAGGTAAAACTTCTTCAAATCTCCTTTGAACATCATGCGGCATGAAAAAATGACTTGGCAGCATGACTAGATAGGACAGATACACAATGCAACAGTGGACAATGTATTCTTTTGAAAGACTCAAAGGATTGACATGACTCATGAAAGTGGATCGTCATGAAGATCAGCTGAATACCCAATTGACTGACATGATTGTGTAGACAAGTGACATGTTCAAAGGTAACTACAAACAACTGCCATTATTTACAAAATGATTCCCTTCCCATTTTCCCCCATCATGATTGATGAGTGCCTCTTTTCAGTTTTACGAGTTCAAATAGGGTAAAAAACACTCGATATAGCTCGTCGGAAGACAAGTCCAAACTCATATGTTTTACGAACCTGAGAGAGGAGGGGTTCATTCCCAAAATAGGTCTCTCAATGTTTTATTTTAACGAGTTCACTGAAATAAAACTCGGTATCGTTCATGTTTAGAGAGTCTGAACGAATACGGAAGAAAACTCCAGGGGGTCCTTTTTCATATGATTTAGTCTCTAAGGCCCAAAAAAGTGTAAAATCATACCTTAGAGAACTCTTCCAGTCATGATTGGCTGGATTGTTCCTTTCTCATAAATAGTCCTATCTGAACCGAGAAAGAGATAACCTACCGTCGAACGGATGACTCTTCAAATACTTTAACAAGCATGAAGAAGACAAGATCGCTCGACGATCTTTTCGTATTTAGGGAGCCTGAAAAGAGTTTAAAGAGAACTCCATGAGACATTTTCATGTTTGAATCCAGAGCACGAAAAAGTAATAAACTAAGATCAAACCACTTTTCATGTTTTAACCAGAGCATGAAAAATGAAAAGTAAGCTCAACACCATTTTACTGTTTTTAACGAGCTCGAAGATCAGTTGAAAGAATGCCCAGGGATTGGTTTCATTTTTATGCAAGCTTGAAACCAATGGGTAAAATATTCTTGAAAAATCCCATTAACATGATATACAAAGGTTGGAATCTTGCCCCCATCATGATTGCTAGTGAATCCTACCCCTAACATGGTTGCTAGCGGCTTGACATGCCCCCTAGCTTCGTTTCATCTGACGATTCTTCTTCCATACCCAACCTAAAAACCTGGTTACTAATGTCAAAACGTTCACCAGGGTGGTAGTAAGAATGAGAATTGTGCAGGAAAAGGTTCAAGTTCTAACACTAAAGTGAAGACTCAAATCAAGGGAAAGGGATCTGTTTCATTTTTACACAAGCTTGAAACAGAAGGTAACTATGCTTGGAACATGGTTTCATTTTTATGCAAGCTTGAAACCAAAAGGGTAAACTATGCTTTAAGGAAACCTACTTTATTTTTTAACGAGCTTGAAATAAAAAATGAACTATGCTCATGGAAAACTGACATGATGGTTAGAACCTGACATGATGGTCAGGTGCTGTTTCATTTTTTAACGAGCTTGACATAGAATGGGAACTTTGCTCAGGACATGGTTTCATTTTTATGCAAGATTGAAACCAAAAGTGTAAACCATGATTAAGGAGTGGTTTTATTTTTTAACGAGCTTGAAACCAAAAGTAAACTATGCTCTGGACATGTTTTCATTTTTATGCAAGCTTGAAACCAAAAGCGTAAACTATGCTTAAGGAATGGTTTTATTTTTTAACAAGATTGAAACCAAAAGTAAACTATGCTCTAGACATGGTTTCATTTTTATGCAAGATTGAAACCAAAAGCGTAAACTATGCTTAAGGAAACATGCTCCTACTGAACATGATATCTAGATGTTGGTAGGTTGCCCCCATTACATAAAATCTAGCAGCTTAGCTCCATTATGATGTCCATAGACTAGAGTCGTGCCCCCCATTTTACCTATAATGGGAAGAAGCTAACTAGAAGAAGGGGAAGGAACCACAAGAACATGCGGCACATTCAGGGCAGTCTGATTATTACAAGTAATGCAATGGTCAAGTGTAACAAAAGAAAGCTGATCAATGGTCACAATCTTCCCATCATGGGGAAAATTCATAACTCGAAAGAGTGTGGACACAACAGCCTTCATGGCATAAACATAATCGCGTCCAAGGAGCAGATTGAAATATAAAGGTCCTTGGACCACCATAACATCGATACAAACAGTTTTCCCTCCTAATGTAATAAGCAAACAAGGAAGGGTCCCTAAAGGTGCAGTAGGCCTGCGATTGAAAGCTAGTATTTGATTGGTGGATGGCACAAGCTAAGGAGAACCTAGAGCTTGCCAAGCAGTTGAGGATAGAATACTAACAAAATCCCCTTCGTCGACAATAGTGCAAAGAATATGCCTAGCAATAAAATTCACAACTATCTGGAAATGAACACACGAATGAAGACGAGACTTTGTTAGGTTACTCCAGTCAAAGGAAATAACCTCACTACTCGGAGAGGGTTCTGTCGAAACAGACAAAATTTCCTCTTGTCAAGAACAATCAGAATGAAGCATAAAAACTTCAGCACACTACTACATTTTGATCCAAAATCCGACGGTTACTTCCGACGGCGCGTGGATTTTTTTTTTAAACCTACCAAAAATCAAAAAGTTAAATTTTTTTTTAAATTTTGGCCATAAGCGTCGCTTAAGTGACGTCTAGCCTCATAAGTGTCGCTTAAGTGACGGCGCATCAAAAAAATCATTTATTAAACATTTAACCAAAGCTCCAATTCTTTGTTTATGCATCGCTTAAGCGACGGTGCATCAAAAAAAATATCATTCCTTAAACATTTCACCTTCACTAAACCTTCATTTCATCGTTGGAATGTTTGAGCTGGATTTTATCCGTGAAAAAGAGAACTGTGGTTCAATTCGCATCGATTCTGATATAGTTTTTAGGGTGGGTTGGATTGTATGCATGCCGGTAAGCCTGTGGAGGGGCGAATCCACCCATGCCTTTCCTCTGTTTCCATCTCTTCTTAAAGATTTATGTTCAATCTTGTGTTATGTATTTGCGATTTAACCAAATTGGACTGAAACTCTGAAATTCAAGTGCCAGTAGGGGATTTTGGCCATTTAATTGTGGTTTGTAACACTCAAGCTACATATATTTTGACCGATCGAGCTTCTTCCGAAAGGGCGATAGAGGCCCATGGCTGCCTCTGGTAAGCAATTTATACTTACTCTTCTTCTCTATTTCACCCACTTTTTTGTTTTCTTCCTTCCTGGGTGCTGCTATTGTTTAAATCCATGAATTGAGAGCCATTATCATCTTTTTCTTTTAGCTCTTTTCTCCAGGGTTTTCTTGGATTGATATTTTACAGTGTTCGTTGATATGTCGGGCTCCCTTCATAAATTTGCAATTACTATGCTAATATTCAATATTGTTTTTGGCAAAATCTCTACAATTCGATTTTTGGGCTGTAATGATTAGTGGCTGACACTGGTGTGGATATTGCTACTACTTTATGTATTTTTTTTGTTTTTGAAATTTGGGCAAAAATCATTTTGGCGTAATCATGGAAAAAAATGAGAAAATTCAAATGAGTCTTATCCTTAACACCCTAAACACGAAAGGAAGTTGGCCCTAACTTTATCTTTTCTTTTGGTTTTATGAAATAAATAGGTAATACTCCTCCACCCAAGCCTTGGGAATGTGTTGGAAGTTCATCTGGGCCTTCTCCATTTAGGCCTTCTTCAACTGGACCCATAAGTACTGTGGTCGAGTCATCTGGAGTAGCAAAAATAGGAGAGAATTCTGATACTGAAAGAAATGTGCCACTTGCTAACAGAAGAACTGTTGGTCAACCTATGCCAGCAAGACCTTGGGAGCAGGGTAGCTACGGAAGTAACTATGGAGGTAAATGTGTTGCATTATATCCTGTTTAACTAATGTACTCATAATTTTTTGAGTTTATTTCAGTAAGTTAAAACTTAACACTGGTCATGTTAGCATTAGTATCCACTATCAGTACAAGCTAGCAGTATTGTTGCATATTGTTTTTTAAATTGTATTTGTGTTATTATGACATTCCACATTTGACAACCTTGTATTCTGCTGAATTCAGGGTATGGTTCTACGACAAATTATAATTCAGGTTATGGTTCTATGACAAATTACAATTCAGGCTATCAAATTGCCCTAACTTTAGGAGGGCCTAGCTAGTTTATGTGCTCTGAATCAATTGGTTGTCCTTTCTTCATGTTCATCTCCGACTCTCCAAGTACTGTGCCAATATCCAGGTTTCATCAATGGTCTTGGGCCTGTCCTGAAGAGCATTACTTGCCACCTTATGTGATTGTGGAGTCCACCCCAATACTTGATGATTACATTTGGATGCTTGGAGGTATTTCCATTTGAATGGCTTGTTCTACCACCTTGTGTGACTGGATTCAACCCAGATACTTGATGACTGCATTTGGATTCTTGGAGATATTTCCAATTGAATGGATTTTTCTCTGAAATTTGTACTGTTGTCTTGTACACTTTAGCCCCTTTTTTGACCAGCATTACTGCCTTGAATTCTCTGTTTCTCTTCATACCCAAGGTGTAAAAGTGAGACTCAATGAGATATTTGAACATTATCCCACTTAATTCACTTGTGGATCACCCTCCAGTCTAAGTGTCTCTGTAGCATTCCCACCAGGTTTGGTCATGGTCCATTAGCTTTAGTAAAGCAAATGCTATATTCTGCTTCTCTTATATTATGCACACTAAAATAAATTTGTAACTGTTGTAGCGAATGATTTAATTTCATTGCATTGACCTCGGGTCATAGGGCTTGATGTTCACTCTGGTATTTCATTGAACATAGGTGGGAAGATGTGTTACTGGAGCTTGGTATTTCTTTCGCTGGCTCTTTATTTTTTGGTTTTCCATGGCACCCAGAGCCCTGATTAACATTGACATGCCCGTGGAAGAGTCCAAACTTGCTCTATAGGGATGCCATCAACACTGCCATCCTCCTCAAAATCTTGAAGACTTGTGCTTCTAGTCTTGTAAATATTCCCTTCGAGTCATCCTTTGGGATACTACTCTTGGGTAGGCCTTGGGGCTGCAAGACTAGAAGTGCTCACTAAGAGAAAATATACAAGAGTGCTATTTCTTGCTCCAAGTCCTGTAAGTGCTCACTAAGAGTTCTGTCTATTTGAACTGCCATGGGTAGGACTTGGGGCTGAAAGATTAGAGGTGCAAGTCTCCGATATTTCCTTACATCAACCTTTGCATCTTACAATTGTAATTTGTGCCTCACCTTTCTTACATCAATCTCTTCATCATGTGACTGTTCCAAAGAAAACCCTAGAGAAAATGGCTCTAATAACATTTGGAACTGTAAACTGTAGTGGACATTCCATTAGACAACTCATGACAATAGATCATACAAGGATTTTCTAAATACGATGATATTATACTCTTTTGTGTAGTGATTACTGACCAAATTACAATATTATAAGCATGCCACTTTTTCTATGGAATAACTGAGAAAGAAAGCAAGTATAGTAAAAAGAGCACACCCGTAACACATTTGAATACAAGAACCCTAGAGAAACCTGTGGGTGAAAACTGGAGGTGGACATGAGGAATGTGCCTTGTTCTTTTATTTCTTATATTACAAAGCAAGATAAAAGGAAAATATTGGCTCACTATGGAGCAAATAGACATTGTGGCCTATGATAGGATGCTACAAGAGTGTTATTTCTTGATTTACCTTGCTATGGCAACTCTCTCCTTTGCACTGCTTCATCTATGTAACAGAAAACCACTTCGTTAGGAATGGAACCCCTTCCTCTCCTACCTACGAAGGTTTTAACATTTGCTCAGAACAAATAGGGTTAGTGTTAGGGTTTTTAATGCACCAACTTCTGATAAGGGTTATGGTCTTGCACTGTCTAGAATCGTTCTGAAAGTCTACGCATGGCTAGTTTTATATGTGGGGTAACGGGAGCAAGTGTGGCATCTACTTGGTACTGCAGTGGTCAAAGCAGAGGTCAACTTCCAGGTGCCATAATCTTCTCATTAGCATTTGGAATGTTCTTTTCCATTGGAAAGCTCTCAATGTGTGCTGACACCATGGGGTGGCAAGCCACTGTGTGGATTATGCCTTTTTTTGAATATAAAAGGTTCATTTTCAGGGAACCACAATTCATGTAACCTTGATTGTATTTGAGATGGAAAAAGAGCAAGGAGACAACTAGGGATATCATGGGTCGTTCTACTCTCCAAAGTTGAGCAAGCGGAAAGATTGGTACAAGGTTCTTGGTGTTTCAAGGACTTCTTCTATTGCAGAAATCAAGCGAGCATATAAAAAGCTAGCACTACAGTGGCATCCTAACAAGAATGTAGATAATCTGGAGGAGGAAGAGGCCAAGTTCAGAGAAGTGGCAGAAGCATATGAGGTAATTATTGCATTCAAGTACCACAATTCAAATGCTTGCTTGTATTTTGGTACACATACTTTTTTTCATCACTGTAAATAGGCATTAGTTTCTAGGCAAGTTTTGCAATATCCACAAAGAAAGGAGCTTCTTGTATGGAAATGATAGTGATAGTGAACAAATATAGGTTTC
Organism: Pseudotsuga menziesii; assembly: GCA_001517045.1. Taxonomy (NCBI): domain Eukaryota; kingdom Viridiplantae; phylum Streptophyta; class Pinopsida; order Pinales; family Pinaceae; genus Pseudotsuga; species Pseudotsuga menziesii. The sequence continues at coordinate 631,367 of LPNX011137751.1, forward strand.
AGCAGATAGCATCCAAAGTTTCGTAAATGCATCTCTAGGCAGATAGAAAATTGAAAAATGCAATGTCTACCTCCAAGGAAACATCTGCTCACCAAATAAATATCCATGATGCGGTTCAGTAACGAAATGGTACTGTAAATATAGCCATGATCACAGTGATAATACATGTGCCAATACTATTACTGCTGTACAGTCGAAAGGGCTCACTGGAATCTACAGCAGGAAAAATGCTCAGACACTGTAGGATACAAAACTTTGCTATATTAAAGATGCAAACCCTTTTAAAAGAATCATGAAGCTAAGGAATGATATGGATTGGATTGCATCACTCTTCCTTCTTCAGATTTACAGAAAATTGCCTTGGTAATCTGTGCTGCTGTTCTCTTGCTTGAGAACATATTTGATATATATAACTTTCTTTAAGCAAAATTTGGAGCTTCTATTCCTCTATCTACTTTACTATGGTTGCTAATTGCAGTGCAACATGATTTGTTCAGTCGTCATAATACAATGAAAATGTTTCCAAACTGAAAATTGAATTTAATGGGGACTTCATTGCATTTTTTGTATTAGGTGCTTGGAGATGATGAGAAGCGAATGAAGTATGATAGAGGCGAGGATATTGAAGAGCATGGTGGGTAACTGGTATAAAAAATTAGTCAACTTTTGCCCCTGTAATTGAGTTTGATATTGTCTTGGTGCAGGTAGTATGTACAGTGGTGGCATTACTTGCTTCAATGCCATTAGGGGAGCTTTTCTTTTTTCATATTATACTGATTAAAAAGGTTAGTTTCATTTAAGAACTCGTATTGTTCTCTACAATTTTTTTGAACTTCTATTCATTACACTGAACATCCTTTAATGAGATTTCTATATATCAAGGAATTACAACGTATGAATATGTTGTGGCAATGAGGTCACAAAGTGAACCGCCGAGAATTTCTGCAGAGGGTGATCCACAAAGTATACCTTCTTGTCCAAGCGGCTCGACTGCCACTGGTTTAAGTGGAGGAAGTTCTCTTGGTCTGTAGTATAAAGGTGCATGGTGTACACCACCTAGAATATTTGTTGATCACCAGGTATATTTATTTGTTTTCAATGATTTCAAAAATTAGTCTAGGTCTGTAATTTATTAATTTGGGCAGGCTATAGTAGTATAGATTGACATATATTCTATGGAAAGCACTAGAAATGAAATTTCAAGACTTGACCTTGAAGGCTCTCAGAAAACATCTAATTCCCCACCCCAGGCTTCTCAGGAAACCAGACCATTGCGTGGACAATCAGTGCCATCTCAATCTCCTGTGTTTGTACCACGGTCTATGCAATCAAACTCCTTTTCTCGTTATTCTTCTCAATAGTTCTTGGCATGTTTATTATTTAAGGTCGTGACTAAGCTCCTGGTAATATCAGTGGACTCCTGAAAGTTTGGATCAAATGCAAGGTTGCACATTTAGCTGTAATTTGATGATAGACTTATTGGCAGGGACTACTGAATCTATTTGTGGCATTGGTATTTATTACTGGCATAAGTATTCTGCCATTAGGTTTCTTATCCGTCTTACTGGTAGTATTTGGCCTCATGACTCCATTTTCTATTTACTGGGGTGGAGACAAGTATGGCGGGGGCAGTCAGAAGCATTGGGGTACCTTCCCTTATCCAATTTACTTTTCAAGAAGGGTTTCAAGTAGTGCTAAAGGTGCAGATGCTTGATTTTTTGAGCTGCTGACCATTACATCCATTGTAAATCATTGTACTATTTGTGAACACCATTTGAAATGCGTTCTATATAATGTTTAACTTAGAAGCATAGGAAGCACATCCCATTCCATTGATGTTTTGACCTATGAATCTACAGCAGAATTCTCGTCCTGCTCTTTTGTAATTCTATCAGAAAATGTTACTTCCAACCAGCAACAGCAGAATAGCTTTATTAGTATGGCGGCAATTTAAGCTACAACTGATCTGGGACTGTTCTGGAGATTTCTGAGTGGTCTGTAGCATATCTCAGACTTATATGCTTCTCAAATGCACAGTCCTGCACGATAGTCTTTCACACCACGGCGACAAACCATAAACTACCCTTTATATTTTCCTGATCTGCTACGACTGTTTCTCGAGTATAATGCAATCTCAGTGTGAGGATCACCTTCTGTATTACCTGCAATGGTTCTCCTTTCTTCAGCTAAAAGAGAAGTAATTATATCTTCTAGAGTTTTTGAAGACATCTGACTGAGAGTGAAAATGACATTCTTGTATTTAGAAGGTAGAGTGTTTCACAAAATGGCTTTGGCATCCTCTTCCTACATTGTAGCTTTGATTTCTGCTAGCTGTCAAATGAGAGAGCCCATATTGCTTATGTGGCTAGACATAGTGACTTAGGCAGACATATTGAATTTCAATGACTGTAGCTTCAGAGAAAATTTGCACACACCTCCTTTACTCCAACTAGTGAATTCAAATTATTCCAGATTTCCTTATGATTTTTTTAGATCTACATGATGTAATTCAAAATCTGAGAGAGCAAGTCCAATGATGGCTTTGGCTTTATCATTTATGCTCTACCATTCCATATTTTTATTTGAATTTGTAGGTGATTGTTCAGTGCCTTCTACTATTTCCCACAAGTTCTTGTTGATTAGCTGCATCTGGAGTTTCACTTTCCAAGTATGGAAATTCTGATCAGAGTATTTTTCGTATGGTATTTCCATGCTTAACTTCCAAAACAAATTGCTGTGGAAATGTAAAGGCTGAAATTCAATTAGCAGCTGTAAATCCCAATGGTGGACAAACAGTTACAATCATCTGTTTAAATCTGCTCTCTCTGAAATGGGAAATATAATTCCTTCTGCTTGAACTGAAAACCCACATCAGCTAAAACGAATTCTGTGATTGATCTATTAATGGGCGACTAACAATATACCTCTACTTTATCATTCAGTCAAAAAACTCTGCCAACAATCTTTAATCTCCACTAAAACTTAAAGCAGCTAAAATCGAGGCAGAGGTTTATTAAGAACACAATTGATTAACTGTTGGCTTCTACTGAGTGAGGAGCATACAAGCTCATGTAATGGAAGCTGGTGCTTCTATTTGCTGATAGAGGCACATTTAAACAACAGCTACTGCTTCTATTGGTGGATGGCTGCTCCTTTATCCAAATAAAATCTCTTCAGCATAGTCTTTGTCATAACAAGTCCTCCATGTACTTTATCTTCCAAGCAGATCTGAAATGATCTGCCTCATCATGGTGGCTTTGGCATGAAACTGCATGATGGCTAGTGTCTATTGTACTGCTGTACAATTTGGTGGCTGACCTGCCAACTATTTTAAAATAATGGCAGCTTCATTCTTGCCATGTCTCTCTCCAAAGACCGGTGGTCAAGGAAAATCGAACTAGATGCCAAGAATTTATGTACGGAAACAGTTGGTATGTTGGTGGCTCTTCAAATGGAAGTTTGACTGCCCTCTTCTCTTGCAATCGATTGCTTAAACTCAGCCACGAGGATCTCCTGGCTCTGATACCATATTATGAAATGCACTAGATCCCACTCAATGAAAAATCCCTAGATAGGGTTGAAGCACATAACTGAACATAAGGAAGAATAACTACAACAAAACACTTTGATATTTATGAATAACCAGTGCTTTTACTATGATGGGGTTCACTTATCTTATCTAGAGCTCAAAATGTGAGATACTTGTCCAAACCCCTAGATGTGTTGGCCTTGACCTACGCATATATTGATTTCTAATGTAATATGTGCTTCACTTTCAAATGAATCCAACTTGATAATGCATTGGTGTGGCATCTGGGATTGAGGAAAATGATGTAGATTTTCCTTTTGCAAAATGTTGAACCACGATAATCCCCCTGGCCTATTTTTGTGATCATTCATGATTTCATTAAAGCTTGTAACTAATCCAGGTTTTTTATAAAATAGTGCTGACATCTTTCGTCATGGCTCATCCCCATTACCACTTACCGACGGTTTACCACTTACCACTTACTGAGTATACCAGATTTTGCCTACCAAGCTCGGCTAGAAATGTGAATTAAAGAAGTGCTCTTTGCCTGGATCCTGGTAGCATAGTCCCTGCCTATTAAGTGAGAAGCAAAGGCTGACAGAATAAATAAAACAGTGTTCATTTGTAGAGGCTATAGAATAAATAAAACAGTGGTCATGAATGAACAGAATGGATAATGTAAGGATCGTCTTTGCCCCATTGAGCAGAATAAATTGCTCGGTGTGGATAATGGTTAGCACCAACTTTGTGTCCTTAAACAGAAGATATTGCTCGACATATATGTATTTGCTAAGATTCAAATAGAAACTGGGGATTACAAAGCTTTTAGACCGTTGGAAAAGAGCAATATGGATCATTAGTCTTTGCGATGATGATTGTATTGAAGCCTGAGATTAATGCTGTAGATTACGATGACATAGAAAATGAATGCTTATACTTCTAGACTTGATAGATATTATAGAGTGAAATACTAATGGCCAGGCATATGTCGTAAAAATTTGTAGCTGGATAAAGATGATTAATTAACCATTAGGTATGGTGAATGGACCGTCATTTAGATGAAACTAAAGAATACCATGATTTCACATAAAAAGAAGTGTGATTAGAATAAACTCTATCAGCTTTACATTTACAAGTTTAGATTTTCATGGACCATGCAATGAGCAATGTATTGGTTGTTTGTTGTATATAGTGCTCATAAACTATTTTGAAATCATAGAATTGTGGAAGCTATATTTTAAACTTTTAAGTTATATTTCAAAGAGAAATTTCACTGAGTACATTTGCTATGTTGATAATACTAATGAAATCGGAAATAGATGTTATAGTAAAAATAACTTCGATCGATAATTGATGTGATAAAATACAAATAATTAACTGTATAAATATCTTAATATTTGTAATTTAATATATTGATGGATTCACTATACAATAAAATTTATTCAAAATGCACCACTCTTTTGCATGTTGCTTCGTGTCTCTTACAGTGGTGTTTGGTACGGAGTTGTACAGAATCTCCTCACCACCTGCATACCATGCATTCTAGCCGCAGGCCCAAGTAAAGGCCAATCTAGAGCACTGGTCCACATCAATTGTTTTTGTGATGCCACGGCAGGCCCAGGTAAACGTCAATCTAGTCCACTGGTAAAATTCAATAATAGTTTTTGTGATGCCACCTGTGTTATTGCACTCCCGATAGAGTGGAAACCCTACTTTGTTTCAACTATGTTGGAATTAGCTCTGTTCTATTTTACATTGCACAGGCCAAAGATGACCTGCAGAACAATGGTGAAAACCAAACAAAATTGCTCTAGGAGCATACACGCTCAACAACATGAAATTCCTTCATTCAATTATCAGCCGAGATGTTGCTCTAATTCTCTTTCTTATATGTTGATCTTTCAATCTTCTGCTAGACAACAAAGCATCTTCATTACAAAGAGACGGACATTAAAATTTGGATCACATAGAAGAGTTAACAGTACTGGGATGACTTGTGTGGTGTTTTGCAGGCTGTGGAGGCCTAAGCAGCACCCTATGTAACCAAGAAAAACTCATAACCTCCCCTGCTGCTTTATGGAGAAACCTGTCAAAATGGGGTGGTAACATACTCAAAATGCAGATGCATTTGGAGGGGTAACACTGACCTTGCTGATTGACTGGCCCGGGCCATACAGCCTGCACAATCAGTTGGGAATGTTTTCCTATGTAGCAAATAACATAGTTTTCGAGGAGAATTTTTGGCTTAGATTTTGAGAAAGATTTTGTACTGCACTATAACATTTAATGCTAGATATTACTGCTATTACAAGTTCTAATATTTAACTGCTGCTCGATAATAAATTTTCTCTTGATTGTTTTTTCCCCTAGGGAGTTTTTCCAGGGTCTGCTTGACCAAAATTACTGTCTGTTTTTTGTAACTGTTTGTTGTTTTTTACTTTGTTTTTTGCTGCTAGAAATGCTTAATTAACAATATCTCAGTCTACAGTACATTTATATTTAATTCTTGAGAAAATTACATGGGTTTTGATTACTGTTGAAGTATATGTAGTATTTTGCAATAATGTTTATTGTCATAGAATTGCTACCTTATCTCTTGTATTAATTTTTTGGTTATGCTTTCAGAGTGCAGGTCGCTTGATGAGGGTGCTTTTTGAGATTGTCCTAAAAAGAGGATGGGCTCAGTTAGCCGAAAGAGCTCTTAATCTGTGCATAATGGTTAATAGGTGCATGTGGAGTGTTCAAACTCCTCTTCGTCAATTCAAAGGCATCCCAAATGATATTTTGACCAAAATTGAAAAGAAAGATTTAGCTTGGGATCGATACTATGATCTCTCTACTCAAGAGATTGGGGAGCTCATTCATTTTCCAAAGATGGGTAAAAGCATTCATAAATTTGTCCATCAGTTTCCAAAGTTGGATCTTTCTGCTCATGTCCGACCAATAACACGAACTGTATTGAAAGTAGAACTAACTATCACTCCATATTTTCAGTGGGATGAAAAGATTCATGGATATGTGGAACCTTTTTGGATAATAGTAGAAGACAATGATGGTGAATATATACTCCATCATGAATATTTTATGTTAAAAATGCAGTTTGTTGAAGATGACCATCATCTGAGCTTCACTGTCCCCATCCATGAACCTCTTCCTCCCCAGTACTTTATTCGTGTTGTATCTGATAAGTGGTTAGGGTCACAGACAATATTGCCAGTTTCATTTAGACATCTTATTTTTCCAGAGAAATACCCACCTCCAACTGAGTTGCTAGACTTGCAGCCACTTCCTGTGTCTGTGTTAATAAATCCCTCATATGAAGCACTTTATCAACAGTTTAGACACTTCAATCCTATTCAAACTCAGGTATTTACTGTGCTTTATAACTTAGATGATAATGTTTTAGTTGCAGCACCTACTGGTAGCAGTAAGACTATCTGTGCTGAGTTTGCTTTACTACGATTGCATCAAAAAGGCACAGACAGTGTATTTCGATGTGTCTATATTGCTCCTATAGAAGCTCTTGCCAAAGAGCGATATCGGGATTGGGAGCAGAAATTTGGCAAAGGATTGGAACTGAAAGTAGTTGAGCTGACAGGTGAATCTGCAACTGATTTGAAGCTCCTTGAAAAGGGCCAAATAATAATAAGCACACCAGATAAATGGGATGCTTTGTCTCGGAGATGGAAACAGCGCAAACTGGTTCAGCAAATCAGCCTTTTCATTGTGGATGAACTTCATTTAATTGGAGGAGAGGGTGGTACAATCCTGGAGGTAATTGTATCTAGAATGAGGTATATTTCAAGCCAAATTGAAAATCGTATCCGTATTATTGCGCTTTCCACTTCACTTGCAAATGCTAAAGATCTTGGAGAGTGGATTGGTGCTACTACACATGGGCTTTTCAATTTTCCACCTGGTGTGCGTCCTGTACCAATTGAGATCCACATTTAAGGGATTGATATAGCCAACTTCGAGGCTCGAATGCAGGCAATGACCAAGCCAACTTACACATCAATAGTTCAACGTGCAAAGTACCCAATTTTGAAACTTTTTTTTTTTTTAATTCCCTGCCGTTGCTTAAGCGACAGTTCTTGATGCCGCTTATCCGACGGTTACTCTCTATAACCGTCGCTTAAGCGACGGCTCCTCAATATTTTTTGCAATATTTTTAAAAAAAAATTGACTAACCGTCGCTTATCCGATGGACCTTCTGTCGCTTAACCGACGGCATGAAGGTTATTTTCTCAAAAAAATTTCACTACCGTCGAATATATTCTGTCGCTTAACCGACGCTTTAAATTTAACCAACGGTTACTGAAGTTTCGCTTAACCAATGGTTACTTAGGTGTCAGATAACCGACGACAAGTTTTCGACGCTTAAAAAAAAATCAAGGTGTCGTACATGCGACAGGAAAGTGTCAAAAATCCGACATGACGGCCGTCGGATTTTTGGTCGAAATGTAGTAGTGGCAGGTTTGAGTTCATTCTCTACTAGAAGAGAAGAACAAGACGAATATTTGGTCAAAGAGACTACTTTAGTCTTAACACTCTCTAATGAAAGAGTAGGATCGGGTGGAAATGACACCAACTCGACCACTTTAACTTCACTCTCCAAAGGAAGAGTGGGATCAACCACAGATAAATCTGAATTGACCACTTGGTCAACCAGTGGGGGATCGAGGGGTAACTCACTATCACTTGTTGGAATCACCTGTTAATGATCAGTAATATTTTCCAACCAATGCGAAGCTTCATCCATTCTTGGAAAAAGAAACGTATGATGTATAGCCTTGTATATCAAACAAGGATACAATACTTTACCCTTACGACCTTTTACCAATGGGTCACTGGTTGAGGGAGTATCATCAACATGATGATCAGATTTTGATGACACAGATGGTTTGGACCTTTTAGACCACTCTTCTTGTACACGGGAGAGACCAGGACACTCCTTAAGAAGGTGGTCACTCTTGCAAAGCTTACAAGGGAACTTGGGTTTTCCAGGTGTTCTCTTAGAACGAGCACCATCAAGAGCAGATGGTTGCTACTTTTTCTCTTTCTTATCCTTCTTCTTCTTACTATTGCCTTTCTTCTTCTTCTTATCCACATGAATACTAACCACAGAGCTTTGGTCAAGCGAAGAAGAAGAAAGAGATGAAGCCACAACTAGCAAAGAAGGAGCAAGATTAGGTTGAGGTCGATCCTCTCTTGGAGGAGAGATGATATTTGATACATTAGGTGTAATAGGAATTACCAGATTAAAAATCCAAACCAGTAATCCTATAGTTAATCCAGGAAGATTTAGAGTGGCACTAAAGGGAGGACCAATACCTTCACTTGGATGGAATACAAAAGGTACACCTTGGAAAGGGACCTCTTGAGTGGTAGTCCTAGATGAGGATGCCATCTCTAAACTCTCTAATCACCCCCTAACTACCACGCACAAGAAAGTACTACTCAAACTAAAAGCAACAATCAAACATGTGAAAGGAGTGGATAAGAGTCAAGAACCTCATAGGACAAGCCAAAAGGATAACTCAGATGTTTTGAGGATTCCTAAAAGGGTCTCCCGATATACACAAGGTACAAGGGATCTCAAATCAGTAGTAGTGTTGTCTAATGCATAACCATACACAAGGGGCCTTCCGATATACAATCGAGTATGTGAAGTACCTTTCTATATACCTCAAGGGTACGTGAAATGTCGTTCGATATACTGATGTAATGTGGAAGAACCACGCGAGTCCTGAGATGTAATGCTCACAAATAACAACAACTCCTATGCTTAACGACACCCGAACACGTCTCTAACTTATCACTCAAATTGCTAACAGTTTTAACCTAGTACTACTGTTAATTTTATCTTGTGCGTTTAGGTGGAACCATGGAGTGAAAACTTGAAATTAAAGAAGATGCATACTGATCTATCTGATAGTGCAATTTTTCCTCTTCAATGAAATTCTACCTAAGAGAGGGAGAGAGATTTACTTTTGTTCCCAAAAATGCACACCCAAATGCAAATGCAATTCTATCTTTTCAAACAAAAAGTAAAATATCAATGCGCCCCAAAGAATCTCTAAGGTAAAAATAAAAAAGAGATCTAGAGAACATATAACATAAACCAAAATGTTTCCTATCTTTTCATGCTTGAAAAAGACACATAAAAACTCAATGGAAAGATGATTTCACTAAAGTTTCCAAACAAATCTAACTCTAATGCACGCAAAGCTGAAAACAAATATTTCTTCTTAATGAAAGTAAGATCTAGAATCTCGAACAATCATGCACAAAACAAGAAGAAAATCATTCAACAAACTTGTGAATAAAGCAAAAGAGAGAGAAAACTAAAACTTCTCTTTGAAACAGACAAGGAAACGGAGAACCAATCTTTCCTACCAGGCACTGAAAAAATCAACATGCAAAAGGAAACAAGAATCACCCCAAGCAAAGAAAGACTCAAAACAACATGGATCACTCATGCATTCCAATTCCAAAACAAACCAAAACCTACTCATGAAAATGAAATGTATATTTCCAATTCCAATGAATAACATCTATAGAAAAGAGCAAAAGGTTTCAAGCAAATAAAATAATGCAAAATCTAATGCAAGAAACATAGACTATCTTTGAATGCAAAGGGAACATAACAATCAAAGTGACTGTAGAATACACAATTCATGGCCCCTCCCGGCTGTGAGGGAGCATTTTTTTTCAAAAATACACTCCATTTTCATCAAAAAGTAAGCCAAAAACACACAAAAATGAAAATACAAAGTCCTGGAACGGGGCCTACCTGGCACCGCGCAGATGAAGTTGCTGATAGGCAATTTTGAGGCAGCACCGCTTCTTGCTCACTGGATTTAGGCGGTGGCACCGCATATTGCTAACAGAACATAAGCGATGGCACTGCTCCTTGCCAACAGAACATGTGTGGTTCCCTATAGAAGACCAAAACACAAAGAGAACGATAGATCAAGTCAGAAAAGGACTAGATCAAGGTGAAAATTGTTGAATTGAGTATGGAAACAGACCATAAAAGACCGAAATGACTCAGATCTGAACATATCTAGAGGTTTCAAACCCAAATAATGCAAGTCAAAAAGTAGATCTGACTAAAAAGAGTTAAAGAAAACGGAGCCTGGATTCAGACAAGAGTTGCATACTGAGGAAGATCAGAACAATTGAATACAACTATTCCTTAGTGGAGTTGCCAAATTTGTTAGCTGGAATATTTCACCTCCTGCTGACAGCAAGGTGTTCCACTGGTCTGAATGGTTCACATTCAGAACAAATAGATCACAGAGGCTGATAACTCTCCCTAGATGCTGTAGATATCTGGAATAGAAGGATTTGATAGTTCACCTGTGTACCTACAATCAAGCTCAACACGAAACGAATCAAAGCAACCAGAATATGATCTACTAATCTATGCTAGTGACTAAGGAATCTAGCAATATATATCTAAAATTGAACATCAACAATATATATGGGACAAAAAATCAACTTGCATTAGAAATATGAGGAATTTTACAACCAATCCTTATTGTTGACATGCATCTCCATGAAACTAGCTCTTCATCCCCAAAATCTCCGGCTCTAGCTCTCTATGTTCTCTCCAAACGAGCTTGGGCCAACAATCAGTCCAACAACATAACAATACCTTTAATGTTCTCCCCTCAACCATGGCTATGAGTTCATATTTATAGGGCTTTAATGGATAGAGATGGTTAAAAAATTAGTGGGTGAGGTGGCCTCTAAGATCCTAGGATGAGGGATCTCGAGCTCAACCAACCCACAGCAGTAGGGATAAGGTAGTACACAAGGCTTATCATCTAGAAGCCTCGAGAAACTTCTCTTTTTCCCTTTTTACCCAGGGTACCACACTTCTCCTTCTATGACAGAGTGATTCTGGTAATAACTGCATATGGACCAAGGGAAATGGGAGGTGGCACCGCTAGTGGACAACCAATGAAAGGCAGTGCAAGCAGGGGTACCGCTCCTGGACAAAGGGGCATGTGTGGTGCTAGGAATTTGTATGATAGACTGATAAAAAACCATTTAGTCTTCATTACAGAAGCTGGGATTCAGGGCAAATAGGTATGTCAAAGGTCTTATCACATGATGGTGATAGGATTTTGGTATAACATTCTATAAGCCTTGGAGATTTCAGAGTATCCCACAAATATACCCTTCTTTCATGAAGAATCTAAATTTGTCCTCGTTTCTTTTGGAATGTGTATGTACACTGGATAGCCAAATATTATGAGATGAATGACCTCTGGTTCTTACTGAAAATAACTTCTTCAAGTGTTTTTTTCTCGAGTACTCTATGTGGAGTACGGTTCTATACATTCATAGCTGTCATAGCAGCTTCTTCCCATAGATGCATATGAATATCTTGATCATGGAGTATTGCATTTGCTACTTCCATGATTGTTCTATTCTTCCTTTCTGCAACCCCATTCTTTTGAGGATTATATGGAGTGTTCAACTCCCTCTTAATCCCTGAATCTCTACATAATTCCTTGAATTCATTTGATGCGAATTCTCCATCATTGTTTGATCGAAAAATCTTGATCTTCTCCTTTGTGTGGTTTTAGATCAAGGATTTGAATTCCTTAAACTTGCTGAATACTTCATCTTTGTTCTTCATGAAGTATATCCATGTTTTCCTATAAAAATCATCAATGAAAGAAACATATTATACATACTCTCTTAATGAACTGGATGACATCGGACCACATACATTGTAGTGAATGATTTCCAAGATTCCTTTATCCTTGCTTTTGCTACTTGGAAATGTCTTCTTTGTGTTCTCTCCTTTCGCACATCCCTTGCATACTCCTTCATGTTTTTTCTGCATTTCTGGAATACCTTCAACAGCTTTTCTTGCAAGTGGTAGTGCCCTATAGTGCACATGTGCAAGCCTTCTATGCCAAAGTTCATTTGGTTCTATTGAGTCATGAACCAAAGCTTGTTTTGGTTGTCCCTTTAATCTGTATAGTCCTCCCTCTTGTTCTCCAATTACTACTGCATCGTCAATAGTCTTTCCTTTTGGCCACATGAGGAATTGGTCATGTATAAATGCAACTCTTATGCCTTTTGCATCTAATGCAGAGATGGATAGAAGTTTTTTCTTTAGTATTGGTCCAAATAGGACATCCTTCATTTTCATAGACTTTCCATAGTCTAATTTGTAGGAGGATTCTCCACTACCTTTTATTGGATACTGGTAGTCATCCCCAAGTTTCACCTTGTGGGGTGATTCATGTTCTGATAGTTTCACAAAGGATTCCTTAAATCCCGTCATCTGTTTGGAAGCCCCACTGTCAATAATCCAATCATTGCTTCCATGTATGATAGTTCCCGTGAGGGCAAAGATCAACACGTATTCTTCATCACTTGAAGAACCATCACTGTCTTGTTTGATTTTCTTCTTAGAAGGCAGAACCATCAAACAAGACAGTGATATCTTTTCAAACAAGAACATCACTATCTTGTTTGATTTTCTATAGCATGAGCATGATGTCTTTTATTTTTTCCCTTCCTCTTGTGAGATCTATCTTTGCTTCTAGGACAATCTCTTGCAAGGTGTCCTCTTTCATCACATGTATAGAAAATTAACTTAGACAAATATTTGTTAGATTTTCTAGTGTTATTCTTCTGGAGAGAGTGCTTACCTCTGTGATGGTCTTCTCTGCTTTTCTTGGATTGTACTGTGAGAGATTTATCTTCACTTCCCATCTTTTCTTCTTGAGCTAATATTCAATATTCTTCTGGTGAGCACTCCTCCCAGAGTCTACTAAACTTGACTAGCTTCTTTATAGCATAGATTCCTTGAATGAAAGAGTCCCATGCCCTAGGGAGACCATTCAAGGTGGTCATCACAATTTATGTATTCTCTACTTCTTCATCTATGGTTTCAAGATGTTCCTTGATTTGAGAGACCCTTGGAAAGTAAGACTGGATGGTCTCCGCATTCTATATCTTTACATTCTTCAATTGGTTTCTTAGAGTCATCTTCTGGTATATGTTCTTCCCTTTGAATAACTTGGTCAGGGAATCAAACATCTCTTTAGGTGTCTTTAGGGAGGACATCTGAGGTATGAGATGATCCTTGATTGAATAAACAATAATCCTCTTAGCCATGACCAATTTCTTTTTGTGTAAGGCCTTAGCCTCATCTCCCTATGGAACTGGAACTTCTCCACTTATGTAGGAGTCCAATTCATTTTCTTCTAGGACCAGGGATATCCTATACTTCCAGGATTCGAAGTTATCATCTCCCTCAATATTTTCAACAATATTGGTATGATGAGACATATTAACAAAGAACCTCAAATGGAAATACAAAAGACTTAGATCTTACCAGGTTAAGATGTCCGAACTAGATCTGGAGCTAGATTTCTGCAAAGTTGGTTTTCTGGTTCAAGAGCATATTAGGGTTTGAATTTCCCCGAGTTCTACCCAATCAAAAACCTCGATTTTGATCTCTAAACTTCGATTTTGAGGAGGAGATAAATCCTGTCCTGGGCTCACTCAAAAATTCTTTTTCTATGAAAATCCCTAATTTTAGCTGCAGCAGAATGTCAAAAACTGAAAATGCTCAAAATCATATTCGGCTTCGATATAAAGAAGCGCCCTAGAGAGGAGAGTTAGCCTAACCTAATTTTGCTGAAAATCTGTTGAGAGAACTCCAAAAAGTAGGAATCCCTAGATTTAGCAACTGCATAGTGTCTTCTTCTTAGGTTAGCTCTGATACCATGTTAGATTTTTAACATTTAAGCTATATGCTCTTAGGATCTTATCTGAGAGAATAACAAGAACAAAAATCAATCACAAGGGACAAAGAACACAAATATTTTCCTCAGGGAAAACATAAAGGAGAAAACCCCACAACTTCCTCAGAGATAGAATCAGTACCAAAATTAAAACCCAAAGATACAAAGATGATCTCCTGACAACAACAGTCTCCGTCTCTCTTGTCCCAACTTCTTCTCTTTCTCAGTTATGTGCTACAACTGAGTGTGTGTGACTATGTGATAAATAGAGAGGCTCACTCTCTATTTATACTAATTCCCGACTTGACATTAACTCACCAGGGTTGAATTCTCTAGGAGAGTCTAATAACCCTAGTGCCCCGCAACTGCAAGGACTTTAACCCTTGAAAAATAAGGAGGGTTACCATCTATGACTTTACATGACTTGTTTACTTTATTGATTATCCTTATAGGATCATCAGGGTATGACATGAGACAATTACATCACTGATCCTCCCAATAGGGAAATTGGGGTATAATATACAAGTAAATACATTTTGAAGTTACAAATACATCAACAGATGGAAGACTAAAAAGGGAAAAAATAAGTGACTATTGGTAGGAACAACTGACTATGAAAATCATTGATTTGCTTAAATAATATCAAGATGTCTTCACATGGGATTATAAGGATAGAAAAGGAGTTTTACAAGAAATGGGATAGATGAAGGTTGACATATTACCAAAATCCAAACCTATCAAGAAATAGTGGTCCAAGTTAGCAAATAAATATAAATACATAGTCAAGGAAGAGGTTGAGAATACGTTACATGAAAGAATAATATATATAGTATATTAATTGGAATTGACCATCCCTATGGTCGTCCAGCCAAAGAAGCATGACCTAAAGTGACTCCGCATTTGTGTTGACTTTAGAGGTATTAATAAAATTATCCTTACAAGCCCATTTCTAACTTTTTTCATTGATGAAATCATCAATGAAGTTCTCTAAAATGAATGTTACTCATCATCGACTGATTTTATGCTTATAAGAAGTTTCCAACAACAAAGGAATACTAGCATAACACTACATTTGCTTGTGAATTCATATTATTCTCCTACAAGGTCATGTTGTTTTGACTAAAGAACATCCAAGTTGTATTTTCCATAATAGTTATAAAATATTTCCAAGAATTATTAAATAAAGAAATGGATTTCTATTTTGATGATTGAACTATCTATTCAATGGTCAAATACTAAGTGTATTGGTTGTGCCTAGTGCTAGAAAGGTGAATCGAGATACAATTATCTTTAAATATAAATTTATATTTTCCACACCAATAGGAGTACCATTCAGACATGTCATGTGAAAGGATACAATAAAGGTATACCTAGCTAAAAATAAATTCATTTTTAACTTAAAACCTCCATTAAATCCCAAGCAAGTCAAAAATTTTGCTCGAGCGTACCGAATATTATAGGGAGTTTATATAACACTATTATGGCATTACATTTCCTTTGGAATAATTACTCATACTATAGGTTTAATTCTTATGGACTCGAGAATGTGAATAATCCTTTGAGTTACATAAGAGAAAACTAGTCTAAGCCCTATTACTTAAATTTCCCAACTGGTCGAAAAAGTTCCATGTCCATATTGACGCCTCAAGCATCATAGTCGGAGAAATATTAAAACAACTTGGAGATGATAGACTCAACTATCTAAGTGCATACTTAGATTGGAAGTTGAATAAATATGAAAGAAACTATTCAATAACTAGGTATGATATCTGCACTCCAGAAATATTGTCATTGTAATTTTATTGGTTCACCCATTTGTATTCTATAAAATCCATCAAGCTATCAAATATTTAGTTAATAAAATGCTCCACCATGGTCGCATATGTTGTTGGATCCTATTGTTTCAAGAATTTGAATTTGAAATCTTAGTCTCAACTAGAATTTAAAATGTTTGTACCCACCACTTGTGATATACAAAAACTAGATAAGACCCATTTATAATAGATGTTGAACTACCCGACACACACATTTTTAATGTGGAATTTGTGCCAAAGGAATTAGTAGATACTGAAGAATTCTTACAAGAAGGTCAGGCTACTCAAGGAACATTAGAAAAAAAGAAAAATAACCTAGAAATGAAAGCAACAACATACATTAATTAATGGGTACTTATATAAATTCAAACTTGATGACATACTCAAGTAGTGTACACTTGAGAATAACAATAGGATATTATTGAAGAAGCACATTCAAGACCAGTAAAAGCCATTTTAATGTAGACACAACTACTAGAAAAATATTTTAACCTATACTATGGTGGCCATCACCGCATAAGGACTCCAAAGCATATGTAAATAATTGTTGTAAATGTCAAATAATGGATCAACCGTTGGGATGACATGAAATTCCTTTAATATCTATAAACCTCATCCTTACATTCAAAATCTAGGAAATTGATTTCCTTAGACGTTTTCGAAAGCATGGTTGTCGGATGTGAGAACGATACATTGTTACTGTAGTAGAATGTGTGACTAAATGGGATGAGGTGGAACTAACCGAATCCTACACCAATGAATTCATAGTTTGATTTATATATGAAAATATGATAACAAGATTTGTATTCTCAATAATACTTGTTAGTGATCAAGGCACACATTTTATAAATAAAACTATTAAAGTCTTAGCTAAATAATTCATGATAGATCATCACAAAAGTGCATATTACCATCCACAGTCAATTGTAGTAGAGTTTTTCTACAAAACACTGACCAAATGGATAACTAATATTTTCAATATCGACAAGTACAACTGGGATGATAAAATCCTCACAATACTATGGACATATAATACAACATACAAAAGATCGTTGGGTCAAACATAATTTAAGTAGTATCTAGTCGAGAAGTAATTGCGCCTTTACATTTCAAACAACAAGAACCCATTATTTCTCAAGTTTTGCATATTGACACCCTTCAAGTGACTCAAGATAGAATCTTTGACTTACAAAAGATTGAAGAGGAAAGAATGAGAAGTTCCCAAGATGCAGCAGAAAGATTGAAACGAACCAAATATTAAAAGTAAATACATTTCCAATATCAAATTAGTATTATTATATAACAGTCAATGTTATCTCCTAAATAAATCAGTCCTCAAAATGTTAGAATATTTATTTCGTGTAGTGATAGGAGGTCAAAATACTCTTTAAAGGATCATTGTGAAAGATCGAGGTGTTTAATGAAGATTGGAACACTTTTGACTCTGTTTTCTAATAAATTTTGAAGATCAACTTTCGGTGGCTTAGGAGAACATCTCAACGGTTCATTAGCCACCGAAAAGCCCATCTTTCGGCAGCTTAAAAATTGCATTCATGACTAGCCACCAAAATCTCAAGAAGGGGAAAATGATTGGTGCATCCGTCACAATCAACCACTGTCAGCATGAAGAGTGCCAATACCAAGCCATTAACCGCCGGAAAGATAGGACCTGCAATAAATCATAAGTTGGTAGAGAAGGGGTCATTATAAAACTGAAGTGACTGATAAGAAACCCAAAACCTCACTACCCTCCACCTATCCTGTGATTGTAATTGAACCACCAAAAAGCATTAAAATCCAGTTAAAATGATTACAACACTGGCTAGCTCATGGGTCTCATCAGAATTTAATGTCACCCTGCTCAAATCCCAATTTCCAATCAGCACCCTCTCCTCAATTCATTCCACATTTCCTACATGCGTCCATACTCATCCAAGCCCTCCCTAAATCCAGCACTGTAATCCCCTTCCCTAGGGTTTGAATTTCTATTTTTGCAGGTACAAAAGAGAAATCCAGAAAATGAATAAAGGAGGAGGACCAACCCTAAGACGGGAATTGGGTGACATTGGCTACCTCGAATCACACCCAGAGGTATGCCAACTTTTCAAAGACTCAAGCTACTATAGGTTATGCGAAAAAATTCAGGGATCCCATCAGCAAGTGGAAGAGGAATTTGCTCTCTCCTTTGATGGCTCGAAGGAAATAATTGGTAGAGAAGAGTTAAAGGTGGATGAGGCTCTGATAACACAAGTAACAGAGCTCCCAAGGACTGGGGAAAAATGGTTCAAAACCACCATCACAAAGAATGTGGAATTCAGGTCTTACTTGAAGCCTGAGCATATATGGAAAAAGAGCATCACTTCAGCCTGGCTTGAGGAGAAATAACAACATTTGTTGAAAGCAATTATGGTTTATATAACTTGTGAGGGAAGGTATAATAGGGTCATGATATACCATTTCAAGTTAATGAACCATTTCACTGGTAAGAGCCCATTGAACCTTCCTTTCTACCTACATAAGAGCCTGACCAAAATGGCCCATCAGGTTAAAGCCCAGCCCACCAAGATTGTAGGAAGGCTATCCCATCATGGCCTAATTAAGCTAATTTTCCTTGAATTTCTATAGAGAAGGAACATATCCTAGACCTACTTCCTATTTTGGAATAAGTTTGAGACAGAATTGCAACCAGAATATAAAAGGAAGTCTTCTTCAAAGGAGTCCTCCACTACCAAGAGTGGTAAGAGGAAGAGGAGGGCCATCTCTCCAATTACATTGGATCAAGACTCTCCATCTCCCAATACCAAGAAGGAAAAGAGAAACCTGTATTTCAGTGAAAAGGTAGAAGAGGTTCCAGCACCAGACATAAATATACTCAACCTACCCTACTCTGATTCTGAGGATGAAGAGGAATAGGAAACCAACCTAGCAGATCAGTTTCAAATAGGGAAGGAGGAGTTTCCATCACCTACATGAGAGGACCATGGTGAACAAGTGGCAGAAGTTTCATCCAGCAAACCAGGATCCCAAAAAATCAATTAGCTACTGAGGCAAGTGTATGAGATAGAAGTCTTGGGAAGAGAATTCAAAAGAACCAATGAGAGGTTAACCAGGAGAAATGTTGAATTGTATGACTCTCTGCAGGAGATAAAAGGAAGGAATGCCAAGTTGGAGGAAAGTAATCTTAGGTTAAGGAAAGAGAAAGTAAGGCTCTAAAGGAAAACTGGGCTGTCCAATTCGCAAACAAGGGATTCTATCTCTCAGCCTCAAGCTCACCAAAAGCTAGAAATCCTAGTAGAAGCAGCAATGAGCCTTTTTGTCCCAGAAGCAGCCTATGATATTGCTGCCAATCTAGACCCTAGGCAGGCTACAGAGACATCAAAGGGACAACACTAAAGCCTCTAAAAAATAAGGGTAAAGTGTGTTGATATTTTTGATTAAAATTTTAAAACAGAGCTTTTGGTGCTTTAAGCAAACACCGTAGTTGTTCATTAGCCACAGAAAACAGAGCTTTCAGCAACTTACAGACCCAGAATTTTTCTTTCTTAGCCACCGAAAGCATAGAAGCGTGTAGAAAGGCATAGTTCCACATAGAAACGACTTTGGTTGATCCAAACACCTCATGGATGATTTATAAGGTTGAAAATTAATTAAAGGCACTAGTATCTTGGGTCTCTTCCAGTTTTTAAGGGGCCAACGAGGTGAAGTAAGGTCACAAAGCCTACCTACTTTGACAAAGTGTGACTTATCTACCAAATGGCAAGTTCTAGTTCCACTTCAATGTCCACTACAGCTATTAAAGAGTTCAAGAAGTAGGAATGTTTAGATTTAGGTAGAGTGGCAGTTAAGATAGGGTTTTTGACCTAATTTTTGCAAAATAGTTATGTTTATCTATTTTTAGTAAATTCGATCCAATTTTTTTGGATCTGAAATAAATTTTGTAAAGGATATAAAGCCTCTAACTAATGTAGAAGCAAAGGTTTGACTTCAGAGACTTTTAGACCCTTATTGTAATAAATCTTCTCATGTTCTTCATCATTTAATATAAACTCTTTTGCCATTATATGTTCAGGTTCCATCTCTTTTTTGTTATGTACTTGTGCTTGGATGTTTGATTCAAGTTTATTATTTTTGTCTAATACCATATAGTTGTCATCCTATCTCTGTGTTGATGAGTTGAATTGCAAATAGCTTTCCTTTTTATGATTAGCCATTCATATGTGAGTGCCTTATATAGGAATCTGCCATCATAGTGATTTCTTCATTTATTCACCTTTAATACAAACCATCTGAACATTGATAGTTAGAAGCCTTATCTATTTGATTGAGTACCATGCATGTCTTGAGTGAGTGAGGTCTTATTGGTCATCTGACTTGATCCATTTAGTAAACCATTGAAAAAATATTGAAGTTACCAGGCATCTTTGAGTTGTAACCTAGAAGAGTTTCCTGGAGAGATAACAAATTGGCGTCGTTGTCAGGGAGAAGAGGTTGAAGCTCAGCTTCCCTGGGGGATGTCATAGATCCTACTTTGATGATAGACAAAGTATGGACATTGTTTTGGTTGTAATCATCTATCTGGCGACTCCATTGGAACAAGGTGGCTTCAAGAAGACCAAGTACCATAGAAAATCCTCAAAGGCCACCAGTGACACCTTTTTCAAAGACTGAAAAAGATTATAAGGAGAGGAAGGGATTTACAAAGACATACTTCAAAAGCTGCAAGGGGAGCTACATTAGGAATTTCCACAGGTATTTATGTTGTTGTATCAAATAGGCCTCATTTCCAATCTTCTTCTAGTAAAGCACCTAGCTCTCAGAAATTTATAAGTGAATCAGAAAATTTTAGGGTTGGGGAATATTCAAGCACTGCTGCTTATGTAGATCCAATCCCTAGAGACTCCACTGTGGTATATCTACCACAAATACTTTCTCAGCTACTACCCACACTAGTAGAATCTCCTTCCTCCCTTTCCATACCCACATCCAATATGGTTTCCCCTCTGACCAAAATGGAAAGGATCCTTGTTGCCAGATTGCCCCTCTAAATTTGCCTAACCCCCTTTATGCTATGCCTACTGGAGATTATCTAAAATACATACCTAATTTTACTAGGGAGGGAGATTTCATAGCTGAGCAGAATTTAGAGGCATTCTATAGTTATGCTGACAATATAAACATTGAACAAGAGGATGTGTGGACTAAGGTTTTTGTGCAAAGTCTAGATGGTCAGGCTAGGAAATGGTTCAAAGAGTTACCTACTCGATCAGTAGCTGGAATTGAATCCCTAGATGACATATTTTTGAATCATTGGGGAGAAAGAAGAGATCACCTTTACTATATCACTAAATTTGGAAATTTGAGGAGAGAGAATGGTGAGTCTATTTCCAATTTCATAAAAAGATTTAACAAAATGTTCAGCAAGATCCCTATTGATATTAAACCATCTAACACTTCAGCCAAAATCAATTATGCCAATGCCTTTGATTCTAAGTTTTGTCTTCTTCTCAGAGAAAGAATATCTGCTTCTCTGTCACTCATGCAAGATGCTACTCTTGAAGTTGAGTCCAATATCGTTGCACCTTAGAAGCTTAAGGGAAAAATGGATAGGAAGAAGAAATCCTTAGACCCTTTAGGGGCTTCTTCATCAGAGAATAAAATGGAGAAAATGGCCAATATGTTGGACAATTTAACAGCTAAGATGTCTAGACTTAAAGATCATGGGAAAATACTTGTGAGGGGTAAAGGGCCAAATGAATTTGCTCCCAGAAACCCTAATTTTGTCCCTTATAGAAGAAATAACCCACCTGCTTAGATCCTTCAAAGAGATAGGAATCTAGCTGAGGATCAAAGAATCAGAGCTCCTTTCCAAAATGTTGTGCTAGAAGAAGAATAGGAGCTTTCTCAGGAAGAAGGAGATGCATAAGACAATATCAATTGCATGGAAGATGAAGTTGACTACTCCTTCTTGACACAAGCAGACTATGAGGAAGCCCTCTTGAATGAGCATATCACTGAAGAAGCCCTATATTGGGAAGATGATCAAGGAGGTTACAATCTAAGGTCTAGGATTGTTGCTCCTCCAATTCAGCCCCTGATCCTATTCAGCTCAAATCTCCATCACAAGAGGTAAGAACTTTTTACAAGCTGTATTATTCCTTCAATCTTGAGTCAGAAATTCAGAAATTGAAAATTCATTTTCCATTGATAGAACTGATGAAGAATGATTCCTTTAATTCATCTATACTGAAATCACTTCAATCAAGGAAACCCATAGATGTTGAATTTGTCAATTTGCAAGATTATAAACCCACAGTGACCCTAGGCCCTATGATTGAAGAGCTAGATGATTCTTGTCCACCCTTCTATATATCCTTGAACATACATGAGAATATCCTTCACAACTGGTTGCTTAACTCAGGAGCATCCCATAACCTAATGCCAAAAGCAATGATGGATGAGCTTGGCCTCAACATTACAAAACCCTACCATGATATGTTCTCTTTCAACTCTAGGAAGGTCAAATGCCTGGGCCTCATCAAAGACCTTGTCATAAACCTCTCTGAGTTGCCTTCAAAAAGCATAGTGATGGACATATTAGTGGCTGACATCCCACCTAATTTTGGCTTGATTTTGTCTCTCTTGTGGCGTAAAAAGCTGGGTGGTACCCTTCAGATGGATCTTACACATGCTACAATCCCAATGTTTGGAGGGGAGACCAAGAGACTTTACAGAGAAAATCAGCTTGCCTACATCATCAGTAATGAAAAGAATTTTGTAAACCATCCTATCTATGCAATGGACATAGACTTTGGGGAATGTATTCTATAGATAGATGATTCCCAACCAATACCTCTTCGGCTTACAAATCCCACCTATCAACAACCTGAAGAAGTAACCACCTTCGTTTGAAGTATGTTTTTTGATGGGGCTAGTACTCAAGCCTCAACAGGGGCAGGTGTAGTTTTCTTTTCTCCATCAAAAGAGACTATCCATTTGTCTTATAAACTTTATTTCAAGACTACTAACAATATAGCAGAATATGAGGCATTACTGATGGGAGTGAAGGTTGCCAAGGAAATGGGAATCATGTGCCTGGAGATCTTTGGAGATGCAAATCTTATCATAGAGTAAGTGAACAACACTTTTCAAGCAAAGAATGTCAGGCTGAAGGCTTACAGAGCTGAGGTATGGAAACTCAGGGACTCTTTCATGTTTTTTGACATCTCCTATATACATAGAGCTATGAGCCATCTAGCTGATTCCCTTGTTGTCTCTGCAAGTATGTTCATTCCCCCTTTGCCTCCTAAGTTGAGCTATGAAATTTAAGTCAAGTACAAGCCATCCCTACTTGATAATGTGAAATTTTGGAAAGTGTTTGAAAATGATGATGAACTCAGTAAATTTATCTAGGTGGTAGATGAATTTTCTGATATGCATATTGATCAATAAAACCTAAATATGGAAGAATCCCATAGGCCCAAGTTAAAAGATAAAATATGGAAACATAATAGTGTTCAGTTGCCTAGAAATTATATACCTCGGGGTCTGGTACCCCTGGAAGAGATATTTGATCATAATTATGTCCTTTTAAACCTGTTAAAAGGGAGAAATACCCTGATGTCCATGAGCACAACAAAGCTAGCCAAAGTCATCCAAAATCCATAAATTTGTCCACTGAGTTGACTATTGATCAGAGGTCAATATTTTGTAGTCTTATGAAAGAGTTTGCTGATATATTTTCCTGGGAATATAGTGACTTGAATACCTATGACACTAATATCATCCAACACAAGATTCCCCTGGAGAAGAACACCATCCCTTTCAAACAAAAGTTGAGATCCATCAGTCCTCTCTTATTGCCTGTGATTGAGAAGAGAGATTAAAAAAAATACTTAATGCAAAACTCATAATCATACTTAGGTATTCTAAATGGATTGTAAAATTAGTGGTGGTGAGGAAGAAAAATGGGGAGATCAGGTTATGTGTTGATTTCGGAAACCTGAACCAATGCTCCAAGAAAGACAACTATCCCTTACCCAAGATGGAGCATCTGTTGCAAAGAGTCTCAGGGGATAGTTTCATGTCATTCCTAGATGGTTTCTTTGGCTACAATCAAGTTTCTATGTACCCTGATGATCAAGAAAAAACTTCATTTACCACTCCCTAGGGCACCTTCATGTATGCCAAAATTCCATTTGGGCTGATGATTGTTGGGGCCACTTTCCAGAGGGCCATGGAGATAGATTTTGTGGGATTGAAAGAAAAGTTTGTTCTCATATACCTTAATGATCTCACTGTTTACTCCAACAGCCATGAATAACATTTGTAGCACTTAAGGAGGGTGTTTATGAAATGCATACAATTTGGGATATCTTTGTACCCAAAGAAGTCTCAATTTTCCCTCAGGGATGGAAAACTCCTAGGTCACATAGTTTCAGCAAAAGGTGTTAAGCTTGATCATGTTCGAGCTGAATAAATCTAGAATTTGTCCATACCTTGGTCAAAAAAGGATATTCATCCATTCCTAGGTAAGATCAATTTTGTCAGGAGGTTTATCCCAAATTTTTCTGAGTTGGTAAAACACATAACCTCTATGTTAAGGAAGGAAGCTGAAATCAAATCGACAGAGCAAGAAAGAAACTATTTTGAAGCAATCAAGAAGGCTATCATGGAATCTCCCACTCTGATTAGTCCGGACTACACCAAGGGCTTCTACATTTTCTCCTTTGCTTCCTATGACACAGTGGCAACAGTTCTGTTACAGAAAGATGATGAAGGCCTTGATCACCCCATTGCCTTTTTTAGCACAACATTGAAGGATGTTGAATTGAAGTATGATCCTATCGACAAACAATCCTATGCTCTCATCAAGTCACTAAAATCCTTCAAAATTTACATCCTACATGCAAAGGTCCTGGCCTATGTCCCTTCAGCTACTGTGAAGGATGTTTTGACCCAGCCTGATATTGATGGAAAGAGAGCCAAGTGGATTGCAAAGCTGATTGAATTTGACATAGAGGTAAATCCCACCAAGCTGGTGAGAGGACAAGGCCTTGCTAAGATTATGGCTAAAGAAAATCGTGATTTGATAGGAATGAATCTCATTGGTTTAAGTTCAACTAACTTGCAGATAGAGGTAGCAACAGAGGTAGCTCAGGAGCAGCATGAAATTCAGTAGGTAGCTGGGAACTTGTCCTCATGTGAGTGGTACTCAGGTATTATTCATTTTTTGCAAAGTTTATAAGTTCCCCCTAAGCTTATCCTAACTCAAGCATGGGATATTAAGCTTAAGTCTGTTAAATTTTGTATACTTGATAAGCTGTTGTATTGGAAATATCCTTCTAGTATTTTACTAAGATGCTTAGATAAATAAGAGTCAGTTCAGATCATACATCAGTTTCATTCAAGCACATGTGGGGGCCATCATTACTGGAATACTACATCCCAAAATATTTCTAGGGCTGGGTACTATTTTCCTGTTATTTTCTCTGATGTGTGTACCTTTGTAAAAGCCTGTTCCAAATGCCAAAGATTCATAGGAAAGCAGCTGCTCATATATTTTCCCCTTGGGCCTATTGTAGTGAATGACCCTTTCTAGCAATGGGGTCTTGATTTCATAGGTGAGATTAATCCTTCATCAAGTGGTCAGCACAAGTGGATCCTAGTAGCCACTGATTATTTTACCAAATGGATAGAGGCAGACCCCACAAGGAATTCACTCACCAAGTCATCATGAAGTTTTTATATGAGAACATCTTTATCAGATTTGGCTACCCAGTAAGTCTAGTGACTGATAATGCACTAGATTTTAAAGTCGGGGCATTGGTTAACATGTGTGAGTCAATTGGCATTCAATTTGTGCATTCTACTTCCTATTACCCTCAAGGCAATGGATTTACTAAGTCATCCAAAAAGAGCATAGTTAGAATCATCAAAAAACTATTGGAGGATAATCAGAAGAGTTGGGATTCTAAGCTAAAGTTTTCTCTATGGGCTGACAGGGTGACCAACAAAAAATCAATAGGGACTTCTCCTTTTAAGTTGGTTTATGGTACTGAGGCCATTTTTCCCATTCAACAGATTCTACCAGTAGCCAAGTTCTTTCAGGAGGAACAAGATGAACCAAATGACATGGTAAGGAGGATGCTTGATTTGGTTGAGTTGTAGCAAGTCAGGGAATAGCTGGTGGAGAAGTCAAAAGCTCATCAAAAGAAGATTAAAAGTATTTTTGACAAGAAGGAAAAGGTGGACAATTTTTAGGTTGGAGACTAGGTTCTGAAATGGGATGCTGTCAGGAAGGACAAGGCAAATCATGGTAAATTTGATTATCTATGGATAGGACCTTTTGTGATAGCTCAGGTGCAACAGAAAAACACTTTCAAACTGCAAAATCTAGAAGGTGAGGAGGTGTTTGATGGCCCAGTCAATGTGTTAATGTAATTGTAACTTTGGAATGTAATCACTTGTATTTCTTATGTATTCTACCGCGATGTTTATTTCGGGATGTGTCTGTAATGTATTTGAGTCATGTCATGCCCTAATGTTCCTATCAGGAGGTTCTTTAATGTAAACAAGTCATGTCAAGTCATTGAGGGTAACCCTCCTATTGATCAAGGGTTAAAGTCCCCACAATTCTAGGGCACTAGGGTTATGAGACTCTCCTAGAGAAGCCGGCCCTAGTAGGTTATTGTCAAGTCAAGAATTAGTATAAATACAGAGTGAGCCTCTCTATTTATCACACACTCATTCACACTCATTTGTAGCGCATAGGTAAGCAAGAAGAAGACACTGGGGCTAGGAAGAAAGAGGCTATTGCTGTCAGGAGACCATCTTACTATTTTTGGGTATCACTTTCGATGCTGATTCTATCTCTGAGGAAGTTGCGGAATTTTCTCCATTTATGATTTCCCCAAGGAAAAACAGTGTGTTCATTGTCTCTTGTGTTTGATTGTTGTGCTTGTTATTCTCTCAGTCAAACATCCTAATATAATTCTAGCTTACTGTTAAAAATCTAACATGGTACCAAAGCTAACCTGAGAAGAAGACACTGTGCAGCTGCGAGAACTAGGGATTCCTACTTTTGGGATCTCTCTCCATAGATTTTCAGCAAAATAAGGTTGGACTAACTCTCCTCCCAGGGCGCATGTTTCTATCGAAGTAGAATCCAATTCTGATCTTTTTCAGTTTTGGACTCGACACTACTACTGGAAATTAGGGCTTTCCATAGAAGTGGAATTTTTCAGTGATCCCAAGCCTAGATTGATATCCTCCTCAAAATAGAATTTTATAGATCAATATCAAATAATTTGGTTGGACAGAACTCCGGAAAATTCAAACCCTAATCTTCTCCTGAACCAGCACTACAGAAATTCAGCTCCAAATCTAGATCCGACATCTTGACCTAGTAAGATCTAAATATTTTGTATTTCCATTTGAGGTTCTCAGTTAAGATGTCTCATCATACCAAGCTTGATGAAAAGATTGAGGGAGCTAATAACTTCCGATCCTGGAAGTATAGGATCTCCCTGGTCCTGGAAGAAAATGAGTTGGACTCCTATATCAATGAGGAGGTTCTAGTTCTAGAGGGAGATGAGGCTAAGGACATACACAAGAAGAAGATGGTTATGGCTAAGAGGATTATTTCCGATTCAATCAAGGATCACCTCATAGCACAAGTGTCCTCCCTAAAGACACCTAAAGCTATGTTTGATGCCCTAACCAAAGTGTTTGAAGGGAAGAACATAAACCGGAAGATGACTCTAAGAAACCAACTGAAGAATGTAAATATCCAGAATGTAGAAACCATCTAGTATTACTTTACAAGGGTCTCTCAGATCAAGGAACAACTAGAAGTAGTAGATGAAGAAGTGGAGAATGTAGAGATTGTAATGACCACCTTGAATGGTCTCCCTAGATCATGGGACTCCTTTATTCAAGGAATCTATGCCGGAAAGAAGTTAGTCAAGTTCAGCAGACTATGGGAAGAATGCTCTCAAGAAGAAGCTCGAATAGTAGCTCGAGAAGAAAATATGGGAAGTGAAGATCAACCTCTCATGGTACACTCCAATAAAACTAGAAGAAGTTCTCATCACCCTCGAGGTAAGCACTCTCACAAAGATGACACTAGAAAAAATTTGTCTAGAATCAGATGTTATACATGTGACAAGAAAGGACACTATGCTAGAGAATGTCCTAGAAACAAAAATTTCTCTCACAAGAAGAAGGGAAACAAGAGAAGACATCATGCTCATGCTGCAGAGGATGATGAAACTTACACAAAGAGAATCAGACATGAAAGTGATGATTCCTCAAGTGATGAAGAATATGTTTTGATTTCCACTCTCACGAGAAACATTACACATGGAAGCAATGATTGGATTATAGATGGTGGGGCTTCCAAACATATGACAGGATTCAAGGAATCCTTTGTGAAACTATCAGAACATGAATCACCACACAAGGTGAAACTTGGAGATGACTAGCAGTATCCAATAAAAGGTAGTGGGGAATCCTCCTATAAGCTATACTTTGGAAAGTATATGACAATGAAAAAAGTATTGTTTGTACCAGGACTAAAGAAGAACCTCCTCTCCATATCTGCATTAGATGCAAAAGGAATGAGGGTTGCATTTATAGATGGCCAAGTTATCATGTGGCCAAAGGGAAATACTATTAATGATGCAGTAGTAATTGGGGAACAAGAGGGAGGTCTATACAAATTGAAGGGCCATCCCAGACGATCCTTGGTCCATGACACAGTATAGACAAATGAACATTGGAATAGAAGGCTTGCACATGTGCATTATAGAGCACTATCACTTCCAAGCAAAGTTGTTGAAGGTCTTCCAGAAATTCAAGCAAAACATGATGGGGTCTGCAAAGGATGTGCAAAACGAAAGAACACAAAGAATACATTTCCAAGTAGAGAGAGCAAGGCAAAAGGAATCTTGGAAATCATCCACTCTGATGTATGCAGTCCAATGTCATCAAGTTCATTAAGCGGGTATGCATACTATGTTTCTTTTATTAATGAATTTTCTAGGAAGACATGGATTTATTTTATGAAGAACAAAGATGAAGTTTTCAGCAAGTTCAAGGAATTCAAATCCTTGATCAAGAACCACACTGAAAAAAGGATCAAGACCTTTCGATCAAATAATGGAAGAGAATTCACATCAAATGAATTCAAAGAGTTATGGAAAGACTCAAGGATTAAGAGGGATTTATCCACTCCATATAATCCACAATAGAATGGGGTTGTAGAAAGGAAGAATAGAACTATCATGGAAGCTGCAAGAGCAATGCTTCATGATCAAGATCTTCGCATGCATCTATGGAAAAAAGCTACTAGAACAACGGTATATGTACAGAACCGTACTCCACACAGAGTACTCGAGAACAAGACACCTGAAGAAGTATTTTCTGGCAAGAAACCAAAATTCAACCATCTCAAAATATTCGGTTGTCGAGTGTACATACACATTCCAAAAGAAAAGAGGACAAAATTAGATCCTTCAGGAAAGAAGGGTATATTTGTGGGATACTCTAAAAGCTCGAAGGATTAGAGAATATACTTCCCAGGATTCAAGAAGATCGACATCAACAGGGATGTAAAACTTGATGAAGACTCAACCTACAACAAATCCAGAAAGAAACCTGATGAAGTTCCTGAAGAATCGAAAGCACACAGAATTCATGACACAGCCATAAACGAAGAAACTCAAGAAGAATATCGAGAATTTGAAGAACCTCAAGAACATGTAGTTCCACCTCAGGAGAAGAATCCTCATAAGAGGAAACCTGCTTGGGTATGAGAAACTATCCAAGGTACAGAAATATAAGGGGCTCTATAAGAGAATCACAGAGAAAGAAAGAGGACCAGGTCCTGCTCCGGATATGTATCATTATTATGTGATTTCATTGATAAAGAACCTTCCAATTATGAATAAGTGGTGGAAAGGAAAGAATGGAAGGATTCTATGATCAAAGAGTATCAATCGATCATGAAGAATGATGTTTGGGATATTGTCCCAAGACCAGAAGGGAAGTCGGTTGTAACTTCCAAATGGATCTACAAGATCAAGCATGCTACAGATGGTAGCATAGAAAAATATAAGGAAATATTTGTTGCTTATGGCTTCTCCTAGAAAGAAGGAATAGATTATGAGGAAACTTTTGCACCTGTATATAGATACACTTCCATCAGATCAGTACTTACTCTGGCTACAGTGATGAAATGGAAGATACACCAAATGGATGTCACGACTGCTTTCTTGAATGGTGTAGTGGAAGAGGAAGTGTATGTGGAGTAGCCACTCGGTTTTGAGATAGATGACAAGGAGTCTCATGTGTGTAGATTGAAGAAAGCCCTGTACAGTTTGAAATAGGCACCCAGGACATGGTACGGTAGAATTGACAGTTTTCTATCCAGTTTGGGATTTACTAAGAGTAAAGCAGATTCCAACCTTTACTACAAGGTTGAAGATGGAAACTCAGTGATGCTCCTACTGTATGTAGATGATCTGTTTGTAACAGGTATGGATGGGTTGATTGCTGATACGAAGAGGAAGCTTGTTTTCGAGTTCGAAATGAAGGACTTGGGTATGATGCATTATTTTCTAGGAATGGAGGTGTGGCAGAATGTAGATGGAATTTCCTTGCGAAAAGGGAAATATACAGTAGAGATCCTGAAGAGATTCAGGATGATGGACTGCAAGGCCATGAACACACCTATGGAATCAAACCTGAAGCTATTAAGTGATGCTTCATTAGAAGCGGCTGATGCTACAATGTATTGTCAGATGATTAGGTCCTTGATGTACCTGATGAACACGAGACCAGATATTTTCTTTGTTGTGAACACCTTGAGCCAGTTCTTGACAGATCCGAGACATGTTCACTTGATTGCTGCAAAGCATATTCTGAGGTACCTAAGGGGTAGAGTTTATTATGGGCTCAAGTATGAGGTGAGTCAAAAGATTAACCTAGAGGGTTATGTTGATTCAAATTGTGCAGGTAGTGCCATTGATAGAAAGAGCACTTCAGGGTGTTGCTTTAGTATGGGATCAAGTGTGATCTCTTGGTTTAGTAGGAAGCAATCATGTGTGGAACTGAGTACAGCTGAAGCAGAGTATGTCGCAGCATGTTCAGCTAGTTGTGAGGCAGTATGGATAAGGAAGCTACTGTCTATTTTATTTGATCTCTAGTTGGATGCTACTTGTATATATTGTGACAACCAAAGTTGTGTGAAGTTATCAAAGAACCCGGTGTTCCATGACAAGTCGAAGCATATTGAGATTAAGTATCACTATATCAGGGATATGGTGTAGAGGGGAGCAGTGAAGCTCCAATATGTTGCGATGGAAAAACAGATAGCTGATGTGTTGATGAAGCCATTGGCTAGAGTGAAGTTTGAGTACTTCAGGGAGAAGCTTGGTGTTCTCCAGATCGAGGTTCCCTCCAAAGGGAAGTGATGAGTCCGTGAGCCATTCTGACATGGTGAGAGGATTGGTTCCTTCCATGGTCAGATGTAGGGGATGAGCCATTCTATCATGGTGAGAGGATTGGTTCCTTCCATGTCAGATATGAGTGCTAATCCATCCTGATATGACTATAGGATTGGTTCCTACATGATCATATATAAGGGCTATTGCCATTCTTTGAATGGAGGTACCTGATCAGTTACCAAGAAATATTAGTTTGGGACTAAGGGCCATTCTTATATGACTGTGGGATGTGTTCTCACATGATCAGATATGAGTGCATGGCCATTTTGATGTGATTGAGGGATGTGTTCCCACTTGATCAGATATAAGGGTCGTTTCCATTCTTTGAATGGAGGCACCTTGTCAGTTACCAGGAAATCTCAGTCTGGGACTGAGGGCCATTTTGATATGACTGTGGGATGTGTTATCACATGATCAGATATGAGTGCATGTCCATTCTGATGTGATTGAGGGATGTGTTCCCACTTGATCAGATATAAGGGTTGTTTCCATTCTCTGGGAGAATGGAGGCACCTGGTTAATTACCAGAAACCCTTAGTCTGGGACTGAGTGTGTTATACCAAAATCCTGTCACAATCATGTGATAAGACTCTTAACATACCTATTTTCCCTTAATCCCAACACTTGGAGTGGAAATTCATACCATTTGTCAATCTTTCACAAACAATGCTTAGCACCGCGCTTTCCCTATTGTCTAGGAGAGGTACCTTATTCACACCACCTATCCCTTGTTTTCCACAAGCAGTGCCACTGCTTATGGCCCTTAGGCCATAAGCGTTTCTTACCAGAACCGCTCTGTCATTGAAGGAGAAACGCGGTACCCTGGGTAAAAAGGGAAAAAGAGAAGTTTCTCAATGCTTCTAAATGATAAGCCTCGTGTCCACCCTTATCCCTACCACTGTGGGTCAGTTGACCTTGAGATCCCTCATCCTAGGATATTAGAGGCCACCTCATCCACTAATCTCTCAACCTACCCTATCCATTGAGCCTTATAAATACAAGCTCATATCCATCGTTGAGGGGAGAACTCTTAAGGTATTGTTATGCTGTTGGATTGATCACTTGGCCCAAGATAATTTGGAGAGCATAGAGAGCTAGAGTCGGATCTTATGGGGATGAGAATGTTTGGTTTCATGGAGATGCATGTCAACACTAAGGCTTGGTTGTAAACTTCTTCATATTTCTATATTAATGCAAGTTGATTTCTGTCCCACATATATTGTTGATGTTTGATTTCACATGTATGTTGTTAGATTCCTTAGTCACTAACATGGATCAGTAGACTATATTCTGGTAGTTTCAATTTGTTTGTGTGTTGAAGCTTATTGCAAGTACACAGGGTAACTATCGAGGCATTTTATTCCAGGTATCTACGACGTCCAAGGAGAGTCTTGAACCTATGTCCTCTATTTGTTCTGGATCTGAACCATTTAGACCAGTGGAACACCTTGCTGTCCACAGGAGGTGAAATATTCTAGCTAACAAATATGGTGACTCCGCTGGGGAATAGATATATGTATCAGTTGTTCTGATCTTCCTTAGTTCTGCAACTCTTGTCCGAAGCCAAGCTCCTTCTCCAACTCTCTTCAATCAGATCTACTTTCTGACTTGATCTATTTAGGTTTGAAACTTCCAGATCTTTTTAGATCTGAGTCATCTCGAACTTTTATGCTCTGTTTTCATACTCAATCTAGCAGTATTTACCTTGATCTAGTCTTTTTCTGACTTGATCCATCGTTCTCTTTGTGTTTTGTTCATCTACAGGGAACCGCACCTATGCAGTGTACGAGGAGCAGTGCCACCACCTTAACAGAGTGGGTAGCACATGGTGCCACCTCCTGTAACCCATTGGCGAGAAGCGGTGCTGGGATAGAACTGCCCTGTCAACACCAGAGAAGCACGGTGCTAGGTAGGCATCATTCCAAGACCCTTTTTTCTCATTTTGTTTGTAAAAATTTGAGTTGTGTTGCTTTCAGTTCTGCACTGTCAGACTTGTGTGATAGAATCTTATGCTTGTGGCTTGAAATTTTATGGTTTAAGATTGGTTTGATTTGGAAATTCAAAGACTAGATTATGCTTTTTGAGTGTTCATCCGCTTCTATTCTTGTTTGTTGTGTGTGCGAAAGGATTTCTTGTTTTTTGAAAAGCTTAGGGTGCTATTAATATCTCTTTTCATTTTTGTTTTATAGACTAAAATAAGAACACTAGATTAGCTTCTAGGTTTCATTTCTTGTTTGCATAGTAAACTTATTTTTTCTTCCTTCAAAAAAGAATTTTTTTTACTGAGACTAGGATATCATCATTGAGCGTTGGACATTGGTTCTCTGATTGTCTTCACAAGATTTCAGGCTCTTCATGTTCTTTCGTCTCTTATGCATTTAGAACTATCTCAATCAAAATAAAAAATATGGTAGTTTTAAGTTAGATTTGCTTATGTTTTGAGAAAATTGAAAAAATAGAGTGCATTTGCATATAGGTGTGCTTCTTGTTTTTCTTTTAGGAAAAGAGATTCTTCCCCTTCTCATTGCTTTCAAAAAAGAGAAATTAGTTTGGAAAATTATTGCTTGTCTTTTATTTGGTGTTCATGACTGTTGTTTGGAAATATTTTTGGTTTTGAAACAAAAAGAAAATACTCTCTTTCCCTCCCGTAAGTAGGCATACTGCATGGTAAAGTGAAATATTTTGCACAACCATATTGCATGGTTTTAATTTTCTTTCAAAACATCATGCATTCACCTAACCATTCACTTTAAAATTAATGGTATTTATAGGTTAAAATTTATGTAGCAATTGGAGTGATAGGTTAGAGACGTGTTCGGGCGTCATTAAGCGTAGGAGCTATCATTATTTGTCAACATTACATTCCGGGACTCACGCGGTTCTTGCACATACCATTGGTATATCGAACAGCCTTTCACGTACCCTTGAGGTATATAGAAAGGTACTTCACGTACTCGATTGTATATCGGAAGGCCCCTTGTGTATGGTTATGCATTAGACAAAACTACTACCGATTCGAGCTCCCACGTACCTTGAGTATATTGGGAGACCCCACTAGGATACCTTATCTATCTGAGAAAGGCCCTTTGGTCGTCTTACTTGGAGCCATACACCGAAAATAGCATTCAGGTATATTACTACGCACGTACCCTCGAGGTATATCATGAGTGGCACCTTCTTGACAATCCTGGTGAGAGACTTGACTTTTTTGAACTCCTCCTATCATTTTAAGTGTGCTTGTTTTGACCTATAGCTTGTGTAGGGAAATTGTTTGGTGTGTTTTCTAGATTTTTAGACCCTAGGTTAGATAGGACCACTGTACAAACTGGCCGATTTAAGACAGTACAGAAGAGTACGAGGCTTGCCACCTGATTTTATTCCTGGTTCAGGAGAAAATCCAATGGAAGCTATCGACCAAGGAGCTACTGCCACCTCCCAAGTGGGAGATAATGTGGTTGCGGAAAGTGGAGTACCATATTCTTCACACTTTCCTCCCTTGGTCCAACAACCTTCTCAGGGAAATGCCTCATTCAATTCTCCCATGAAAGGTCATTTTGATGATACAACCCGTCCATATTTTGGTCCCAATGATCCATTTTGGGATACCTCTATAGGACAGGCCATTGCCTCATTTGGAACCCGTTTAAATTCTTTTGAAGATGAAGAAGAACATAGGAAATACCGTGCTTCCATTCTCCATGCATAGGATATTGATAAGCAGATAGATGAAGTATTAGGCCCATCACCATCACGTTCCACATCTGTTCCTGTGGGATATCGTTCACTTGCCGATTCTATGAGACCGATTGAACCGATTATAGATCGTGCAGTAACACCACACAACCAAGGTCAAATTACCACCCCTATCACCTCTCATGTTATGTCTATTCCTAATCCTCCCACGACTTCTGCACCTGGGGCCCAACCTTCAATTCCC
Organism: Pseudotsuga menziesii; assembly: GCA_001517045.1. NCBI lineage: Eukaryota > Viridiplantae > Streptophyta > Pinopsida > Pinales > Pinaceae > Pseudotsuga > Pseudotsuga menziesii. Next base: position 666,937 of record LPNX011137751.1, read on the forward strand.
GTTTTGTCAGTACCTTCTAGTGCTGGGGGGAAACCCCTCGCACGAACTACGTTATCTGGCACCGAAATTGTACCTAGTCAAGGGCAGAACTCTAATATAGAACCATATATAGTTTATGTCCCTCCCACCCATACTAATGTGGTGAATCCCCCATCTAGTTCAGGTCAGCCCTTGGGGGCACAACCTGTAACCGTTCAGTATTCTGGAGGTTATGGTTATTAAATACCTATAGGTAATCATCCACCCAATCCTACAGGAATGCATTATGCTATAACTACATACCCTAGTAATGCTTTTACACCATGGGGGAAACCCAACTAGTCTTACATGCCGGCTATGGGGGGATACCTATACATATTGTGGGAGGTGCCAGAGGACCGCCTTATGGAGGTCCTCCCCCCGGGGGACCTAATGGTCCCGGAGGATTTGGAAACTTTCCTCCTTATGGTCCTAGTGGTCCTAGTGGTCCTAGGGGGCCTGGTGTCTTTCCTCCTTATGACTCTGGAGGGTCTAGTGGCTCTCCACCTAGTGGTTCCGGAGGGTCTGGAGGTTTACCTCTTGGTGGCTCTGGAGGGTCTGGTGGTCCACCTCCTAGTGGTCCTAGTGGTATTTGTGGTCCTAGTGGTCTCAGTGGTCCTAGTGGTCCCAGTGGCACTAGTGGTATGCCTCTTGGATGCCCTAGTGGTCCTAGTGGTCCTGATCCCAGAAATCAACCCCTTGCGGGTGGATTTTCCGTTAGTTCTTCGTCACAGCAACCTATTTTCATTCAACTTATGGTCCTATTGGTAATTATATGCCATATCAATATTACTAGTATGTGCAACCCAACCGACAGTTACCTTTCCTAGCAACTTTGGACTTGCCTGATTTGTCCAAGTTGATTAATGACCCCATTTGAAACAATCCCTTGTGGCCTCCCATTCCGGTAAAGTTACCATCGGATATCCCAAAATGCGATGGGAAGCAGGGAGACGATCCGAAGAACCATGTTATGACATGCCATTTGTGGTGTTCTTCAAATTCCCTCATGGATGACTCCATTTGGTTACGAATCTTTCAGCGAACTTTGACCGGTACGGCCATGAAGTGGTACATTGAACTCCCACAACATTCGTTTGTGGATTTTGGCTCATTGGCAACCGTGTTTGTTACACACTTTCAGCTCCCTATTCTTTATGAAATGGGCATTGAACTTTTAACCTCTCTGTGACAGAACACCTCCACCCACATTTCCGATCATATTCATGAGTGGAGAAGGCAGAGAAGGATTATTAAGGCCCCTATTTCAGATCAATTACTAACTAATTGGTTGACCAAATGCTTGTTGCTTCCTATTGCCCGAGATGTGGCTATGGGTGGTGTTGTTACCAAAGAGCAGGCTATTAGTCGGGCTCAGTACCTAGACTTGGTTTATTCCCAGTCTGGAATTCTTTATGACCTGATCCCTCAAGCTCCTTTCCCCAGCACTGATCCCGCCAAGCCTCTAGCATAAGTACCTATTGATGGGATTGTTGGTTCAATCCAGTCCCCGTCAGCAGTGAAACCTGCCAAGCAACCCCAAATTGTCACCCATACTCCTTCGACTCCTAAGGTTTCCACCGTGGTCAACTCTATTCAAAGTACTCAAACCTTGGGAAATAATAAAAAGAAAGGTAAAAATAGAAATAAAAAACCTAGAAACCAATAGGAGACTCCAAGACCAACCAATAGTGATAATGACAAAGGGAAAAGGAAGGCAAAATATCCCTATCTGCTATGCGATGGTGACCACTTTTCAAAGGAGTGTCCTCGTCGGGACAAAATCTCCCAATTTTTGAAGTCCAATTCTGTACCTGCAGTACTTACATATCCTTTTCCCTCTCAACACCACCTGATAGACCACATGTCTAATCAAGGTAAATCTAGTTCATCAGAGGAAATTCGTATGATGTCCTCAAATACCATCAATCTACAAACTCGAAGTCAGAATTATGACAAACCCACAGAAAAGAAAGAAGATCATTCTTCTTCAGGGAAATCTCCCTCTACTAGTTCTCTTCAATCCTCATCTACTATCCCCTTATCTATCAAGAAGCCTACTCTCGACATTATTTTGTGCCCACCTAAGAGTAATTTTCGGAAGGATGTCTTTAATCCCAATGCCCAAGCTGCTCAATTTTATAATGTGGTTGAAGATCTCAATCAGGCACCTTGTGCAATGTCTACCTTAGAGGAACTCCAAAGTTGCCCTACACAACGTAAAAACTTGTTGACAGCATTAGGAGCTTTAGACCCGGATAATACTAACTTGATTCATTTTAATGTTGAGAACTATAAGCCTAGATTACCACATAAACTTGTTTTTCAGATCATTACGAAAGTAGTGGGAAATTTCTTCAAACAGTATTGGATGAAGGAGCTTCGACCTCGATTTTGTCTCTGACTTATTGGAAGGCTCTTGGCTCTCCTGAGCTTGTCACATCACCTATGACCCTCAAGGCCTTTGATGGACGGGGTTTCCAACCCCATGGTCTCATATCAACCCTAGCAGTCGAGCTGGGGGGAAAAACCATTTCCATCCAAGTAGAAGTGGTATATGCCAGTTTAGATTACAACCTCCTTCTAAGAAGGAATTGGTTCCATGCCATGACTATTGTTGCCTCAACAATATTTCGAACAATCCAATTTCTGCATCTAGGGAGAATTGTTACGATTGATCAGCTTGATTTCTGTACGCCGGATTTTAATACCTCTACGGCTAATAACATCCCCATGTTAGTCCAGTCCCCTCCTCCTCACCAGTCGATTGGGGTAGGCATGTTGAAGGATTCATCCCTTATGGGGATTTTTCCATCTACTCCTCCTAGCACGGATACCGCGACAGTCCATATGATCGCCTCATTTGATTATGAGCCTAAGGGTAAACATGTTGTTGATTCCACCTCGTTGAGTCCACATAAAGCTATGTATGACACCATTCAAACCTTTTTCGATGACCACACGGATCACCTTCATCTAGTGGCTTTATATCCTTACCATTTACCGTACTGGTTAGAACCTTCTCTTCCCCTTCTAGATTATCTCTCTGAGACTTTTCCTTCCGATGAGTCCATTATGGAGATCATTAATATGGATGAGCCCATTTGGGAGGATCGCCATCATAGATCCATGTTCCTCCCTAACACCAGTTCGGTTAGCCATGATTTTGCATCCCTGTTTCCTACTGATATTGTCAACATTCCCCAAAGTCCTATATTGTTGCAAGATACAGATTCTAAAGAAAACCTTTACAACATTACTCAGACGAACCCGATTGACATATCATCCAAACCTGATACTATCGAGCATGTTCATTTTGGGAAAATCTACTCAGCATATGAATCTAAAGCATATAAGGCACTTTTTAAGGAATTCCGTGATATTTTTTCCTGGTCCTATGAAGAGATGTCGGGGATTGACCCATCCATTATGGTCCATGAGATTAAAACCTATCCCACAGATAAACCTATCAGGTAGAAACTTAGGCAAGTCCATCCTCAGGAGGCCACAGCTATTAAAGCTAAAATGGAGAAACTTCTCAAAGCTGGGTTTATTTATCATGTACCCCTAACGGAATGGGTATCGAACATTGTCCATGTCAATAAAAAGCAGGGCACCATTAGAGTCTACATTGATTTTAGGGATTTGAATAAAGATTGTCCCAAGGACAACTTTCCTACTCCACACATCAATCAGATTATCGACAACTGTGCTGGAAGTGTCATCTTTTCATTCATGGATGGCTTCTCTGGCTATAATTAGATTGATATATTACCCGCCGATTAGCATAAGATGACATTCATTTGCCCATGGGGAACCTTTGCATATAAGAAGTTACCTTTTGGCTTGAAAAATGCTGGAGCCACGTTCCAGCTTGTGATGTCATATGCGTTTCATGATATTAAACATATTGTTGAACCGTACCTTGATGACCTCCTTGCTCATTCACAGCGATGAGAGGACCACCCTAGTCATCTCAAAGACATATTCATGAGATGTCGTCATTATAATATATGGCTCAATCCATATAAATTTGTTTTCTGCATTAAAATGGGACGTCTGCTAGGCTTTGTGGTATCCAAAGATGGAATCCAGATATATCCTTTAAAGATTGCCGCTATTTTATATCTGCCAGCCCCAACTAATCTCCTTGAACTCCAAAGTTTCCAAGGGAAGGAAAAATTTCTCCACCATTTCGTGTGCAATTTCGCAGAGAAAACGCATGGTTATATGTGTCTCCTTAAGAAGAACACTCCATTCTTCTAGGATGACCAGGACCAATGCGTCTTTGATAATCTCAAGCATGCTCTGACTCATTCACCCGTGATACACCCCCCAGATTATTGAAAGGACTTTCTCTTGTATATTAATTCCTCCGCTACTACCATCACCATGGTTTTAGTGCAGGAAAATATCCACAGTCATGAGCACATGATTTATTACACCAGTAAGAATCTCATGGATTCTGAAACCCATTATTCACATGTGGAAAAGTTAGCATTGGCCACCGTCATTGCTGTACAAACGTTTCGTCACTACACTCTACTCCGCACTACCACCGTATTGGGAGACCAGAACCCGATGTATTACATCCTGACTCATCAGGTGCTCGGGGGAAAATACTCTCACTGGATCGCCATCCTTTAGGAGTTTGATTTGGATTTTACCAAGGACACATCAAAGAAATCCTTGGTCTTTGTCGAGCTTATGTGTGATATTCCCTATGCTTCGACGGAATCTGAGCCCAGTGATTCATTTCCAGATGAATTCTTGTTCCTGATTAGCACTATTGATCCTTAGTATGGAAATTTGCTGATTTATCTCCAAACATAGCGATTTCAGCCACATTTGTCTCGTGATGATCACCGCCGTATCGATCACCAAGTGAAATACTATCTCATCCTAAATGATACCTTGTATAGATGTGGGATTGAATCTATTCTTCGGCGATGCCTCACCCATGAGGAGGCTAAACATGTGTTGAATGATTACTACTCTGGAGCGTGTGGCGGTCATTTATCTGGGATGGCTACAGCCCAGAAAATCCTTCGCACTAGCTATTTCTGACCTTCTATCTTCAAAGACTGTCATGAGGTTGTTAAGAAATGCCCACCTTGTCAACACTTTTATCCTAAAAAGCGCACCCATCCTGCTCCGCTACACCCCATCATTGTCGCTGGCCCATTCACCAAATGGGGGATTGACTTCATGCATTGTAACCCTACCTTAGCCGAGGGGCATGGTTACATCATCGTAGCTGTTGATTATTTCACAAAATGGGCTGAGGCCATGCCTACATATGTAGAATATGGTAAGACTGCCGCTCTCTTCTTGGTCAATCATATCATAACTATATTTGGAGTTCCACATTCCATCATTACTGATCATGGATCCCATTTCCGTAATTAGATGATGGAGGAACTGAGTGCCAAGCTAGGTTTTCGCCATGAAAAATATTCACCATATTATCCACAAGCTAATGGTCAGGTAGAGGCCATTAACAAAGTTTTAAAAACTATGCTTCGTCGAATGGTTGGAGATCATAAATCCAACTGGCACCACGTTCTTTTTTCCACTCTTTGGGCTTATCAGACTTCTGTGAAAACAGCTACTAGTTTCACACCATTCCAGCTTGTCTATGGACTTGAAGCTGTCTTACCGATCCAATGTCAGATTCCATCTTTACAACTTGCCGTCGAACTTCTCCCAGACACTTCTGCAGAGGAAGAAAGATTTTTGTACTTGAGTAACCTTGACGAGACTCGAAGAGATTCTACCTTGGCTAATGAGGCACATAAGAAATGCATCAAGGCACAGTATGATAAATCCATCTAGCCTCGTGTCTTTAACGAGGGTGACCTAGTATTAACTTATGATCAGAGATATGACAAACTAGGGAAGGGTAAGTTCGAGTCCATGTGGTACGGACCTTTTGTTATTTCTAAGGTGTTAGAGAAAGGAGCTTACAAGCTCGTTGATTATGATGGAATCCCTTTGTGGAAACCTCGCAATGGGTTGTACCTGAAAAGGTACTATGCCTAGGTCTTTCTTGGGTAGTATCTTGTATATATGTATATTGATTGGATTTAAGTGTGCTTTTAGTATTTTCAAGATGGTTTTGAGTTTAGTGTCCACATCTATTTATACCATGTTTTGGTCATGCAGATGGCTTTCAACGAATTCACTGATGGTGCTTGCTACCACACCTTGAATCTCACCTTGGTTGCTTGGGTCCTCTATTCCCCAACTAAAGATTTGGTCAGTTTAGGAGCGGTTTGTATAGGTCCTGCTACTAATAACATCACTGAGTATGAAGCAGTCATCGGTCTTCTGACTGAAACTGCCTTCCAAGATGTTCATGATCTAGTAGTCTTGATGGACTCACAACTCGTGGTTTGCCATTTAAACCATGTCTACACAATTAGGAACCCTATGCTCCTCCACCTCTTTCGGAGAGTACATTTTCTAGAAAGATCATTTGAAACCATCACCTATAGGCATATCCCTAGGGAACACAATGTAGTTGCTAACTCATTAGCTAATTACATCCTAGATTGGCATATTTCCCATTCATGACGTCAAAATCAAACATGCTACATTGTAAATAAACATTCAAAGACACATAAAACTCATAGAAAATACATTTTCCATTTGAAACATATAAACAATGTGTAAAAGTCTGTATATATATATACGAAAAAGTTTACAAAAAATAGGTCTCGAGACCTCATCTAAAGCACGTAGGCTTTCAGGAAAAATTATCATACAAAATCCTAAAGCTATCAGCTTTCAGTGCATATCTCATACACTAATGGTGCTTGTGATAGCACATCACTGCTTGAGCTACTCTACATAGCAGCCTATGGAATCGACCTAGTACTCCCGCTGTGGATCTCTAGTATCTCATCGGGAGGTCATCAATGTCAGCATCTAGGATATCCAAGGTCAAACTCTACAATTTTTCCTCCAGCTCCCTGGTGATATCATCACCTTGTGGTACAAAGTGGGCTCCAGCTCGTCTATCCAATGGAGATGCTCCTCTAGGTCGCGTTGCTCCCACATCTGCATGAGAATATACAATTTTCGTCACTTAACATAAAAAATATAAAACATTAGAAAACATAAAAACATTTCATCCATTTTAGGGTTTCTTTCTTCTTACCGATGTCACCCCACTGTCCGCCAGGTAGGAGTGGTAGGTCAGGATCTCCAGTGAAGTCCATACCTGTGTAAGCATAATCCTCAACCATGAGAATCTGATATCGGAGCCATCTGAAGAATGGGTCACCGAACTTCACCCTTCCCCTACCTACTCCTTTGCGAACCATGACCTGGACCCACCTCAGCATACGGGGGTCCCATGCTCTCAAACTCTGGAAGACCACCTGAGGCCTCATCTGTGGAACCCACTCAAAGAAGAAGCAGGCTAAAATGGAACCAAATCCAAACTACTTTATCTCTCTCGGCCGACACTTAGTCAGTTGATATTTGAAGATTGGAATCATGGCTTCGACCCAGTTGAACACCGTGGGTGCCATGGCCTCTGTGGCATAAAGCATGTGTGCCCTAGAATCCTTATACACACCCTGACTATTGGACACTCTCTGCATGGTAAATAGGATAGTCCATAGGGCCCTATCTATCACTGCTTTGATGGGGATATTCTTCCTTGATGTACCTAGCCCTGGTGCACAGTGATGATCTATAAGCTCTCGAGTGGTAATATCCCCTCCATGGGACCCTGTCAGTGAGATGGGGGCACCCCGTCTCGAGAGACCTATTAAGAAGTAGATGTCCTCTACTTCCACTGTAAGAATATGGCCCCCCACCTCGAAATACTACTGCTTTGGATTCCACATCTACAGTATGTGTTCCAGTAACCAATCATGTGACACCATGCTTGGGGTCCAGAAGAACTTCAGGATCCCACAGTCTCATAATGCAGCAACACAACCCCCATTTCTCTCAGCAGCAACATCCTCATTGTCATGCATTCTTTCTTTCCATATCACCATGTTTTGAGCAACCTAGATCTGCCAAAAACAATCATAGTATGCATTAGAATCATCCCTAATCATTAAAAATCAAAGGAATGACTTTATATTGCTCATGATATTAGTTTAATTTCTCCATGGCTGACACCACCTGTGCACTGTTGGAGACAGGCGGTGGCACCACCTGCCAACTATGTTAGAGGCGCAGTTCTCAGGTGGTACCGTGCATCCGGCAAGGGGTAGCCACAGTGCCCATTTTTAAGGTTTTAGGGCTTGCCATGTCAGCCCAAAACCCCACCAAAACTCAAAATAAATGCTATGAAATGAAAGATAAGTGTCTTAGCTGTTACCTGCAACTGACGATGCTGAAAATGGATAGTGGAAACTCTTGATATCAGCTGCTGAAGATATGGCTAAGAAACTCCTCCAAGTGCTCTATGCTATAGGTAAATAGTGAAATGATTTGATTTTTTACTATTTACATGATTTATATAGGCATTTTTGGGTCTAACATACTATAGTTTTGATATAAAATCACATTTTAGTCAAAGTTTATCTATCATAATCCATTAATGCTAGTTATGAATGCATTTAACACTTGTTTTGAGTCGATTGTAGGATAAGAGAACTATCGTAAGAAGCTTTGGGAAGTTTTTTTATGGCTTTTTCGCACTTTCATAAAATGGAAAAGGTCGATGAGCATTTATTACGACACTTTGTCATGCTCGTTATAATCAAGTATCAAATTTTTGAGTCCATTTCAGTTTCTTTCCAGGCTCGTAAAAAATTGACATTGTGTAAAGAAGCATCATGGAGTCTTCTTTTCACCTCTTTTTCAAACTCCTTAAACATGAAAAGATCCTTAAGTCCATTTTTTATTATTTCCAGGCTTGTAAAAAATGAAATTGTGTAAAGAAACCTCATGGAGTTCTCTTTAAACTCTTTTCAGGATCCCTAAATACGAAAAGATCGTCGAGCGATCTTGTCTTCTTCACGCTCGTTAAAGTATTTGAAGAGTCGTCCATCCGATGGTAGGTTCTCTCTTTTTTGGTTCGGATAGGAATATTTACAAAAAAGGAACACTCCAACCAATCATGACTAGAAGAGTTCCCTAAGGTATGATTTTATACTTTTTCGGGCCTTAGGGACTAAATCATATGAAAAAGGACCCCTTTGGGGTCTTCTTCCGTATTTGTTCAGACTCTCTAAACATGAATGATACTGAGTTTTCTTTCAGTGGACTCGTTAAATTAAACATTGAGAGATCCATTTTGGGAATGAACCCCTCCTCTCTTAGGTTCGTAAAACATATGAGTCTGGACTTGTCTTCTAACAAGCTATATTGATTGTTTGTTACCCTCTTTGAACTTGTAAAACCGAAAAGATGCACTCATCAACCATGATGGGGGAAATTGGAAGGGAATCATTTTGCAAATAATGGCAGTTGTTTGTCATTACCTTTGAACATGGCACTTGTCTACACATCATGTCATTCAATTGGGTATTCAGCTGATCTCTGTGACGATCCACTTTCATGATTCATGTCATTCCTTTGAGTCTTTCAAAAGAATGCATTGTCCACTGTCGTATTGTGTATCTGTCCCGTCTAGTCATGCTCCCAAGTCTTTTTGTCATGCCACTCGATGTTAAAAGGGAATTTGAAGAAGTTTCACCTCTGCAGTCTCCATGGTCTTTGTGTCAGTATCTTTGAGTCAGTCATATGGTTACTACATTCACATCATTCCAGAACTATGTTCCAAGTTTCGTGTCATCAATGTGGGACTCGTCATGGCCCTCCTTCGACAAGACTATTCCCATCGACATCAGCTCATCATCCGGGAAATAGTCTTAGAAACAATATTTGGTACCTTGAGATCTGTATGCCTTAATGATAGATTCTCTCGCTCTCAACATAGGTTCACATCATTGACCTTTGATCAATAGAATCAACTGGGTGTTCAACATCAGGACATCTATTCACACTCAGTAGATTGTACTAGAGTACCTTGGGAATCATTGACATTAATGGTGATCTCCCTCACACTTGTTAACGGTTCACATCATTGGCCGGTAATCAAGTGGTTTCTACCATGTTCGACTTCAGATCATTGTAATCACATGGATAGAATCATAGTTTGTGGAAGATGATATGAAGACCCTGGGTATTTGTTTAAAGCGCTCATTGATTTTCCCCAAGTTGCGATGGAGTTTTTTATATCTAGCATGGATTCACATTTGTATGGTCATGGCAATGCTCAAATTTACGTCTGTATGACATAGATCTACATTGTATGTCTGGTAGCTATGTCCAAGTTTGATTCCTCTATCACATGGATCTACGATGTATTCTAGTAGCCATGCTTGTTTATTCCTCTCATGGATCTGCCTTGTATTGGTCTGCAGCCATGAGTTTGGTTACTTGTGTCTATGAGTCAAACTATTGATGTACTATAGATGCCTACTTGCCAACATGCTTCGATCGATCCGACATTTTCACCTCGTAGCGACGACTCGTTCTCTCAAACCTCTCATTTATCGTATCCATCTAAGACTCATGCTTTGGGGGGCATCTTGTTATACAAAAATCTTGTCACCATCATGTGATAAGACTCTTAACATACCTATTTGCCCTTAATTCCAGCACTTGGAGTGAAAATTCATACCATTTGTCAACCTTTCACAAAAAATGCTCAGCACCATGCTTTCCCTGTTGTCCAGGAGTGATACCTTGTTCGTACCACCTATCCCTTATTGTCCACAAGCGGTGCCACTGCTTATGGCTCTTAGTCCATAAGCGTTTCTTACCAGAACCGCTCTGTCATTGAAGGAGAAACGCGGTACCCTGGGTGAAAAGGGAAAAAGAGAAGTTTCTCAAGGCTTCTAGATGATAAGCCTCATGTCCTCCCTTATCCCTACCATTGTTGGTTAGTTGAGCTCGAGATCCCTCATCCTAGGATCTTAGAGGCCACCTCATCCACTAATCTCTCAACCTACCCTATCCATTGAGCCTTATAAATACAAGCTCATATCCATGGTTGAGGGGGGAACTCTTAAGGTATTGTTATGTTGTTGGATTGATCACTTGACCCAAGATCATTTGGAGAGCATAGAGAGATAGAGTTGGAGCTTATGGGGATGAGAAGTTTTGGTTTCATGGAGATGCATGTCAACACTAAGGCTTGGTTGTAAACTTCTTCATATTTCTATATTAATGAAAGTTGATTTCTGTCCCACATATATTGTTGTTGTTTGATTTCACATGTATATTTTTAGATTCCTTAGTCACTAACATGGATCAATAGATTATATTCTAGTAGTTTCGATTTGTTTGCATGTTGAAGATTATTGCAGGTACACACGGTAGCTATCGAGGCATTACATTCTAGGTATCTACAGCATCCAGGGAGAGTCTTCAACCTCTGTCCTCTATTTGTTCTAGATCTGAACCATTCAGACCAGTGGAACACCTTGCTGTCCATAGTAGGTGAAATATTTGTTATAATAATCAACCCATATTTTACCCATTTAAACATTAATTTAATTATTTCTGTCTTATTAGCCTAGTTCATGTGTCCCACCTTGTGCAAGTTGTCTATTACCTATCCATAGTGGTCAAACTTGCCTTATTTGACTCATGTAGCGCATGGGAAATCCCAAGGAATCAAATCTGCTTTACTCCTAGCCTCCTAGGTGCCCTTCTGCTTTTTCTGCTTTATTCCCTACTTTTTCAGTGTTTTAAGGAAAATAGAAAAGCTAGACTAGGTGAGGTGAACTAGTTTTTTTGTCCTCTTCATCCTCCACTCTTTTCTCCATGCAAAAGCATGTATGAGCTGCCATTCCACCACTCTGTATCTTGCCTAAGCCATTTTTTCAATTCGTGAGCTCCATGACAGATTTGGGATCAACCTTTTACACCTATGGGGGATTTGCTTATTTTTAGTAAGCCTGCTTTATGCTAAATTCGAATTGCTCCTCATGCATTTGAATCCCTGATGTATGTTATTTATTCAGCAACCTATTATGTTACAGGTTTGGCTATTGTACACTGATTTAATACAGTTTAGTGTTCAGCTCCAATTTCAGTCTCTTTTGTGAGTGATTTTGCATGATCAATTGTTAATTGTTGTGAGTAAAATTAATCTATCACTGGGTTCAATTTCCACATGGTATCAAAGCACTTTTAGATTGTTTTCTCTCCTCCAAAATTGTTTTGCAAGTTTGACATCAGTGACTGGGAGCCTTCTACTGACAGCCGGGACAGATTTTCTAAGCTATGGATCAATCACAGAAAACTATCTTGAATCCTTTCAATTTCTTTGAATGGGAAGCAAAGATGGAGATACTGTTGAGAGCGAAAGGCCTCTACAGGGTGACTATGGCAACAAAAGCAGATCCCAATGTAGCTGCAGAGAAGATAAAATGGCACAATAGGAGGGATGAGGCTTATGGCCTCCTGTGTCTGAGTATTTCCAGAGACCTCCTTTTCCATCTTGATGGATTGACATCACCGAATGAAGTATGGGAGAATATTTCTGATCTTTTTGGAAAGACAGATGAGATGAGGGGACATCAAATCGAAAATGAGCTGATTTCTCTGAGTCCAAATAGCTTTGAATCCCTGCAGCTATATTTCTCCAAGTTTAAAGCACTAGTTTTGCAGCTGAAACAGTGTGGGATCGAAAAGAAAGATGATCAGCTCATACTGGCCATCCTCTCGAAGCTAGGCCCTGACTATTTAGTGTTTGTTTCGACCTTCTATGCCACAAAGCTGACAGCTCGAACCTGGAAGATGCCTAGCCTTGCAGATTTCATGGAATCTCTCACACAAGAACAGGACAAGCGGGTGATGATGGGCACCATCAAACCATCCAAATATCAAGATTTGATTGTTGGAGATTCGAGGGTGGATTCAAAAATCAAAAAGAAAGCTAAAAATCCACCTGAGCAAAAGAGAGACAAGAAACAGTCTCCGGAGGATCTACAAGGTCCCAAGAAAAACTACCAGAAGAAGAAAAACAAAGGGGAAATGAACAAGTGCACATACTGCAATAAGGGAAATCACACTGAAAGCTATTGTATGAAGAAGCAAATAAACATGCTGACCCAACTCCTGGAGAAGAATGGCATCTCCCTTCCAGAAAGCTCAAAGAAGAGAGAAGGAGGTATAAGTTCAGATGACAGAGAGAGAGTTCATGCTCTAGCTGCTGGCACATCAAGCTCACCCAGTTTTATCATTGATTCTGGAGCTTCAAGACACATGGTTTCTACTAAGGAGGCCTTCTCCTCACTGGACAAGTCGAAAGGACCATCTATAGTACTGGGAGATGACTCTCTCACTGAAATTTTGGGTAAAGGAAGGATAGATATTGATCATGGTCAGTTCAGCAATGTGTTGTATGTGCCTGGTATTGCCTCCAACCTCCTATCAGTGTACCAGATGACCCACACTGGGTCTCCTAAGAAATTCATATTCTCACCTAATGAATTTGAGATCACAGATATCTCAACTGGTAGAGTCATTGCAAAAGGAGTTGCGAATCATGCTCAAAAGGTATACATGTTCTCACACTTCCTACCTTACTCAAACCCCTCTGCTCTTCTGATTCATGCTAATGAAGCAAGCAAGCTTTGGCATGAAATATTTGGCCACCTAAACTACAAATATCTTTTTGATCTTAGTGAAAAAGAGATGGTCATAGGGTTTCCCAAGATAAAATTTTCCAAAGGAGTCTGCCAAGGTTGTATCCTAGGAAAACACCCAGAGCACAAATTTGAGAGAGCTAGTCATGAGAGAACCTCTGCACCCCTCGAGCTCATCCACAGTGATGTTGCTGGCCCATTCCCTCATATGTCCATGATTCAAGCCAAATATGCATTGACCTTCATTGATGACTTTTCTAGGTATTGTTGGGTTCACTTCCTGAAACACAAGTCTGAAGTTTTTGGCCTATTCAAAGTCTTTAAGGCTTTGGTTGAAAACCAGTCTGGAAAGAAACTCAAGGCCCTCAGATCTAAAAATGGTGGTGAGTATGTCAAGTCTGAGTTTATTAATTATTGTGCAGATGCAGGTATTCAGATGCAGCATTCTATCCCTTACACACCACAGCAAAATGGTGTTGCTGAGAGGAAGAACAGATCACGGAACGAGATGGCAACATGCATGATGGAGGCCAAAACTTTGCCACCAAAGTACTGGGCCAAAGCTATCAACTGTGCAGCCTATATTCAGAATAGGGTGCCTCACAAACATCTTTATGGCATGACTCCCTTCGAAGCATGGAGTGGGCACAAGCCAGATGTGACCCATTTCAGGATTTTTGGCTCAAAGGCTTGGGCTAGAATTCCAACAGAGAAGAGGAAGGCTTTGAAGCCCCAAAGCCAAGAGTGTATTTTTGTTGGATACTCTAAATATTCAAAAGGGTAAAAACTGATAAATTTGAGCACAAACAAAGCCTTCATCGAAAGGTGTGTTCAGTTTGAAGAAGAACCCCTTGCAGCAGTGGAAGTTGGTGAAGCCTCTTCACCACCTGAACCTCAAGAAGTAAGTAAAGAGTTTGTTGAACATGCTGATTCTGATTTGTCTGATGGAGATGAGTTTATTGCATACCCTAACAGCCCTACAAGGCCAAAATGGGCAGCCAAGACACTACATGCAGCAGGAGATCTAGCTGGGGATCCCAATGACCCAAGGAGGACTAAATCTCAATTTGAGAGTGGTCTGTGCATGAAGGATCCTATGTTTGCTGAAAAATGCTATTTGATGGTGGAGTCTGATCCTCAAACATATGAATAAGTAGCAGGAGATCCAATATGGAAAACATCCATGAAGGAGGAGTTCAGCTCACTCCAGAAGAGCAACACATGGAAGCTAGTGGATCTTCTCCCAGGGAGAAAACTAGTACAATGTAAGTGGGTCTATAATACCAAATTTGCTGCTGATGATTCACCATTGAAGTACAAGGCCAGATTGGTAGCCAAGGGCTACTCATAGGTTCATGGCATAGATTACAATGAGACCTTTTCCCCAGTGGCAAAGATAGATTCCATCAGGCTAGCCTTAGCCATTGCAGCCTCAAGGAAATGGGAGGTACATCACATGGATGTAAAATGTGCCTTCCTGAATGGAGATCTCACTGAAGAGATATATATGCAGCAGCCTCAAGGTTTTTCTACTAACCCTCCGCTTGTGTGCAGGTTGAGAAAGTCATTGTATGGGCTAAAGCAAGCCCCCAGGGCTTGGTATGCCAAGATCGATAGCTTCTTGCTATCACTGAATTTTGTTCGGTGCAAATCAGATCCAAATGTCTATTTGAAGTTAGTTAATGGTTCATTAATGATCATTTTGTTATATGTTAATGACCTCCTCATTACAGGAATCTCAAAGGATGAGATTGATTCCTTAAAAGGAGCTATGAACCAAGCCTTCTCCATGATAGATTTGGGGCTCTTAAGTCAATTTTTGGGGCTTGAGATTGCTCAAAACAAAGCTGGAATCAAGGTGCACCAGTCCAAATATTCCTTGGAATTGCTGAACAAATTCAGAATGAAGGATTGCAAAGCAAGAAAAACTCCTTTCCTTTCAGGAGTGAAGCTGGAAGAAGTTGATTCTTCACCTATGGTAAACAATACACTGTATAGGAAATTGATTGGATGTTTGTTGTATCTGACACATACTAGACCTGATATTTGTTATGCAGTAAGTGTGGCTTCTAGATTCATGGATCAGCCTCAAGAGATCCATTGGAAAGCAGCCAAAAGGATCCTTAACTTTGTTCAAAGAACAAGGACACATGGGATCTTCTATAAAGCAAAATTTGATCTTGATTTGATTGGATTTACTGACAGTGATTGGGAAGGTGATAGCACAGATAGAAAGTCCACTTCAGGATATGTTTTCATGCTTGTAGAAGGGCCAATCAGCTGGTCAAGCAAGAAACAGAGTGCCATTGCACTCTCATCTACAGAAGCAGAGTATAGAGGAGTTGTTAATGCAGCAACTCAATGTTTATGGTTGTAGGGTTTACTTGGAGAGTGTGGCTTCGAACCAGAGTACTCAACTACCATATACTGTGATAACCAGAGTACCATTCGAATCTGCAAAGATCCAGTTCATAAGAAGAGAACCAGACACATTGAGATCCATATGCACTACATCAGAGAACTTGTGCATGATGGCACCATTCACCTACTCTTCTGTTCATCTTCAGAACAAGTAGCTGATATCTTCACCAAAGCATTTTGTGAGAAGACCTTCAGCAATCTCAAATCACTACTGGGGATTGCTGATCATGCTGTGAAGCATGAGAGAAGACAAGATTCTACAATTTTTTTTTACAGTCCATGTTTAAGGGAGGATTTTCCCAAGTTGGTTTTGCCTCTTTCCTTGTTTTAAATGGACATGCAGTATGTAAAGGGTGACTAAGCCTTGTTGCTAGGCCCTATAATTTTCTGATATATTACTCATAAATCAGGCTTAAGGGGGGGTGTTAGAATAATCAACCCATAGTTTACCCATTTAGACATTAATTTAATTATTTCTGTCTTATTAGCCTAGTTCATGTGTCCCACCTTGTGCAAGTTGTCTATTACCTATTCATAGTGGTCAAACTTTCCTTATTTGACTCATGTAGTGCATGGGAAATCCCAAGGAATCAAATCTGCTTTATTCCTGGCCTCCTAGGTGCCCTTCTGCTTTTTCTGCTTTATTCCCTGCTTTTTCAGTGTTTTAAGGCAAATAGAAAAGCTATACTAGGTGAGGTGAACTAGTTTTTTTGTCCTCTTCATCCTCCAATATTTTCTCCATACAAAAGCATGCATGAGCTGCCATTCCACCACTCTTTAGATTTCCTAAGCCATTTTGCCAATTCGTGAGCTCCATGATAGATTTGGGATCAGCGTTTTACACCTATGGGGGATTTGGTTATTTTTAGTAAGCCTGCTTTATGCTAGATTCGAATTGCTCCTCATGCATTCGAATCCCTGATGTATGTTATTTATTCAGAAACCTATTATGTTACAGGGTTGGCTATTGTACACTGATTTAATACAGTTTAGTGTTCAGCTCCAATTTTAGTCTCTTTTGTGAGTGATTTTGCATGATCAATTGTTAATTGTTGTGAGTAAAATTAATCTATCACTGGGTTCAATTTCCACAATATTCCAGCTAACAGGGTGCCCTTTCAACATGGTGAGAGGATTAATTTCCTTCCATGCTAAGATGTAAGTGTTGTGCCTTTTCACAGATGGTACTAGGTGTGTCCTACCATGTTGGTGATTTTAAGTGTAGTGCCTTTCCACATATGGTAGTAGGTGTGTCCTACCATTCCGGTGGATGTAAGTGCTGAGCCTTTCCACAGATGATATTAGGTGTTTCCTATCATGATGGTGAATGTGAGTACTGTTCCTTTTCATAGATGATAGTAGGTGTGTCCTATCATGCTGGT
This sequence comes from Pseudotsuga menziesii, assembly GCA_001517045.1. NCBI lineage: Eukaryota > Viridiplantae > Streptophyta > Pinopsida > Pinales > Pinaceae > Pseudotsuga > Pseudotsuga menziesii. The sequence continues at coordinate 684,392 of LPNX011137751.1, forward strand.
GAATGTAAGTGTTGGGCCTTTCTGACAGGGTTGTGGGATGTGTTCCTGCATGGTTAGATGTGAGTGTTGGGCATGCCTTTCTAACATGGTGTTGGATGTGTTCCTCTCATGGTCAGATGTAAGTGCTGGGTGGGCCATTGTGACTTAGGGTCAGATATAAGCATTGAAGAAGACCTACATGGTGGCTAGGCCTACAACTAGCATGAAAAATGGTTGGCTCTGTAGAACTTCATGTGACAAGAAGAATCATGAGATAGCACCCGTGATGATCCAGTGATGATGATCTAGCAGTGATGATCTAGATCAAGTGATGATCCAGATCTAGTGATGATGTTCTAGTGATGATCTAGATCCAAAGATGATGTTCCAGTGATGATCCAGATCGAGTGATGATCCAAATCTAGTGATGAAGTTCCAGTGATGATCTAGATCTGATGATGAAGATGACTTGAATATGATGAGGACTCGAGGACGATCTAGATGATACAGAGAACAAGACTTGTGCTGATAAATTGTGTCGAGAGAATACCTTCCTAGTTAAGAGGGAGTGTTAATGTAATTATAATTTCTGAATGTATTCACTTGTATTTCTTATGTATTATACCCTGACGTTTATTCTGGGATGTGTCTGTAATGTATTTGAGTCATGTCATGCCCCGATGTTCATATTGGGAGGTTATATAATGTAAACAATTCATGTCAAGTCATTGAGGGTAACCCTCCTATTGATCAAGGTTTAAAGTCCCCACAGTTTCGGGGCACTAGGGTTATTAGACTCTCCTAGAGAATTCGGCCCTAGTAGGTTATTGTCAAGTCGAGAATTAGTATGAATAGAGAGTGAACCTCTCAATTTATCACACACTCACTCACACTTAGTTGTAGTGCACATTTGAGGAAGAAGAAGACACTGGGGCTAGGAAGAAAGAGGCTACTGCTGTCGGGATATCATCTTACTGTTTTGGGGTCTTACTTTTGGTGTTGATTCTATCTCTGAGGAAGTTGCAGGGTTTTCTCCATTTATGGTTTCCCCAAGGAAAAACATTGTGTTCATTGTCTCTTTTGTTTGATTGTTGTTCTTTTTATTCTCTCAGTTAAAGATCCTAATATAATGCTATCTTAATGTTAAAAATATAACACAATGGGCGATTTCTGAAACTATATTTCATCTAAGGCTTCAAACCCTTACTATAGTAAAATATTAGTTTTTGTTTTTTGTTTTTTGCAAAATAACTCCATGCCCAATGGAACAGTAGAAGATAGGTTTAGTCATTGTTTTTCGGGAAAGGCATCTGGTCTGTGGTTCTTGGAACCTCACAGGGAGGTTTCCATCCCCGAGTAGGAGCCAGATGTTATCTCCTAAATAAATCAATCCTCAAAAATTTAGACTTAGAATATTTATTTCTTGTAGTGATAGGAGGTCAAAATACTCTGCTAAGGTTCATTGTGAAATATTGAGGTGTTTAATGAAGATTGGAACACTTTTGACTCTATTTTGTAATAAAAATTTTGAAGATCAGCTTTCGGTGGCTTAGGTGAACATCTCAACAGTTCATCAGCCACTAAAAAGCCTATCTTTTGGCAACTTCAAAATTGGATTTAGGACTACCTTAGCCACCGAAATCTCAAGAAGGGGAAAACAGTTGGTGCATCCATCACAATCAACCATCGTCATCTTGTAGAGCACCACTACCAAGCAATTAATAGCCGAAAAGAAAGGACCTACAATAAATCATGAGTTGGTAAATAAGGGGTCGTTATAAAACCGAAGTGACTGATAAAAAACCCAAACCTCACTACCCTCCACCTGTCCCTTGATTGTAATCAAACCACCACAAAGCTTTAAAATCTAGTTAGAATGATTATAGCAATGGCTAGCTCATAGGTCTCATCATAATTTACTGTCACCCTACTCAAATCCCAATTGATAATCATCCCCCTCAAAATCAACACCTTCTCCTTAATTCATTCCACATTTCCTGCATGCGTCCTCACTGAGCCAAGCCCTCCCTGAATCCAGCACTATAATCTCCTTCCCCAAGGTTTGAATTTCTATTTTTGCAGTTACAGAAGATCAATCAAGAAAATGAAGAAAGGAGGAGGACTGACCCTAATATAGGAATTGGGTGACAGTGGCTACCTCAAATCACACCCAGAGGTATGCCAAATTTTCAAAGACTCACAATGCTACAGGTTCTACGAAAAAATTCAAGGATCCCATCAGCAAGTCCTAGAGGCCTTTGCTCTCTCCTTTGATAGATCAAAGGTAGTGATTGGTAGAGAATAGTTCCAGGTGGGCGAGGCTCTGATAACACAAGTAATAGAGCTCCCAAGGACTGGGGAAAAATGGTTCAAACCACCATAAAAAAAAGAATGTGGAATTCAGGTCTTACTTGAAGCCTGAGCACAAGAATGTTGTATGGAAGAAGAGCATCCCTTCATCCTATCTTGAGGATAAATTGCAGCATTTGTTGAAAGCAATTATGGTTTATATAACTTGTGAGGGAAAGTATAATAGGGTAATGATATACCATTTCAATTTGATGAACCATTTCACTGGTAGGAGCCCACTGAACCTACCTTTCTACCTACACAAGAGCTTAACCAAAATGGCCCATCAGGTTAAAGCCCAGCCCACCAAGATTACAGGTAGGCTATCCCATCATGGCTTGATTAAGCTAATTGTCCTTGAATTGCTACAGAGAAGGAACATATCCTGGACCTACTTCCTATTTTGGAATGAGTTTGAGGCAGAATTGCATCCAGAAAACAAAAGGAAGTCTTCCTCAAACAAGTCCTCCACTCCTAGGAGTGGTAAGAGGAAGAGGAGGGCCATCTCTCCAATTACAATGGATCAGGCCTCTCCATCTCCCAAGACTAAGAAGGAAAAGAGAAACCTAGATTTCAGTGAAAAGGTACAAGAGGTTCCAACACCAGATAGAAATATACTCAACCTACCCTACTCTGATTTTGAGGATGAAGAGGAACAGGAAACTAACCTAGCATATCAGTTTCAAATAGGGCAGGAGGAGTTTCCATCACCTACACCAAAGGAGGACCAGGGTGAACTAGTGGCAAAAGCTTCATCTAGCAAAAATGGATCCCAAAGAATCAATCAGCTACTGAGGCAAGTGTATGAGCTAGAATTCTTGGACAGAGAAGTAAGAAGAACCAATGAGAGGTTAACTAGGAGAAATTTTGAATTGTATGACTCTCTGCAGGACATAAAAGGAAAGAATACCAAACTGGAGGAAAGTAATCTTAGGTTAAGGAAAGAGAAATTAAGGCTCTATAGGAAAATCAGGATGTCCAAGTCACAAAAAAGGGATTCTAGCCCTTAGCCTCAAGCTCACCAAAAGCTGGAAACCCTAGCAGAAGTGGCAATGACCCTTTTTGGCCTAGAAGTAGCCTGTGATATTGCTGCCAATCCAAACCCTAGGCAGGCTACATAGACATAAAAGGGACAACACTAAAGCCTATAAAATAGCAGGGTAAAGTGTGCTGACAGTTTTGATTAAAATTTTAGAACAGAGCTTTTGGTGGTTTAGGCGAACACCGCTACTATTCATTAGCCACCGAAAACAGATCTTTCAGTAGCTTACAGACCCGGAATTTTTCTTTCTTAGCCATCAAAAGGGTAGAACCATGCAGAAAGGCATAGTTCCACACAGAAACAACATTGGTTGATCCAAACACTTCATGGATGATTTATAAGGTTGAAAATTAATTAAGGGCACCAGTATCTTGGGTATGTTCCAATTTTGAAGGTGCCAGCGAGGTGAAGTAAGGTCACAAAGCCTACCTACTTTGACAAAGTGTTACTTATCTACCAAATGGCAAGTTCTAATTCCATTTTAGTGTCCACAATAACTATTAAATAGTTCAATAATTAGGAAGGTTTAGAGTTAGGTAGAGTGGCAGTTAAGATAGGGTTTTTGACCTAATTTTTGCAAAATGGTTATGTTTATCTATTTTTAGTAAATTCGATCCAACTCTTCAGGATCTAAAATAAATTTGTAAAGGCTATAAATCTTGTGACTAATGTAGAATCAAAGTTTCGAATTCGGATACTTTTAGACCCTTATTGTAATCAAGCTTCTCATGTTCTTCATCATTTAATATAATCTCTTTTTCCATTATATGTTCAGGTTCCATCTCTTTTATGTTCTGTACTTGTGCTTGGATGTTTGATTTAGGTTTATTATTTTTGTCTAATACCATATAGCTATCATCCTATCTCTGTGTTGATGATTTTAATTGCAAGTAGCTTTCCTTTTTATGATTAGCCATTCATATGTGAGTTCCTTATACATGAATATGCCAGCATAGTGAGTTCTTCATTTATTCACCTTTAATACAAACCCTCTGAACATTGATAGTTGGAAGCCTTATCTATTTTATTGAGTATCATGCATGTCTTGAGTGAGTGAGGTCTTATTGGTCATATGACTTGATCCATTTAGTAAACCATTGAAAAAATATTGAAGTTACCAAGCATCTTCGAGCTGCAACCTAGAAGAGTTTTCTGGAGAGCTAATAGTCAAATAAAAGAAAAGCCCAAAAATCTCAAGACTGGATGGCTAGGACCATACAGTTGAAGAACTCAACAACAATGGATTAGTTAGACTAAAAACCCTACAAGGGTGTGTCATGAAAAATATTATGAATGGGGCACAACTAAAACATTACTAACTTTAAAAAGGGCACAACACCGACTAGTGACCATATCATCACTAGTCAAATGCCATGTCTTAGGTTTCTTAGAATTAGAAAAATATAATTAATTTTAATTTTAACTAAAAAGTAGTTAGATAACTAACTTACAAAATGTATAAAACGAAAGCACTAAGACATGGATTTCTTTGGTAGAGTGGGTGCAAGTCAGCGAGCATGGGATTTAAATGGGAAGAATAGGGAAAGTGAATAAATGGATAAGGAAATTAGTCACATAGTAACCGACTTGTGTGTAGTGATGACTAAAAGAACAAAGATTCATAGAATCACCTATGGAAACAACTAACCAAGTTATCAATTAGGCGACCTAAGATAGATGATAGGAGACATAGACCAAAATACTGACAAGAATTCCAAGTGATGCAACCAGGCACATTGATCAATGTCTAGTGAAAAAATCACTTGTAAGTTTCACCAATTTTGTGAGTGAGATGTAACACACAAAATTAAAATTTAATCCACTCACCTACTTGCTCCAAAGAACTATAGATTGTCACGCCTATAAATTCAAATGAAGACTCATGCTTTCAATTCACATCAAAACTTGAACAAGTGCAAGTAATTCCATGAATTATTTATTTTGTACTAGCCTTTTCCATCATAGAACCAGTAATGGAACCTGTGAAATCCCCTGTATCGACCAGATCCAAAGACACAACAATAATAACAATTATAGGGTACCCTAAATGCACTCCTGATAGCACCATTTGATTGAAACCATTATAAAATTCCTTGTCAGTAGATACCATTACAAAAAAATATGGATAGATGAGGTCACTCCTATAACAGATTCATTCATTGGCACAAATACATTCCTTTCATGCAAAGGACCGGTAGTTCCACTCACCAGTAATTCCCTTCCCTTAGTCGAATACTTCACAGTTTCAATCGCTAGGAAAGACTAAAAAAGGTTAATAATCAATAAAGTCCAATATCAAAAATACAAGTAGAATTCCCTCACCATTTCACTATTCTTAACCAACTCAAGTCATCCATCAGAATTGAGGATGGATATATTGGAAGCAGTAAAGTAGGTCACAAACGACATAAGTACATTCAGTTAGGATAACCACTTAGATCAATTGGTAAAATAAAATTATGTCAGGATTCTACGCATACCATCGTATTTATGTACTTGCTCATATGGATTGTTATGCAACCAAGTCCCAGAAATAGCATAAAAAGAGCAGAAATAGACAACAAGAGATTAATCCTCACCTTAACAATGAATAACATAGATAAATAGCATTCCTCTTCGAGGGAGGTGTTGTCCGCCGATTGCACACCAGCAGCAGAAATCTTTCGAAAGCTGTCTCCTCACTTAGGAAAGTGGGAGAGGTGTGACCTTGGGAGCAAGCACAGAGCTAGGTACTGTCACCTACTCCTATCTCCTCCGTTTAGGCTAACTCCTAACGAAGCCAAGGGGGGTAGTCCCTAACAAAGAGTTTTCTATAGCTCAATGTTTAAGTTAATTTTTGGATGTTTTGGATGCGGATGGGTGTTTTTTAGGAGTTATTGTGATTTAAAATGATTAATATTAAGGGGATGATGATTAATTAAAGCAATCCACGTTGCTAACAAGAGATCACACATATAAGCAAATATTCCATACTTATAACTTAAGCATTCAAATATAATCAATTGAAATGGACCATAGACAGTTGATCAAGATAGAAAATTAATCAAATATAACAAAGGACCAGTGCCTTATGGAGTCAGATAAGCGCGTGAAATAAAGTCTAGGAATTTAAGCTAGTGAGTATTAGGTTTTGCAAGTGCTCTTGGTAGATTTTAAGATTTTTTTGTTTGTTTGTGATCTTCACTTATGATGGCTGGATGTCCTAACTGGTAATACCTTCAGTGGCTCTGTTCAAAGACATGACGGACCTGTCTGGGGTCAAAGGTAAGTGTTCAATAACTTAACTACCAGTGCCCAGATTAGGTAGCTCGGCGCCCACACTTGGAATTTGCCCACATGCCTCGGTATTTTTCGAACAACGCCGGTGCGTTGGTTATGGGGAAAAGTTTTAGTTAAGTTCCTCTTGTGGGGTTTAGAGATCCAATGTCGTTTCTGGGTATTCCGATCGAAAATCGGTCAGAGCATACTCCGGCAAAGGGGGAAGGGGGTTAATTAATTAAAGGGATGTGAGTTGCGAATTTTATTAAGTTAATTAATTAAAACTCTCTGACAGAGAGCACTCTTGACCTTGTCTTATGACAGTGGTTCAAGAGACTTAGCTAATCTAGATGAAACTAATGTAGGGATTATGAAAACCTAAGATGCTCTCCGATAGAGAGTGCTCTTGACTTGTGTTTCTGCAAGTTCAAGAGTCTTACTTATGAGGATTAATTGATTAAACAAGCACAAGATAAAATTAGTTGATTGGACTCTCCGACAGAGAGTACTCTTGATCCACCTTATGGTGTGATTCAAGAGATTTGCACAGCTGATTTACTTAGAAAGATAAACAATTGAAAGAACTGAGTAATCAACTTAATTAAAAAGTGATGAATTGACAATTAGTATTCTAAGATTAATAAGAAAATCTGATTTAAGAATGAACAAGTAAACACAACACAATCCTCCCCAAATGGGGGAGGATAAGAGTGAGGACTTAAAAACCCCACTCAAGCACAAGATCTTTATTAAACTTTATTGCAATATTCCTTAAGGATTTTAATCCTTGAAAGGACTTTTCCAATGAAAACAAAGTAACTCTACAATTATTAAAACTTGTAAAAAGGAGAGTGTTTTTTCTTTACTTGAAACTTTTCTTGAAATTTTTCTCGAACTTTATGAAAAGGGAAAAGAAAAAGCTTGAATGAAAACAAAAGAACAAGACAAAAGGAGGCTGAAATAAAAGGAAGCGGAGGGGAAGAAAGCAAGAAAACGAAAGGAGGATCAAAACCAAAGAAGGGGAAAAAAGGGGCAGCCAACTATGAAGCTAAAGGAAGACAAAAATTTAAGAAAATAGGACAGCGAAAGAGAAAACAAATGGCTGTCATAAAAAATGAAAAACAGGACAACGAACAAAAAGTGGACAAAAAGGCCACAAACAAGGTTGAAGAGGGCCCAAAAACTAAGACAAAAAAGGGGCAAAAAGGAAGGAAAACTAGGGCATTCTAGGGCTGTCCAAAATGGAGAAAGGGGGGATGTAAAACAGTAAAAAAAAAGGACAGTGAACAGTCAAAAGAGGGTTGTCCACAAGGAGGAAAAAGAGAGTTGTCCAAAGCATGAAAAAAGGGGTGAAAACTAGGTAAAATGAGGGCTGTCCAAAGAGAAGAAAGAGGGCTGCAAAGCTGAGTGAAAAGAGGGCAGCGATGAAGGAACGATAAGAAGGGGAAAAACCAAGCAAAGAGGAAAAGACTAGCAAGCAAGAAAACAACAGAAGTCACGGAGCAAAGGGAGAACTAAAGGAAGGAAGTTCGGTAACCAAGAAAGTGTTTAAATTTATGAAAGACTTTGAGATGGAACTTTGGAGGAAGATCTTCTTGTTTTTTCCTCTTGGAAAAAGCCAAACTCTCTGTAGGTCCTGAAACTCAACAATGTTAGAAGGTTCTTATGATGATGGAGATGAGTTTGATGCAGCTAAGCTCGCACCCTTCTCCAAATGGCGAGATCTGTAAAGACAATCCAACTTGATACCTAGTGAGATCAAACAATAAAATCTAGTATGCTAGGAATATGCAAATCAAGATCAATACTTCATATAACTGAATATTTGTACCCATCTAGATTATGATAAACTTTGCATAATAAACCAACTTGACAGCAACAAATGGTAAATCTTATGTTCTAATAATAGACTTCTAAAGCTAGTTGTTTGATTCAACACATAAATAACAAATTGAAAGCATGGAAAGAGATCACCTCATACAACACATCCACCAATGAAGAGACAATCATGTAGACCTCCAAAGTCAAAAAGCTTTATTCAATAATATAATGATTACAATTTTTGCAGAGCTTCTATGCCCAAAATTCCATGCTAATAGAGCTGAAAGAGCCTCTTTTTAACAAATGAGAGAGTGCTAAAACCCTAAAACCAAAAAACCAACCCTAACCAGCTTAGCCACCTAACAAAGAGCCCAGACCTAAAATGGAGAACTAGGAGTGAGGGGAGGCCTCCACCCAAGCAAGGCACCCCCACTCCAAACCTATGCACTGAAAACAAGCCAAGGATGAGGCCACATGTGTGAGTCTGGATGTAGGTAAGCTCATCCTTTAGGTCTGGCAGGAGCCTGAGCTAGGTTTGGGAAGCCCACTGATGGTGTAAGCTTCAGTCTTTACCTCGATCAAATCACCAAACCAATGAGAGCTATCCATCTCATATTTAGCTGGAGATGACATGTCTAATAACTGATAATAAATTAATTGCTCTCTTAATGATGACTGAAGCTAAGTTATGATAACTCCAATCATCATAAGTGTTCCATGAGATGTCATTTAGCCTTTTATTTTATTAAATTTGGATTAATTTGGAGAGTTTTAGTTTTCTCCAAAATAATCATTTTTTTTAATAAAAATCATTTTTTAATAAAAATCATTTTTTTACTAAAAATCATTTTTTTACTAAAAATCATGTTTTACTCAAAACTGACTTTTTTGAGTAAAAAGGCATTATGTGTCCGATTGCTGATCTGAAAGTTGGTTCTGACTGGCTGGCTGATCAAGAATGATTTTTGGCTTAAGGTTAGAGCCTTCAATCACTGAATTCTGAGTCCAGATCATGAACGGGTTTTTTCCATTTAATTTATGGAAAAATTAACCCAAAAAACTTAGGAAAATTAATTAAAAATTAAAAAATAATTTTTCACTGTTCGAAAAAGTTTTTTTCGAATTTTTTTTTTATGTGTCCAGATGACTTAGGACATGACCATGATCTATCTAAATAATGTCTAGTAGGCTTATAACACTCAGTTGGGCTCTAATAACCCCCCAAGGCCCAGAATTCAACATCGGGCATTCCAGCTTTGGAGGAAGCGGGAGAAAACCTCGTCAATTATACTCAGTTGAAGGCAAAGCATAATTGTCAGGGGCAAAAAATTCCTTGGAATACCCTATTTGAGATTCTACGTCTCAGGAGACCGAACCACTCAAAAATATCCTACTAGCACATTTTATTACAAACCCCACGGGGCCATGGTCAAAATTATTTAAATAAAAAAGTGACTGGCCAATATTGGCTAGACAAGCAGATGGATCAACTGATACACTGGAATCAGACTTTGAACAAGTCTGTCAACTGGTGGCTCCTCAGGTAACCCAACTTATGGTACAAAAAGTTGGATAACAGGAGGAACCTCCTTACACAATGTATTGTGTACACAAGATAAGATAAGAATATACTATGATGACTAAAATGGGAATATCTCCTTCCTATATATAGGAGACAAAGGTGTACAATAACAACTAATAGACCCACTAATAGAACCAATCTGACATAAATAATATGTAATGCACCACAATATAGGGAGTAATGCGCCACACTATATGGTGTAATGTTCCATCATTAAGGGCTTAACATGTCCTCCCCTTCAAAAAGTGTTGTCCTCAACATTGAAGTAGTTATGGATGTTGTTGTATAAAGGAATCATCTTCCCATGTCAAATCTTCTGTGGGTAAGTTCTTCCATTTAATGAGATACTCTGGATTTGATTAATTTTGAAGTTGTCTAGTTCTTATTTCAATAACTTCTTCAGACTCCAAAATGATTTTTCCTTCATCATCAAGTTATGGTAATATCATTTGAATTGGTAGCTTGTCACCAATTACCTTATTTGCAATGTTCTAGGGTCTAATATGCATACCTGAACACTTACTGATGCTGCAATTTAAATAAAATTTGTGATATTGAATTATAACCACTCGGTGCATCTTCAGACTAGGCAAATCAAGGTGTTTTATTGGGGAAATTTGCATACATGGGAGTAGGAAGTGGTGAGAAAACAAGAGTAATTTAATTGAATTGAATTCCTTTCCCATAAAACATTTATATCAGGTACCATTCAAGTTTCATAGTCTGCTATGCGGAAACCTACTCCCACGCTTCTACGTCACCCAACCGTCAAACTAGGGAAATTCCTTCCATTCTTTTGACCAGGGTATTGTGGAAAAATTCAAAGGGGTTATAAGGAATTATTACAACATAAAATATTATTTTGGATATTTTCTAACAGATATGGATTTTCCTGGAGGGTTTAGGGAGGAATTGGGAATTTCAGGCAATTTTGGCCTAGTGAGACCCTGCACAATGGAGGATCTCAAATGACTATATGTCCCAAAATAAAATATTATATGGAGTTATGTATGGAATTTTGGTTATTTAATTGATCCACATAAACTTACAAAACTGGATTTGAGTGAGCATAACTCATTTTATAGCAGAAATGGTAAAACTAGTCATTTAAAACTAGTATTCTAGCTAGGGTGCAAAATAAAGCATCGCATTCGTAACAAATTGACTTCAGTAATGTATATGAGTATGAAATATAATAATACCACTTCAATGAACATATAAAACCATTCAAATAATTCCCACAACCTTTTCTTATTCCTTATTGCACTAGATTGATCAATTTCCCCCATTACAATGACAAATCAAGCTTTTTATGTGAAACTAAGAAGTTAAATTCAGGGACAGAATTATTTCGGCCTAAGAAACATAAGTGACAGATTTTAACAGATTTTATACATCATAGATCATTGTATAGACTGACTATTACATATGAAGACTCCTAAATGATGGGAAGGAGGCCCAAAATATGACAAGAGAAAGCCTGAGAGCGTAGGTGAAGCTTGGGCTTCACTGGAGCTCGAATTGGCTGAGATGGAGGCCGAAAAATATTTCTGATATGACCTTAAATGGATGAATATCAAATTCTCCATACTTTCAAATATAAGAAATGGGGATGAAGGAGTTGGAAGGGAAGGTTTGGGTCTCATCTCCCAAGTGTCTGAGGCACATCACCCAGAAAGGCATTCTCACATAAGCATAGTTAAATAAGGACATCAACCAAACTGTGTGAATGGAATTGAATTGTTATTTAATATAAATCTGGGTGACCTATTTAGCAAGTATAGGAAATAGGTGACCTGCAAGAGTAAGTCAACACCTAAATCCCTAACCATAGCCAAGGCATGGGCCCTCCTTGAGAAAATTGGAATGTAGGGGGCCATGTGGAGATGGTTCCCTATCCAAGTCATCTATCTGACTTAGCAATTTTCCCTCCTTATTCAAAGAGTTGCTACTTTTATCCCTTACAACTTTTATGCTTTTCCATGCTTTTTAGACTGAGTCTCCAAAAGGTAACGGTGCCCTCCTTTGTCAAGACTTTCCTTCTTTTATTATTACAGCTTTTCTGAGTCTCCAAAAGGAAACTACACCCTCCTTTGCCAAAAGTTTCATGTTTTTTTATGACATCTTTTGTCATAGCTTTTGGGCACTTTCCCTTTTCTCTCTGACTCCTTTTGTCATAGAGTTTCCACTTTCTTAATCTCCTCCCTTGGCAAGTTGTCTTGCCAATTGTGCCTAACATGGAAATCTCAATTCCACATGTTATTTGCACAATAAATATTAATGATAAATAAAAATTAAATACATGCCTCGATAATGTTTATTTAGCAACATTCTCCTAGGTTAATTAAGTAATGCCTCATAAATAATATTTGGACAAAATTCCATAGGTGAGGTAATTAATGCATCTTTGACCCCCCAATGTGTTGGGCATGGTCAACACTTTTATGTCCAAACATATGGGGACATGACAATCCTCCCCTCCCAAATATGCTTGTCCTCAAGCAGAAGCACTCCAAAGTGCTGCAAATTGGTTGACCATGTACGAGAACTAGAGCATGAACTAATGTGGGAAAAAAAGTCGACTTTCTTCATCAAGCCAACATGTAAATTTTCTCAAAAAACCAGCAATTCCAGGGTCCAATTGCTTGCATTGCACTCTCTTCAGTGAGAATTCCTTCCAACACCACTTATCATAAAACATTATGCCTGGATCTCATTTCCTCAACTGTAAGTATCCAAACATTAGTATCCACCATAAAATTTTATCATCGCATGAAATGATATTCATGATGTGGGAATCATACCACTATACTTAAAATTGTAAATTCTCAATGAAAAATTGGAAATATGTGTGATTTCCCCACCCAACATAAATTTCCTTATGTGTTTGATGCACATCAGCATTGAATCTCACAATTTTGTTACTTCAATGGCATGGGTGTGAGTCCCATGTCCCAAGACAATTTTGGGCATCCTCCAACAACCATAGATGTCGATGTTGCTCATAGAAGATGTAGGGTGTGTTTGCTGAAAATTCCATGGTGTAATAAAAAGTTACACACTCTAAGGTGCATGAATCCAAAAATTACCTACCCATTTATGCCATATATGAACAAATCCTCCAACTGTCAAATCCATATGGAAATTTTATTGCTTTCCCATATGCACAATCCCAATGGCTCAACTCCCTGCCACTAGTCATGCAATCGCCACCATGAATGGAGGAATCAAAGATAGGACATGGTTGTATTTTCTGCTGATGAGAAGGGGGTGGTGCCCTCAACAAATCCCCATGGATGAGTGTGGGAGCCTCCTTCTCCTTACTTGGAATCAAAAGAAAGATACCCTTCACCTAGTTATCTTCCTTAGGTGTGTTGGTTGCCATAGGTGTATGGAATAAATTATAGTGAAAAAACTCTCTACAAAATGTGTCCACCAAAGGTGTGGATGTATCAAACCTATCATGGGCTAGTCCAACACAAGGGAGTTCCTCTGACTCTTCAGTGAAAATAGGACTCCTTCTATGAGAAAAATCAGCCTTTCTTGGACAATGTCCATGTGCTTGGAACTCATCATCTACATCCCAAAATTCCTCAAGCACAAAAAAATTAGAATGCACCTCGTGTGCATGTCTATGTAAGGTATCTAATGGCCGCAAATCAAACCTTTTTGGCTTCCCACATGTTAGGACAATTCCATTCAAAACAAATAATTTATTGCATAAATTAAACTCTTTACCTCCCACCGTCTTCATTCCCAATTTGTCTCTATCCACCCAATCAATGGATGGACAAGGAATTTTATTTGTTGATCCATATGGAATGTGATCAGACACCTCCTCTGGATCATATTCTACTATCCATAAGGGGTTTTCAGAATGTGTCTCTTTCCAAGCATATGTGTCAGATAACCCTTCATCGGTGCAAGCTATTCTAGTACACCTTTGATCCTCTATTTATGTGATATTTTTATTTACCCAATCCATGAATAGATGATAATATTTGCTCGTTGATTCACTTGGAATTTCCTCAGCCATATTTACCATAGCTAAGAACTCCTCTATGTCATCCTGCATACCCACATGTGCTTGGAAAAAATACTCTTCATCATGGCTCTTCACAAACACATGCAAATATGCTCCTTCCTCATGGTTTTCCTCCACATGAGGTTCCTCCATTAACCCCAAAACATTTCCTTCCATGAAACATGAAAGGGGTGACACCTTCAAATCATTTTGAAGTTGACATATATGCAACTTTGACTCTTGAAGGAATATTTGTGTGCTCTTCAATAAGTCACTAGTTATCTCCAACTTATTAGCGATCCTCTCTCATTCTTCTTCTTCCTTCTTGAGTGCACTATGCTACATCTCTGCCATCATGAGGAGATGATATATGTCAGACAGTAATTTCATATAGTTATCCTTCATATTGGACATGCCTTCTTTCAATGCCATGCACTCCCCATTAAAGGCTTCTCCTTCCATCTCTCCACCAGAAGCTTTCCAACAACATCTTGCCACCAAGGCGTTGATGTCAACAAAGTTTTTCATGGATTCCATAAGCCTCTTTATGTCCTCCTTTAGTGATCCACTCAAATTATGTGGCTACAAAGAATATCCTCCACCAAGGTCTCTTATTCTAATAGCTGGCATACATGACCATTTAGTTTGTGGCATGGATCCATAACACAAAACTCATTCTTGGCATACAAGTCAGCCTTTGAGTTTTCTGAAAAATCGCTTCCATGATGTGCAGTGAAGGGTATCTATGAAGGTTGGAATGGCATGTGATATGGACATAAATTAGAGATAATCTCATTCCCTGTCATTTCATATTCATCATGATGCAAAGGAGTCCAAAATTCTAAAATGTGCTCATCTCTCTGCATCAGATTTCCTCCTTCAAATTTCCTAGTTCATACCCAGCTGGTGGGGGCTTGTCTTCCATTTCAGTCAAAATTTTAGATAATGACTTCATATTTTTTTCTTCTTTTTGATCTTATACAAAATATCCCTTATCATCATTGGCATTATCACCCTCCTCTGCATTGATTTTGGGTTCACTAATAGGTAAACTAGGAGCATATTCATCTCCCTCACAATTGTATTTCATCTTGCAGTCCTCAAATGAAAGTGAAGTATTTCCATCTTCCCATGGATCAAATGGTTGCAAGTGTAAATGGATGCTGAAAAAATCAGAACTTTTATCATTCATGTTATTCACTTTATCCTCTTTCTGTACATATACTTTGGTGGCCTGCTCCTACACCAAATTTTCTGGTTCACACCTGAACAGTGTGGCCTTGTTTTCTTCTTCATTATGTGGCTCAGGAGGTGACTGTAAATCTGATTTGTGTACCTATTTTTTATCTGATACAAAATATGTCTCACCACCCATTCATGAGCCAAAACCTTGAGCAATGATACAGATATCACCCACCAATAAACTTGAAGTGCATTCCTCTTCAATTTCATCTCTTATACAACCACCTTGTGGTGATTTTCCCTTCACCTCTTAGACCTCTTTCTCCACTTAATTTCTCTTCTTATTCAAGGAACTTTAAGCTTGTTCATATTGATGATCACTGGAAGCTATGTTCAGAAAAAATCCAAACATTCTTTTACTGCTTGGACAAGCAGATGGATTTGATGAATCATTCTTCTTTCCTCCTCTTTTGGCTCTAGGAGGCAACCTTCCAGTCTCCACTTCCTTGCACACTTCATCAATAAGGTGTGTAATATTTCTCATGTTTTACCCATAGTAGGGATCTATGAATATCTTCTATATTTCCATAGTATAGAAATATCGAAAAGATAAGACCTCCCTTACATCTTCTTTCAAGGAACAATATTCCATGAAATACTGGGAATATTTCTTATAGTTCTTTCCATTGGACACTTGACCACCGACACTAGTAGATTCCTGCCAAATGGATTCATCATAAGATGGAGGAAATAAATCATCAACATCATCCCTACATAATATATATGAGGTACTGCATGTGGTCTCTTCATAATATTCTTCTTCATACCGCTCAATGTCTTCTTCTATCATTGGTAGCAACCTCATGGTTGCAACTTTGACTTACTGATCCGCAATGTTAGTCAACAAAGAGTCTTATTTATGCATGAGTGAAGGAAATTTATATAGTACCACTGTAATTTTCCCAAGTCTAGTATGAATACCTAAACACTAATAGATGCTGCAATTTAAATAAAATTTCTGATATTGAATTATAACCACTCAGTGCATCCTCAGACTAGGAAAGTCAAGGTGTTTTTCTAGGGAAATTTGCAGACATGGGAGTAGGCAGTGGGAAGAAAAAAATATTAAACTAAGAAAGTAAACTTTAGGGACAGAATTATTTCTACCTGAGAAACATAAATGAAATATTTTAACATATGTAATGCATTAGAGAGAATTTTATATACTGACCATTAAATATGAAGACTCCAAAATGGTGGGCAGGAGGCCCAAAATATGACAAGAGAAAGGCTGAGAGCATAGGTGAAGCTCAGGCTTCACTCAAGATTTACTTGGATGAGATGAAGGCTGAAAAATATGTCGGATATGACCTTCAGTGGCTGAACATAAATTGCTCCATACCTGCAAATACAAGAAATGGGGATGAAGGAGTGGGAAGGGAAGGTTTGGGGATCATCTCCCAAGTGTCTAAGGCACATCACTCAGAAAGGCATGCTCACATAAGCATAGTTCAATAAAAACATCAACCAAAATGTGTGAATGAGATTGAATTTTTCTTTAATATAACTCTAGGTGACTTGTTTAACAAGTAGAGGAAATAGGTGACATGTGAGAGAAAGTCAACACCTAAATCCCTAACCCTATCCAAGGTATGGGCCTTCCTTGAGAAAATTGGAATGTAGGGGCCATGTGGATATGTTTCCGTGTCCAATTCATCCATATTACTTATAAATTCTCCCTCCTTAGTCAAATAGTTTCTGCTTTTATCCCTTACAGCTTTTATGTTTTTCCCTACTTTTGAGACTGAGTCTCCAAAAGGAAACTACGCCCTTCTTTGTCAAAAATTTCCTGCTTTTGTTCTAACATCTTTTCTAGGTCTCCAAAAGGAAATAATGCTCTTCTTTTCCAAAATTTTCCTTCTTTTGTTATGACATATTCTGTCATATCTTTTAGGCACTTTCCCTTTTCTCTCTAACTACTTTTTTAATAGAGTTTCCACTTACTTAATCTCCTCTCTTGGCAAGTTGGCTTGCCAATTGTGCCTGACATGGAAAGCGAAATTCCACATGTTATTTGCACAATAAATATTAATGATAAATAAAAATTAAATGCATGCCTCAATAATGTTTATTTATCAACATTCTCCTAAGCTAATTAATTAATGCCTCATCAATAATATTTGGACAAAATTCCCTGGGTGAGGTAATTAATGCATCTTTGACCCCCAATGTGTTGGGAATGGTCAACACTTTTATGTCCAAAAATATGGGTACATGACATTCTTTAAATAGGAAACATGGAAAAATGAATGGACTCATGAAGATTCAGGTAGTTCCAATTTGTAGGCCATACTACCAATCTGTTGTAATACCTTGTAGGGATCGTAGTATTTAGGTGATAATTTATTATCCTTCTTGGTGTTATCTAGGGACATCTGTTTGTATGGTTGTAGTTTTAAAAACACCCAATCCCCCGCATTAAAACTTCGTTCACTGGGGTGTTGATATTCTTGTTGTTTCATTCGATTTTGTCGTACATGTAGTTCTTTCTTTAAGAGTTGAAGAACTTTTTGTTGATGCTTCATGTGGTATTCCACTTCTTGAACCTTAGAGGAGTCTTTAGTGAATATTTCATGGATGGTGGATGATAGCCATAAAGAGCGATAAATGGGGTCATTTTTGATGATGTATGGAAGGAAGTGTTATACCACCATTATGCCAAGGGTAACCACTTGATCCATTGGTTTTTTTATTAGCTACAAAACATCGAAGATACCCTTCCAAGCATTTGTTTACTATATTTGTTTGTCCACCAGATTGAGAGTGATAAGATGAGATATGACCTAGTTGAGTACCCAAAAAGGGAAATAATTCGATCAAAAATTTCCAATGAAAATGGGATCCCTATCACTTACTATAATATTTGGATTACCATGTAGTTTTTTTACTATCTCCATAAAATAATTGGAGACACATGCTTGCTTTGAAGGGGTGAGATACTACACAAAAGTGTGCATATTTAGTAAGTATATCAACAACCACCATGATGACAATATTTCCTTCAGACTTGGGTAAATCCGTGATAAAATCCATCGATTCCTCTGTCCACCTTTGGCTTGGAATGGAAAGTGGTTGTAGGAGACTAGGCGTCTTAATTGTTTCCACTTCATTTTGTTGGAAAACTAAACATTCTGTCACAAATTTTTGAGCATCAATTTTAAGACCATCCCAAGAACAATATTGCTTTACCCTGTGGTCAGTTTTTAAGAAACCAGAGTTCCCTCCTATTGGAGAGGAGTGGAATTCATAAATTACCTTTCTCTTGATATGGGAATTATTACCAAGGTATAGGTGATCCTTGTACCATAGCATGTCTTCTTTCCACCTAAATGTATCAGAGGCAATGGGATCCCGTTGTAGCTTTTGAATAAATTTCCATATTTTTTTGTCATTTTTCCATTCTTCCATTGCTTCGGTTATCCAATCTGGTTGGATGATCGAAATAACATAGAGTAATGCTTCAACATCCTCATCTTTCCTGGAGAGTGCATCTACTACAACATTTTTCTTCCCCTTTTTGTAGATGATTTCAAAGTCATATCCCAACATCTTTGTCACCCATTTTCTTTTCTCTTCTGAATATAGCCTTTGTTCCAAGAACTATTTATGGCTATCATGATCAATTTTAACCTTGAAATGTCTCCCTATAAGGTAAGGGTGCCATTTCTTCAAGGGATGTAGTATTTCCAACTTTTACTTCTCATAAATGGGCTTTAAAAAGTTAGTTCCATTGATTGGATGAATTGTGAAGGAAAGAGGGTGTCCTTCTTGCATTAGTACAGATCCAATTCCATTTCTTGAAGCATCACATTCCACATTAAAGGTTTTTGTGAAGTCTAGTGTCGCCAAAACAAGAGCTTTACCCATGGTCTATTTCAGTTGTTGAAAATATTGAGTTGCCTTTGTAGTCCAAGAAAATGCATCTTTCTTTAGTAACATTGTTAATGGAGATTATGTTCTTCCATTGTTCCAAACAAACTTGCGGTAGTACCCTGTCAGACCTAAGAATCCTCGAAGATTATTTAGGGATTTGGGAATCGGCTAGTCCATCATGGATTTAATTTTTTAGGGTATACCTTCACACCTTCATGAGATACAATATGACCTGAATACTCTACCTCCTTTATCCATTATAAATATTTTGAGGGTTATGCATACAGTTTGTTCTCCTTTAGTAGTTGTAGTACCCTATCAACATGTTGAACATCTTATTCCTAAGACTTGCTATAGATTAGTATATCATCAAAGAATATCAGGACACATTTTTTAAGGAAAGGCTTGAAAATAGAATTAATCAAACCTTGAAATGTGGAAGGTGCATTTGTTAGACCAAATGGAATGATAAAAAATTCATAGTGACCTTCATG
Source organism: Pseudotsuga menziesii (assembly GCA_001517045.1). Classification (NCBI taxonomy): domain Eukaryota; kingdom Viridiplantae; phylum Streptophyta; class Pinopsida; order Pinales; family Pinaceae; genus Pseudotsuga; species Pseudotsuga menziesii. The sequence continues at coordinate 704,056 of LPNX011137751.1, forward strand.
AGTTCTGAATGCTATTGTGGGGATGTCTTCATTCTTCATTCAAATCTAATGATACCCGGAAGAAATATCCAGCTTTGTGAAGACAACTGCTCCATGTAATTGGACTAACCATTCATAAATGATGGGAATGGGAAACTTATATTTATTGGTGATCTTGTTGATCTCTATATAATCAAGACACATATGCCATATTCTTATTAATGACCTTTTGGAGATCTGGGGAGATAGGGAACTTTGAGGTTTGAACATCTAATGAGCATAATTGTGCAACTACACCTTGATGTCCCCTTTTTAACAACTTTGTCTTACCATTAGAGATTATCACTGTTGCCGCCTTTCACACACCTGGGTCATGTGGCATAAATCTTCAAGCCACTCAGTGTGTCCTTGGGGGCAAGTCTCGAGTCAAGGCTGTCACCTTGTTCTTGACTCCTCCGTTTAGGCTCAACTCCTAACGAAGCCAAGGGGGGTAGACCCTATTAAGTTACTAAGGCTAAATTACTTAGTATGGTGATGTTAAACTGAATGAGTTACTTAGGAGTTTGGAATTTAACCATAAACAATCCAAGATGACAAGATACAAAAATGAGCGCACGAAAGCACAATGCTGAGACACAATATATATATATAGCAAGAAAATAACCAGTGCCTTAGAATGGAGTCAAAATAAAATCAATGTACCTGCATGTGCTTGGAGTGAATGTTTTGCAATTGCCTCTTGGTACGTTTTAAGTTAATGTGAAATATGAGTTGATTAAAATTAGGGGAAGGGGTGGACTCCAGATATACCCGAGAGTACTGTTAGTATGTCCAAAACTAAACCTTCACGGCTACCTGCAAGGAATATATGGGCTGAATGGAGTATCTAGGGATATTGTTCATAACCTACCCATTAGGGTGTGATAGAGATCGGTGCCCCGAGGTCACTTTTTAGAAGTTCCCGCTTCCTTTGGGTATTTTTCCACCGTAATGGTTTGATCTAGGTGTTAGATTTTCACCTGATGGTTTATCAATTTGGGAGAGTGAATCCTAATTATACTAGTCATTCAAGTGCTTTTGATACAACTTGACTAATCGGATGAACCACAGCCAAGTGTAGAGCATACACACTGGAGACTTGTCAATTTTAGTAAATTTTGACATGGATGTTCTTGTCAAAAAGAAAACCCTCCAGGAACCTCTTTCGGTCCAAGTGGACCTCAATCGGGGAATCAAGGAGGGGTTGATTTTATTATGGTTACTAAAACAAATGATGATAGCAAACGAAACATAAAAAGATAGGCAAACCACAATTTTCTAATTAGACTACCACGAACCTTTCTTCACCTTTCGGCTCGTGGGGTAAGTATTAAAGTTACTTTGAAACCAATAGAAATGGAATATGAAAATGATTTTAAATCAAAGTATACTACCCTGCAGATTATTATTACACTAGATTGAAAAAGATCAACAAAAAGCAAAAAATGACATGGACGCAAATCCCCCCGGGGGGGATGGGGAATGGGCTCGAAAGAGCCTATTCAGAATTATTTTTATTACCAGCAGTTACAATATCAGAAAACTGATATGATGCCTCTTTATTCTTATACAGAATGAAACCAAGAGCTTACAAAGTGCAGAAATTAAAGATTTCAATAAAAAAGGGAGACACCTGGGGGGATTCAGAAGGCCCAAAAGTCACTTTCGAACAGAAGCTCCTCCTATTTTCTGTTATACCTGAAAAAAACAGCAATATTATTATACTAAAATATTCCCAAAAGCACTCTGAAAGTACCTTTGGGTCAATTTACTTTTAACCAAAAAAAGCTAAGTAAAAACTAGTTTAAAAAGGTAAAAAGGGAACCAAGGAAAGCAAGCTTTCCTTGGGATCTTGGATTGCCTTTTAGGCAGCCAATATGATGTGAATTTATTGCTATATTTATCTTTTATAACATCAAACAAAAATCTAATGCATGCAAGATACAAATTCTCTTTAAAATTCCATGCAAAAAGGACGATTTCCCTAAAGCTAGATCTAGAATGCTTATGAAACCTTTTAAGAACAAGATCTAGATTATGGGATTTGAGAAGATATATCTATGTTAAATTTACTTTAATATAATATATCTAAACAATATCAAAACTGTGAACAAAGTAACCAGGTAAAAAAAAAATGATTTTGAAGGAGGAAAAGGAGAAGAGAAGTGCTTGTTGCTGAAGCATATCTGCAATGGAAACTTGTTAGTGGAATACAGAGGGGCAATGTATTCACAAAGTTTTTGGATGTACAGTGGATTCAAACTAGATCCACAGCTCGTCCAATCCTTGCTACCTAAAATCTAAACACACAATCCTGCACGAAACCTCATGAGATATGGATATATATATGAAAAAGAGACAAGAATTACATGCAAATAAACTTATTAAACATGTACAATCTAGATCTTATAAAATATATGCTATGAGATATAATAAAAACAAGTAACCTTACTTTCCCAACTATACTCCTATTGATTCAGCTGAATCATTCAAGCCAGACAGGGTTTAGATGCAAAATTTGAGAGAAAAGACAGCAACATCAATAGCCGTAAGACAATGCTTAATCCACACATATTAGAGTATTACACCATTTGGCCTCCAAAGCTTCTTTATTTCAACAATCAAAAGATTACAATAGTATTACAATAGCAAGCCCTTCAATCCAACTCTAACTAGCTTGGAAGAGGGATCTTGTGCTTTATTTATACAAAAAATAGGAGATCCAACCCAAGGGGGAACAAATCCCAAGGAGATAGACCACTGTAGCTGAAGGAGAGTCCATAAATGCCTGATCTGTGTCTAACTGAGCTGGATCTGAGTCTCACTGAGTGCAATTGTCAATCGGAGAGCTCATATGACTGACACCTCAACCTGTTGACTGAAGCATCCACCAAAACTCATCCAGATGAGCCAAAACGTGTGAAGGAGAGAGGGAGGGAGAAATTCCCCATAAAGGATGTTGAAGATCAACTCTGGATCTGATTTGATCACCTCCTTCAGTCAAGGATTTGTCAGATCCAATCAATCTGGTTCAGATCTGACTAATTTCAATCAAATCGACTGAGAATCCACTAATCTATGATTCTGGATTTGTTCCATTATTCATCAATTTATTAATTAAAATAATCAATAATTGATTTTTGGGGATTTCTGACCTAAGTGATGGAAAATCACTCAAAACTAGGAAATAATGGGTCCACACATGGTTCTCTTAGCTTGAAAATGAGCACCTACATGGCTGAAACAGATTATTTTTCCCACTTTTATTACAAAATCAATTTTTCCAATTAAACTATTAAAAAATAGCCTAAGTTTTGGAAAATTTAAATTTTAATAAAAAACACTGAAAAAACTAAAAATTTGAAAAAATGAAAAAACCTAGGGGGACTTAGACATGTTCATATGACTCGACCATGATGTCTAGCATGTTTATACATTGACACATAGACTCTAATAACCTCAATAGGCCTAAATGACAAGCCGACCACCCCAACTTTGGAGGTATGGAGTGAAAAACTCAGAAATTATCAGTCGTTTATTCAACAACCGATAATAACCAAGGGAAAAAACACCTTGGGCTGATCGGATTGATAAATAAAGTCTAAGAGACCGATTCTTTTATAGACACTATCATGCTAGAACATTTATTACAATTCCCCCATGGGGTATGAACATGTGATATAGTACAACACAGCTTCCCAGAAGCAAGACTGAAGGTCTTCTGAAGTCCGAACAAGTTATTCTTGTCCAGTTCACCGCGATCACTTGATAAAAAACCACTAATTACAACTAAGGTGGTAACATTCTAGCTCCAACTGCAGGACATGTGCTCGATCTGGTCATAGGGCATGGAGAGGATACGAGAACACTAGAATCTTTGGTTTATATACCCTGTAAAAACATCTCAACTTGAAAAGAAAAACCTCAGTAGCACAAGTTTTATAAAAAACCAAATGAACCATTAAGTTGATTTATTTAAACAAAATAAATGTAACTAACTAAAAGAAGCAAAGTTTTATTATAGCTAAGTATAAAATAGAAATGCAGAAAGTAAATGCTTTCTTTCAGGGAGCTTATTTTCCTACTCTAAGCATGATATAAAAAGGGTTAAGTGTAATCAGAAATCCAATGTAACCACCTAAGCATTTTATTAACATAAAAAAAAATTCCTTGTCTTTGGTTACCAGCCAAAGTAAGGATACCTTATTCAGAAAATGCAAAGCTGCGTGATGATTTGGAATGGGCGGGATGGATGGGAGATCATAAGAATATAATACTTCATCAAATTTATTCCCAAACTAGTATGTGCTTGCACAAGCTGCTTCTATCCATGACTGGATAGGGTTGATATACAAATCAGAGTGATGAGGCATATTGACTACACCATCATACTGATCATCAAGGCTTATCGGATGATAACTCATTGTATAAGCCCCAAGCGGCTCTAAATCATAAGGAAAATACATATGTGAATATGATAGTTGAGATTGATATTCCACTGACTGCATCACATCTGTCTTTTCACAACAATGCTTCTCAATGTCTTCATTATTGATACCTTTGTATAGCTCTGAATGATATGACTCTGAATGATCATATAAGAGTTTTGAATGCTTCTTTTCCATACTAGGATTTTCCCAGTTCTCCAGATCCATGCTTCTTTCTATGGAAGTATAATAGATTGGACTTCCACAAATTTCTAAATAGACACTCCCCTTGCTAGATATAGCATATATAGGATTCTTAATAAGATATCCACAAAAATCCCAATAGTCATCACCACCATCTATGTCAGGTGTGATGGATTCCCCATTGCTGATATCAAGTTTCGATATCAAGTTATCTTTGTCTTCATTACTGGTACTGATATATGTCTCAGACTAATCATGTGGATAAACTGCATGCTCCTTTTTTATATCAAAGTTTCCCAAGGCCACATGGTCCATGCTCTCTCCTTTAGATATGCCATAGACAAAAAAATCAACAAAACCATCAAAATTTTATGGTTCATTATTTTCCTCTTTATTCATGTCATAGACTGGATTTTCCATGAATGTCTAGGACTCCTCATCAACATCTTTGTCAGGGATAAGGGAGTCTTCGTCACTTGTATCATGCTCCAAGATATACTTGTCCTCATTTTCATACTCATATTCTTTAGAGAAAAGGTCACAAGGTAGTAAACCTTCCAGACTGTCATCATTATATGGAGAACACATAGGAGTCCCATCATGTATATTACAGTTTTCATCATAAGTTTCACTATAAGATTCTGCAATGGTTTCATCCTCAAGCTTGTACTATTTAGATGGTGACAAAGGGTAGGCCTGGCCTACCATGTATATATGATCAGGCTTGCTTGAAGTTGTTTCTTAATTACTGACCTCAGGAAGTCCATGTTCCATGACGTGATTTGCAACATAACAAGTGCTTTCTTGGTGGAATTGTTCAGAGGGTCTACACCATGGAATTACTTCTTCTACCATGTTAGCTGAGTCTAACTGGTTTGGAATCCTAGGCTCTTGCTGAGGAAACTTCTTTTGATACATCTGATTCTACCTAGGCTGAAAGTTCCTAGGTCAATTATTTCTTTCCATTGTGATTATTCTATTGTGCATAAGATTCAATTGTGCAGACTGATTTGCCATAAATTGGTTTTAACTAGTAACCAAGTCTTTTATCATGTCTGTTACCTTTTCCATGGAATATTTAGAGGCTCCCTTTGCTTCTGATTCAAAGGATTTTCCCTTTTCTTCGTTGTATGAAATGTTTCCCCTAGTGTAACCTGGAATGTTGAATTTTCCTAAAGACTGCATATTCTTTTCTATTTTCTCAGCCAATTCCTGAGCAGTTTTTAGATCGGTCGGCTCTTGGTCTCTTAACTAGTACCTAAAATCACTAGTGAAAGATTCAATGTAAGATATGAGGATGGAGACATAATTTGGCTTGATTTCTTTAGGGATGTCCGCAACCACACGCCTGAACTTAGTGTTAAATTCATCCATGGTTTCATTCTCCATATTCTTAATGTTATGAAGGGCAGCAAGCAAATGTCTTGGTTCTTTTTTTTCCCCCCATTTCTTCTTAAAACCCTCTAGGAATTCACTAATAGTTTTATATGAATCATCATCTAGGTCAAAGTACCATTCTTCAGTATCATCTTCCAAGGATAGAGCAAAGAGCTTCATTTTGACATCGTCATGGTCATGGGCAGCATCATTGCAATAACTGACCAGGTGCTTTTCAAACTTTCGAAGGTGAGACTTGGCAGTGATGGAATTATTGCCTTGAAATATTGGGTGCTTCTTGATAGCATCTTTTGGAATGGCATGGGGAGCACCTGCTATCTGAGAAAAGTCAAGGGGTTTGAATAATTCCGTGATTTATTGAGATTGGTGAACACGACTCTCTACAAATATGTGATGGATATCTGAGAGGGATTGGTCTCCTAAATCTTCAAGGTTTCTATGAGAAGTATACCTATTCATTCTTTCCCTAATAAACCTTTCGGGATCAGGGAGGATTGAATAATTGATGGAAGTTTCTTCAAGTAGAAATTCTTGGAGAGATGTTAGACAGTGGAGTCGCCAGATGGATCGAGTTTTAATTTTTATGTTTTTTAAAGACAAGATCAATCAAATTATTATTTTTTATCTTTTTAGTTGTTTAGAAAAAAGTTAAGCTAAGTCGTACTCGGGAATAAAAATATTTATCCCCGACAATGGCGCCAAAAAAGTGTTGACACCTTTCACACACCTAGGTCATGTGGCAGAAATATTCAAGCCACTCGGTGTGTCCTTGGGGGCAAGTCTCGAGTCAAGGTTGTCACCTTGTTCTTGACTCCTCTGTTTAGGCTCAACTCCTAACAAAGCCAAGGGGGATAGACCCTATTAAGTTATTAAGGCTAATTACTTAGTATGGTGATGTTAAACTGAATGAATTGCTTAGGAGTTTGAAATTTAACCATAAACAGCCATAGATGACAAGATACAAAATGAGTCCACGAAAGCACAATGCTAAGACACAATATATATATATAGCAAGAAAATAACCAGTGCCTTAAAATGGAGTCAAAAGAAAATCAATGTACTTGCATGTGCTTGGAGTGAATGTTTTGCAATTGCCTCTTGGTACGTTTTAAGTTAATGTGAAATATGAGTTGATTAAAATTAGGCGAAGGGGTGGACTCTAGATATACCTGAGAGTCCTGAGCGTATGTCCAAAACTAAACCTTCACGACTACCCACAAGGAATATGTGGGCTAAATGGAGTCCCTGGGGCTATTGTTCATAACGCACCCATTAGGGCGTGACAGAGATCGATGCCACGAGGTCACTTTTCAAAAGTTCCCGCTTCCTTTGGGTATTTTTCCACCGTAACGGTTTGATCTAGGTGTTGGATTTTCACCTGATGATTTGTCAATTTGGGAGAGTGAATCCTAATTATACTAGTCACTCAAGTGCTTTTGATACAGCTTGACTGATCAGATGAACCGCATCCAAGTGCAGAGAATACACACCGGAGTCTTGTCAATTTTAGTAAATTTTGAGATGGATGTTCTTGTTAAAAAGAAAACCCTCCAGGATCCTCTTTCGGTCCAAGTGGACCTCAATTAGGGAATCAAGGAGGGGTTGATTTTACTATGGTTACTGAAACAAATGATGATAGAAAATGAAACATAAAAAGATAAGCAAACCACAATTTTCTAATTAGACTACCACGAACCTTTCTTCACCTTTCGACTCAAAAGGAGGCTCGTGGGGTAAGTATTAAAGTTACTTTGAAACCAATAGAAATGGAATATGGAAATGATTTTAAATCAAAGTATACTACCCTGTATATTAGTACTACGCTAGATTGAAAAAATATGAACGAAAAGAAAAAAATGACACGGACGCAAATCCCCCCAGGGGGGATGGGGAATGGGATCGAAAGAGCCTATTCAGAATTATTTTTATTACCAGTGGTTACAATATCAGAAAAATGATATGATTCCTCTCGATTCTTATATATAATGAAACCAAGAGCTTACAAAGTGCAAAAATTAAATATTTCAGTCAAAAAGGGAGACCCCTGGGGGGATTTAGAAGGCCCAAAAGTCACTTTTGAACAGCAGATCCTCCTCTTTTCTGTTATACCTGCTAAAAACCAGCAATATTATTAGACTTAAATATGCCCAAAAGAACTCTGAAAGTACCTTTGGGTCAGCTTACTTTTAACCAAAAAAAGCTAAGTAAAAACTAGTTAAAAAGGTAAAAAGGGAACCAAGGAAAGCAAGATTTCCTTGGGATCTTGGCTTTCCTTTTACACAGCCAATATTATGTGCACTAATTTCTATATTTATCTTTTATAACAGCAAATAGAAATCTAATGCATGCAAGCTACAAATTCTCTTTAAAATTCCATGCAAAAAGGACGATTTCCCTAAAGCTAGATCTAGAATGCTTATGAAACCTTTTAAGAACAAGATCTATATTATGGGATTTGAGAAGATATATCTATGTTAAATTTACTTTAATATAATATATATAAACAATATCAAAGCTGTGAACAAAGTAACCAGGTAAAAAAAGATGATTTTGAAGGAGGAAAAGGAGAAGAGAAGTGCTTGTCGCTGAAGCAGATCTGCAATGGAAACTTGTTAGTGGAATATAGAGGGGAAATGTCTTCACAAATATTTTGGATGTATAGTGGATTAAAACTAGATCCACAAATCATCCAATCCTTGCTACCTGAAAGCTAAACACACAATCTTGCACAAAACCTCATGAGATCTGGATATATATATGAAAAAGAGACAAGAATTACATGCAAATAAACTTATTAAACATGTATAATCTAGATCTTCTAACATATATGCTATGAGATATAAGAAAAACAAGTAACCTTAATTTCGCAACTATACTCCTATTGATTCAGCTGAATTGTTCAAGCCATACAGGGTTCAAATGCAGAATTTGAGAGAAAAGCCAGCAACATCAATAGCCGTAAGACAATGCTTAATCCACACATATGAGAGTATTACACCATTTGACCTCCAAAGCTTCTTTATTTCAACAATCAAAAGATTACAACAGTATTACAATAGCAAGCCCTTTAATCCAACTCTAACTAGCTTGGAAGAGGAAGCTTGTGCTTTATTTATACAAAGAATAGGAGATCCAGCCCAGGGGGGCACAAATCCCAAGGAGATACACCACTGTAGCTAAAGGAGAGTCCATCAATGCCTGATCTGTGTCTAACTAAGCCGGATCTGAGTCTCACTGAGTGCAATTGTCAATCAGAGAGCTCATCTGACTGACACCTCAACCTGTTGACTGAAGCATCCACCAAAACTCATCTAGATGAGCCAAAACGTGTGGAGGAGAGAGGGAGGGCGAAATGCCCCATAAAGGATGTTGAAGATCAACTCTGGATCTGATTTGATCACCTCCTTCAGTCAAGGATTTGTCAGATCCAATCAATCTGGTTCAAATCTGACTGATTTCAATCAAATCGGTTAAGAATCCACCAATCTATGATTCTGGATTTGTTCCATTATTCATCAATTTATTAATTAAAATAATCAATCATTGATTTTTGGGGCTTTCTAACCTGAGTGATGGAAAATCACTCAAAACTAGGAAATAGTGGGTCTATGGGTTTACATGGTGCTCTTACCTTGAAAATGAGCACCTACATGACTGAAACAGACTATTTGGCCCACTTTTATTACAAAATCAATTTTTCCAATTAAACTATTAAAAAATAGCCTAAGTTTTGGAAAAATTAAATTTTAATAAAAAACACTGAAAAAACTAAAAATTTGAAAAATTGAAAAAACCTAGGGGGACTTAGACATGTTCATATAACTCGACCATGATGTCTAGCATGTTTATACATTGACACATAGACTCTAATAACCTCAATAGGACTAAATGCCAAGCCGACCACCCCAACTTTGGAGGTATGGAGTGAAAAACCCAGAAATTATCAATCGTTTATTCAACAGCCAATAATAACCAAGGGAAAAAACACGCTGGGCTGATCGGATTAATAAATAAATTCTAAGGGACCAAGTCTTTTACAGACACTATCATGCTAGAACATTTATTACAATTCCCCCATGGGGTATGAACATGTGATATAGTACAACACAGCTTCCCAGAAGCAAGACTGAAGGTCTTCTGAAGTCCAAACTGGTTATCCTTGTCCAATTCACCAGGATCACTTGATAAAAAACCACTAAGTACAACTAAGGTGGTAACAATCACCTTGCTTGGTTTTCCTGTGATACCATTTAACTCATATTCTTTTCCTTCCCATGAATTATTTTTTAAATTAAAAGCCATTGTTCCTAATGATTGTAACAATTGGACACCTAAGACAACATCAACACCACCCATTGGGATAAAAATCATTGGAATATTCAATACATATTCCCCATAGCTATGTTGATATTATGGAATTTCCCTAAGGAATTATAGTTCCTCCATATGCAATCATTACTTGAAAATCCAGTGTTGGATATACAAAGCAATTAAGAACTTTGGCTAATTTACAATGAATGAAATTATGAGTCCTACTAGAATCAATCAACACTGTTACCTTCTTATTTTTTCTGTATCCTTCTATATTGAGAGTTTGAGAAGTGCTAATTCCTACCAATGCATGACAAGATATCATTGGAGTAATTTATTCTGAAGTAGCCTCTTCTATTTCTTCTGAAGTCGCCTCTTCTAGAGATGCTTCCTCTTCTTTTGGTTCTTCCTCTTCACAATCTATGTAGAATAATTTCTTCTCGTTCCACTTATGTCCTGTACTATACTTGTCATCACAATTAAAGCATAATCATTTTTCTAATCTTTCATCTAGTTGTTTGGGTGTCTACCTTTGTGGTGGTTTAGAAGAAGGAACATTATTTTCTCTATATGTGTTGGAGAAGGCCTTTCTAGTAGTCATTGCCATATTTTTATTTTCAACCTTCCTTTCCATCATGAAAGCCTTCTCTAGGGATTATGGTTGAAAGAGACATGCCTCATGTTGAATGTTATCTTTGAAGGTTCCAATAAAGATATCTAAGAAATGATCTTCTGAAATATTCTTCACTCTGAGACTTCCCTGCTGAAATAGCTTGATGTGTTTTGTAACTGAACCTTTTTGCTTGAGATTTACCAACTAACTCAAGAAGGTGTTTCTATTTATATCCCCGTAATGTGCGATCAATTCCTCTATGAATATATACCAAGAGATAATAGAGTCATTTTTACGGTCACAAAGCCATTGGTACCATACAAACTGACCAGGTTCTAAATACAAGGATGCAATAGTTACCTTTTGCATAGTGGGCATTTGGTTTAGATAAAAGAATTTCTCCATCTAAAAAATCAATGTAATTGGATCCTTTCCATCAAAATTTCTCATGTCAATATTGGGGATAATGTATTTTATTGGACCTAAATTGAACCCATGATGTTGTAGTGAATCACCAACTTTTGAGGACTCCAACTTCCTACTCTCCAATTGTTTTTCAATTTTCTCATGATGTGACTAGAATAAGTCATCGTTTTCCTCTGTATCCTCTTCTTGAGTAGATAAATGAAGAATAAAGTTATGTTTTATATCCTTCATCAATTCCCTCAAGTCTTGAATATATTTTTTACTAGCCATCCCCTTTAGATCCTATTGAGTAGCCATCTTCTTTTCCAATTTAGAAAAGTCATCAATTTTCACAATTGCTTTACTCATATCTTCCAACTTGGACACTCTAAAATAAATGTCTTCCATTTCATCGTATGTCGGGGATGAATCCTATGGGGGTTTTAGTGGAGTGTGATTCTTTCCACTTCCTTTTGATGGAATTTTGAACAATAAATATATATCACACCCTAGGGTTTACCACAAATAGATCCTTCTACTAAAGGATATTCAAATGCAAAATGACGTATCGTTTTCAAAACCTGATTGGAAGGTTGTTTTAGGGATGACTTGTAACTAAGGTAAAATTTGAATTTCAAATCATCTTGGTCTAAAACTTTGGCCTGTGGTACCCCGATCTGTCCTCTTTCCAATGTCACAAGCCTGACCTAATTTGTATGTGCCAAAACGAATTTATTGCAAATATCCCAAATCTTCTTATTGTTGGCCTATCCAGAAGAGCACACTTGTATTATATGCCATGTGTCCAATATTTTGTTTATGTAGTTCAAACTTCTACCAAATATACCATGTTCTATTTTCTTTCAGATGAAACTAGTCTCACTCAATTTGTATCTTGGATGCCTCACATGTGACCTTTTTCCCAATAACCCCTGTTTTAGACTAGGTTTAGTACTAGTCAAACACCCTAGCTTTATCCACACTTATCTTTGAAGTTGTAATGGATCGGGATCTACATTTTGGAATGGAGATATTTTGGCTTGTTTTAGAAGTGGTTTGTTAAACTCAATCTATGAATCCTTGTATAAAAAACTTTGTAGCAAAATTTCCAATATGACTCATTTTGTAGAAGCCAATCCCAAGGAAAGAGCTCTGATACCTAATGTTATGCAACCAAGTCCTGGAAATATCATAAATAGAGCATAAATAGATAATAAGAGAGTGATACATGCCTTAAAAATGAATAACAAATATAAATATCAATCCTATTCGAGGTAGGAACCTCCCTACACAATGTATTGAGTACACAAGATAAGATAAGATACTATGATGACTAAAATGAGAATATCTCCTTCCTATATATAGGAGAAAAAGGTGTACAATAATAACTAATAGACCCAAGATGACATAAATAATATGTAATGCACCACAATATAGGGAGTAATGTGCCACACTATATGGTCTAATGTTCCATCATTAAGGGCTTAACAGATAGAAATGATAGATTAACCTAGTTGGGGAGCTAGTGTTTAGTAGTCCCCATAAGCCACTTATGATAAACATTCAATTATTTGCAAGAAAAGGGTTTTCATTCAATGTGAACAAGGAAGAAACATAATTGGAACATCGGTTACAAGAAATCAAAAGCATATGTACTAGATGGAGGGTATTGTAGCATGTTCATTGTTCCCTACCTCACAAAGCACACATCAAACTCTACCTCAACCACACAAAAGTGTGGTACATGCAAGGAGCATGAGGGGATGCCTAAGGGCTTGACTATTATCCCAATATACTAGAATTTTTCACTGACTTCTCAAACAAGTTGAACACTATATAGCATATGTCGACTATTATTAGGGTATTGCAAATGGACCTCAATGATACTCTGACGGAAGGATAACTGGAAGACTAAGAAGATGTAGCACTATACGTTACATCATTATTCACAAAAGGTGAACCAGTTAACCCACTTATAGTTCTACATGTTGTCACAAAAGGAAAATAACCATTCAACACTTCTTCAAAATAGATGACTAAGGCAGCGGAGGATGACTCACTCTATAAATATGGCATAGAGACCAAATTTCACGAGTTGTAACTTTAGGAAAAATTTACACAAGTCACTCAAATGATATTCATATTGCAGTGAGATATCAAAGGTAAAGGGACCGAGAAGACTACTAGGAAAATAAAAATCTTACTTGAACCCACAAAATATGATATCAAAGAACTCAAGGAGCAAGCTAAACAAACCTTGTTTGAAGCTACAAAGAACAACATGACTATTGACCAAAAAATCCAGAAGGACATTGAACCGAAGAAGTCACAATTTCTAGATACAACAACAGCTCCTGCTGCCATGCCACCACCCCCTCAAAACAAAGTGCAAACGAATAAAAATTGAAAAGAGACTATTCCGATAGATATATCCAATGATTACCCACCTCCTTTTACATCCTGAGTTGATGCATAAAACCAACAAGAGGTAACCACCCTTGACTTTGAGAATTTAAAAAATACACATGAATTTTGTCAATTCATTGCACAGTTTTACCATCTTTTTTCTCATAATTCTACAAGTCCTTCCAACCAATCTAGTAGTGCACGTCAGTCAATGCAAACTATGGAGACAATTATCAAAAACATTAAAACCCCAAATAAAGTAAATCTACCCCTTATAAGATATGTAATGCGGCCATTTATCTCAGGACCAGATACAAGTGTAGCATCAACCATCACTCTTACTTCAGTAAGAATACATTCCCCTTACCTACAGTTCATAGAAACCCCCTTTTTTCATCAATAACTTTGCCAACTACAATTGACTCAACCACGATGACCACATCATCATCACATGTGGCAGCTTCCACTTTTCCTGCGTTGACTTCTCCACTTCCTTCCTCAATTCCAACATCTTCCATACATGCATTCAACACCTTCTTTGACCAAATGCCCCCTCCATAGTCAATCAGACAATTACCAACAAATTTTGTTCCCTACTTGACCTCCCACAATCCCTTAGTGCCTTTGATAGACTAAATGACTCCCTCCTTGTCGTCCATACAATTTCCCACAACTTCATTTATGTCGACGTCCTTACCTATGACATCTTCCTCGACTATGTCACCTTTAGTCATGACTACAAATCCCCCGTCATCATCAACTACCCAACCATCTGTTACCCCTCCCACAATGACTATAGTCATCTCAACTAATCTACATACGACTCCAAGCTCCACTTGAAATCTGAGGAAATCGTCCAAGGAAAGCAAGAAGAATAAGAGTGCTTCGTAGATCATCTTCACAATTCATCTTGTTACAGGAAAAGAAGAAAATACAGTCATCTTCTCACCTTCAATAGTCCTGGAAGAAGAACTTGATGACTTCGCCAAGGTCTCCATGGACGAGCACAACTAAAGATAGGAAGAGAGATCCAAAAACCTTAAAGTAATCAAGGAAGAAGAAGAAAACACATGGATTTATTACATATAAAGAGCATAGGGAATTGTTGGACAACTTCTAGACTCCCCACTAGAAAAAACACTTGATAAAATCCAATCTCTATTAGAATTTGTATTAGAAAAAATGAAAAAACTCAGTAAAACTCCTCCAAAAAAAACAAGATGAAACAGGTTACCTTATGGTATAATATTTCAAAGCATTCACAGAGTGTGATACTAATAAGCTAAAGAAATATGAGCATCATGCAACCAAATCATTTACGATCCTAAGTAATTGGTACTCTAATTATGACAAAGTTTGTGTGGGAATCCAAAACCAACAAATTACTCTACTAAAATTATATTGGAAGAAGCAATCGGTCAACCCAGCCACAACCCAAACATTGGATGAAGAAACTAACATGGAGAACCAATGAAAATACCAACTCAATAAAAATGAGTAGCAATTGCTTCAGTGGGGGATGTGAGCATAGGAGGAACTAGGCCGACTCACCTAGACTCATATAAATTAATAATATCTACTGAACACCAGATACAGGCATGTGGCCATGACATGTATAGGATCCTAAATGAGCCAATGAAGATCAATCTTATCAAACTTTCATAGTTATCTAGCCTCACATCAAGCATGAAGCTATCCTTATAGAATGGAATGACTTCCAGGACACCCTCACTCTCTCTACCCCAACAGTTGTTGAAGCTTGTGTTGACCACACCACCCCCAAGTGAAGAAACCATGGTGCAACAAAAGTGATAACTTTATTTTATAAACTCTGTCTCAAAATCTCCCTAAGTCTCTTTGGCAGGAAGAAATGTTTTAGGGCGGGGGAGATGTTGGAGGAGCCTAGTCAGCTAGCCAACTAGGTCCTCCTGACCGACTACTAAGTAGTCGGCCCAGTTAGTCATGTCGGTTAGGAAAACCAATTGAACAGTTAATCATTTGTTAATAGGAATATTTATCTAGAAACTATATAAAGTGCTTACAAATTTGAATGTTTTTACAGAAATATAGTCAAGCATTCTATGATTGGAAATTTAAGAATTAGTAATATAATTTGTCAAGGTTTCTACACTTCAAAAAAATTATAAATCCTTAAAATTTCTATTCCCCTTCCCCATGTGAAACAACTAATATGATAGCTAGACTTAAAAGACATGTACACAATCCAATAAGTTATTAGGGTATTTTATAAACTCATCAATTGACAATTTTCTGCTAACAAAGATCCAACAACAAAGCTTTAAGCAAACCTTAACCCCCTCTAACCAAAAGAAGTTTTAAATATATCATAAAATATCATATTTTAAAATGTGCTTATAATTACGTCGAAGGAGTTATTTAAGGGATCGGTTCCTCTGCAGGATTCATCGTCTGTCGACGGCCTATGAAGAGTCACCCTGTCATGCCTCATGATTACATTTTTATGATTTTTCCCAAACAAGTTTGTGTTTGGTTGCTTACAAAAATCCACTCTGTAGAGAAGTCGAGGGTTCCAAGTTGTTGAAGAAAAACCATCATGTAGAGTTCAAATCCGAATTTCAGGTCATTTCAATTGTTGAAGAAAAGTCCACCTCATCGAGGCGACAGGAATCCGGATACGATGCTGAAGAAGCCACCTCTTAGAGCAGGAGCAGGAGCAGGAGCAAGAGCAGGAGCAGGAGCAGGATTGAAGAAAAGTCACATGGTACAAAGCTGACGGTACCTCGCTACGTAGACACAACAACAACCAGCACATGCAGAGGCCATAGATGCCCCATTGGGTTGAGATTAAGACTCATACGTAGTAGAAAAGGTCGAGGATAGGTCTATCACGATTGGTTCAGTTCAGGGATACTTCCTTCGATAACATGAACATGAACATGAACATGATTTTATTGACGGGGGCCTATTTCTCGCTCTTAATAAATAAAGGTAAGAGAATATGATTACGCAAGGAGCTTGAAAAAATATATCGTTGTCGAAAAGCCAATCACCAAGCAACATTTGATTTATTTTGGATTATTTACACTGCTTCAAAACATAATAACTTAACCTCACGTTAATGGAGTTAAAGAAATAAAAATTTTAATGCTAGGTTCGAATTAAAATGGTTAATCTATCAATATTTGGGTATGGTTAAGCGATCAATATTTTGATTTTTTTAGATTAGTTTTATTGTGAAGATAGTTAGATTAGTTTATATGTACAATTTTCTAAAAATAATTATTTAAATTATATATGTATTTGTTTTATTTTAGTGTTTGATGAATTAATTTATATATGTTTTATTTTTGTTTTATTTTAGTGTTAAATTATAACAAAACATTGTTTTTAGTTAGGGTATCAATATTTGGGTGTGTTTTTAGATTAGTTTTATTGCAAAGATTAGTTAGATTAGTTTATATATACAAGTTTTTAGCTTTATGATTTTGTGGAATTTGCAAATTTAAAATTTTGTAGACATGTTTTATTGGTGTTTCAAGAAGAGATGAAACATATTCAATACATTCTTATTGATGAGATGATTTTCATAGGACTTAAATTGTTTGTGCAGATTGAGAGTTGTTTGTGTGAGTGTTTTCAAGAACAAAACAATTACTCATTCGACAATTGTTTAATCATTTTTGTTGGTGGTTTGGGCTAATCCCCACTTGTGATGGACAAACCTCTATATGCAAGAGAAACTCTTGGGAAGTGTTTGTGGACAAACTTTATCACTTTTATCATTTTTGAAACACTCTTTCGTTAAAGGGGCACTAATGCCACCTAATTTTATTTCCACCAGCTATTGACAAACATCCACAATACTACACCAATCTTGGAAAAGTGGAGCCTCCTCTTATCTAGGACTAATAGATTCTTGTCAACAAAGGAGCACTCAAACTTTGACACAACAATCCATCTCTTTGCAATGGACATTCTTTCAAACAATTATAACAAATACATGCTTCAAACATTGGCTATGGTTATTTCACACTTTGTTGTAGATATCACCAATGGTTCAGATGCACAACAAGATAATGACCATCAACTAGAAAAAAAAAATTGTTATGTACAGGGCAACTAGTAATGTTATCTTGCAATTTATGGGTCCAATCGGGACTAATAAATGGTTCACTTGGAGTGGTCATGTAAAATTTATACACACCTTGATCTAGGCCTCCTAAATTGTCATTTTATGTTGTTGTATCATTTGATAAATACATTGTCCCTCCATGAAACCAATCTCAACCAAATAACCTACTCCTTCATGTGAATTAGATGACTATATATATAAAAGTTCCATTACACTCCTCCATGTGAATCAGCTAATGCGATGCGTAGACTGAAAAGCCATGTGCACAATCCAATGGGTTGTCAAAGTATTTTATGAGCTCATCAATAGGCGATGTTCTACCAACAAAGATCAAACTACAAAACTCTAAACGAACCTTAACTCCGTCTAACAAAATAAAGTTTTAAATATTCCATAAAATATCATATTTTAAAATGGGTTTATAATATAATAACTCTATATAATTAAGATTTTGAATACGATGGAAACATTTTCAAAAAATATATATATTAATATTATTAGTCAAAAAAATTATTAATATATAATAAGAGTGGAACTTCAATAGATAATTTTTAAAAAAATCATAAAATATATAATAAAATTATTGATAATACAAAATTCTCCTCAGTATTTCAAATATATTTATGATAATTTTGAGACAATCTTACTAAGATCTTAATTAAAATAATGTGTTTAAAAAGATATCATAAAATATATAATAAAAATATTAATAATACAATTTTTTTCTAATATTTTAAAATATTTATCATAATCTTGAGACAATCTTACCCAGATCTTAATTTTTAATTAAAATAATGTGTAGATAATTTAAAAGGATATCATAAAATATATAATAAAATTATTAATAATACATTTTTTTTTCTTAGTATTTTAAAATATTTATCACAATCTTGAGACAATTTTATAAAGATCTTACTAAAAATAATGTGTAAAGGAGTAACCTTTCTACTCGACCTTTTGCACCAATCCAACGACCTGGCTCGTGTGAGCTGTCACATCACGCGTTGCTGGTCGTCCGATCGATGCAAATGGTCGGGTAGAAAGTTTACTCCATGTGTAAATATTGTTAAATATTATTAATTAGAAGCATAATATGTAACTATCATTTTACGTTCATATGTTCAACCTAATGATTGTTGTTAATTTGATTCTTTAAAATTTTATTGAATTTTCAGCCCAGCAAACATGAGTTTTTTTTTTCAATTTGTTCATTTTCAACCCAAAATTTCCTTTAATGTATATCAAGAATACCAATATGAATAGATGAATAACCATGTACATGTTTCCTGGTTTTGCCACTATTATCAATTATAATGAATAAGGGAGAAAGGAGATTATTGTCCATAGTAGTGGCATGCTTCAGTAGGATGTTAATGGGCGTGACATACGAGGGGGATCTATGGGGAATGCCAAATATTTTTACGATTAGGCTATTTTTTTACTAAGATCTACAACATGCCATTATATCTATATTTATATAGGCATTTAGGCCTTCGATAGAATTCTGATGCACCTCAATGAAGAAGCTTAGACAAGGACATTTTTTATGGAGTTAGCATTATGGAAGTGGTGTTACTTTTAGTTGAATCAAATGCACTACCTCACCACCATAGAGGTACAATAAGCACATGACAAGATTGTCCCCTTGGTCACCAATGATTTTTTTTAGTGTTTAGCATTGGTCTTCCACCTTAGTGTTGGGCAACCCTTTAACCTATTAAAGATGTATTCTTCAGTCAGCACCTAGATAGATGCCAATCTAGGCAACTCGCAAAAGGACAATGACCCGCCCCCTCACTCTCCTAATACATATGTGTCCACACCTAGTGAACCCAACTACAATCACACGCCATGGTAGGACCAATATTCCCCAATCTACCCTACCATTCATGGCTAGTCTCAACTTGTCGGATCTTTTAGCATTGGTCTAGCCTCTAGCACCTCCCCGTGAGGGAACAAACAACACCTTCCACAAAGTATCCTTGATAAGGAACATGGAACCGATTTCATCTCTCACTCAATGATATTCATCAATTGAAATCCAAAAGTCACATTTGCAATTGGAATAACGGTAAATGAGATCAAGGAATTTGTTATTTAATATTTTATGCACATCATGATAGTATGATTACATGGCTCTTAAAACAATTACAGTAAAGAAAGAACAAATTTTAGAGAGTTTATTTATTTAAGTTAGCATTTAATTATTCATTATGGAGATTAATATATAAAAGTTGGAGTTTGTTGCTTTAAAACAACCACTAATTGTATATTTAGTAGGTCGTGCATAGTGTTATCTTATAATGTTAATTAATAACAATTATTTAAGGATTTTTTTATTTGGTGAATCATATTTTTTTTATACCCTAGGAATATTGAGAGTCATTGATGCTAGTTAGACAACCATTGTCATCTCTAAGGTAGTTGATTGTGTTCATAATACACGAGTGAATAAGTCTCATTAGATAGTGGAAAATCCATAAATAAACCTAGAATCCCATCCAATAACTTTTTGGCTAGCAACACCTTTAAATACATAAAGAAATGGGCTTGTACAATGTGTTCATGTAAGGACTAGACTATTTATGTCTACTCTTAGGGGACTATATAGTCTAGTTGATAGTCTAGTTAGTGGAAGGTATAAGTGTTTCTTGGTCTAGTTGAAGCAAGGAAGAACTAAGATGTGGAATAGGTAGAGAGTCCAATATTAGTAAGGGGGTATGGGGGCCTTGGGATCATGGATTAGAGTGTAAGTTTGGTTCATTTCATAAATTAATTCTTTGTAGAAGTCATTGATTGTTCATCCTTTCTGCATTTCATGTTCTCTGAATCATTGCATTCATGGCATGGCATGTATGACCCAATGGGACCTTCCAAATCTATTTGAAATTATACCTGCACCTCTACTGAATTTAATACATAGTAAATTAAATGAATTATTAATAGGTGGCATCTTCAATGAAATGGTGATTGATTAATTAATTCATAAAAGGTGGCCAACCTAACCTATCAACTCCAACTTTAAGTGCTTCAAATCTCTAGCCTAACTATTTATCTCAAGTTCAAGTAGCCTTGTGTTCACACCAAAAACATTCAATAGCATATGAAGCTCAAGTTTGTAAATGTTTTAGATATTCTTCCGATTAATAATTGCTTGAGAGATATGAAGATTCTGAATTTTCCATTTCGCCTAATTAGTGTGGAACTTGTCTAGTTAATCCCTCTCTAATCATCAGGTAAAATTCTTCTTTGTAGTAATTTCCATATATAATCACAACGAACGTAGAGCTTGTGAAACATTCAATACACAAGGTTGAAAAGTTTGAGAGGTATTGTGGTTTTGAACTTCATATATGATCCATTACCAAGTCAAGGATTTGGAGTCTTTTTATGTGGTGAATCTAGATAGTTATCTCATCTTCTAAATCATTTGATCTAAGAACAATATTCATATTTGTTTAAGGCATTTGACTACATCTCATCGAGTTCTACTACAATTTTTGGTTGGTAAGATTAACCCTTAATGAAATATTATTATATATACTTGTGGCTTTATTATGTTTTCTTGGTATTCCATTGTAGATCTATGTGCTAACCCGTTTAATAAAACATGATTCTTGTATTATCATTGTTTGATTTGATGTCTATAATATCGAGGTTTAGAGCTAAAGAATCTATGTTTTTCCCTGACATGAAGCTTTCTCTAAGACAATAGAATTGTAGATATTCTAAGATTGAAAATATTGGACACGCACTGTCAATCATGGGAGACAAGAAGGTAAGTAGGTTTGTAATCAATATAAAAGACATAAACTATCAAGAAATCTATTGAAATTCGGGATATGCATTAACAATATATTGAAAGTCAATACTTTTAGATACATACTATTATATGTTATAATAGTGACATAATTAGGCCTATGTATTTACACTATTAGTATCTCGGTTTTTAAGGTAGTACCAATAGAGTTTCAAACTAGTGACCTAACACAAGGAGTGACTTAACAGTACACCCATTCACAATATATTCTACACCTCGTGGGATATTAACATCTCATTGTATATAGAAACATTTGTGAATATTTATGCACATGGGAATTGCTCAAATATTTTTTGATGCAACGACGTTTTACACATAGTTTGTATAGATCACCATCTGAAATTTTTTTATTATGATGTTGTAAATGTTATTGTCATAAATCATTATAATTAGATAAATGTAGTACTTCCCATGACTTCTTTTGAATATACCAGCAATTTAACTTTGTGGGTTCTCACTGTTAAACGGCCATCCATCAGAACTAGTAATTTTATACCATATTTACAGGTACAGGGATGAGGGAGATCTACATTCATATTTTTAGGTAGCTCCAATGAAATAATAATGATAATACCCGCTGTTGATTAGGAAGCAATAGATTGACTCGAAGCTATGAAACTGCACTTACTACTCTAAAAAGGGTTTTCATTTCTTGGCTTTGGAAATCTAATAAACCTTATTGGCTACATCAATATTCAATTGATTCAAGTTTGAAACACGTTTTTTAGTGAAGGCATAAGGAAAAGCAAAAAGACTATATTTCAATGTTGAAGCATCGGATTATATTTATAGAAATAAATGCCTTGATAATCACCTTTAGTTATATATCAATATATTTCCATTCATTAATTAAGAATTAATAACGAATCAATCCTAACTATTGGAATACATCAAAACCCAAGTCCACCTAGTTCTACACATCCTTTATTAGATTCAACTATTCTAGCTATGGTACCTAACACATCTAATTTTTTATTTGTATAGAATGAGCAATTCCCAAAAAAGTATATACATCTAATTCTAAGCATCTCTAAGCATCAGTTATTGCCTCAATCCAAGAACCTCTAAGAGAGGATGTTCCTATGTCCAACCTGCGTTGACCAATATTGAAAAATAACCTTGTCTCTCATTGGATATTGGATTTTAAACTCATTCATTCACTTCTATCTTGTCATTATAACCCTACTTTGATTAGACTATTTTTCCTCTATTTGACCTAGCTAATAAAAATGAGATAAATCAAGGTGGAGTCTAGATTCCAAATTTGAGGACCCCTTAGGATCTAAAAAAGCTATCATTTATAGCCAACAAAAGGAGTCATATCTTCCTTTGTAGTGGGAAAATGTGCAGCCAAAAAGACTAGTTCATTTATTAATTAATGGGTGACTACACGATTTAGTATTAGAGGATTAAATTGCCCTATTATAAGTCCATGGCATATAACTAGATTTAATACTTCAACATTTGTAAAGTTTAACTAAATGTCACCGTTCATTTTTTTATTTTAATTTTAATTTCGAAACAAAATTATTTGGATTATGATTGGCGATATACCATAGAAATTACTAATAAAAAATAACTGAAAATAAAATTCGCCAACTAAAAGTTAAGTTTCCTTAGATGCGACGACAAAAGTTTATGAAAGCATCTAGTTTTATTCTTTTTATTATTATTATGTGCTCACTTTCCTGGTGCTATACCATAGAAATTACTAATAAAAAAATGAATGAAAAAAAAATAGCAACTAAAAGTTAAGTTTCCTTTTCTTTTTGCATAATTTTGTTCCATATTGCAATTTCTAAGATTGGAAATAAGAAGTTTCCACTTTTTTTCTTTTTGCATAACATTGTTTGATATTTCTATATTGTTTCCATTTTATTCCATTAATTGCATAGAACTAGATTTAGTACTTCAACATTTGCAAAGTTAATCTAAAGTGTTGGTTTAGTTTTTATAGTTTTTATTATATTTATTTTAATTTCAAAACCAATTTCTTTCTATCATAATTTGTGCTATACCATAGAAATTACTAATAAAAAAATTGATTGAAAATAAAATTTAACGACTGAAAGTTAAGTTTCCTTAGATGCGAGGACAAAATTTTAGGAAAGCTTTTAGTTTCATTATTTTTTCCATAAAAATTACAAATAAAAACTATTGTTTCTGTTTTATTCCATTAATTGTATATAACTAGATTTAATGCTTCAACATTTATAAAGTTTAACTAAAGTATTGGTTCAATTTTTTTATTTTATTTATTTATTTTAATTTCAAAACAAATTCATCTCTATAAAGTTTAACTAAAGTATTGGTTCAATTTTTTTATTTTATGTATTTATTTTAATTTTAAAACAAATTCATTTCTATAAAGTTTAACTAAAGTATTTGTTCAATTTTTTTTTTATTTTTTATTTTTATTTTTTTTTATTTTTTATTTTTTTTTTAATTTCAAAACAAATTCATTTCTATTATGATTTGTGCTACACCATAGAAATTACTAATAAAAAAATAAATGAAAATAAAATTTACCAACTAAAAGTTAAGTTACCTTAGATGCGAGGACAAAAGTTTAGGAAAGGTTATAGTTTTATTCTTTTTTTTGTTATTATGTGCTCACTTTCATGATGTTATACCATAGAAATTACTAATAAAAAAATGAATGAAAATAAAATTTAGGAACTAAAAGTTAAGTATCATTTTCTTTGTGCATAATTTTGTTCCATATTGCAGTATCCACGATTGAAAATAAGAAGTTTCCTCCTTTTTCTTTTTTCATAATTTTGTTCCATATTGCTATACAAACTATTGTTTCCCTTTTATTCCATTAATTACATAGAACTAGAATTAGTACTTCAACATTTGTAAAGTTTAACTAAAGTGTTGATTCAATTTCTATTTATTTATTTTATTTATTTTGATTTCAAAACAAATTTCTTTCCATTTTGATTGGTGCTATACCATAGAAATTACTAATAAAAAATGAATGAAAATAAAATTTACCAGCTTAAAGTTAAGTTTCCTTAGATGTGAGGACAAAAGTTTAGGAAAACTTATAGTTTCATTCAATCTTTTTGTTACTGCTTGCTCACTTTTTAGTGTTATGCCATAAAAATTACTAATAAAAAAATTAAAGAAAACAAAATTTACCCACTAGAAGTTAAGTTTTATTTTCTTTTTGAATAAAATTGTTCCATATTGCAATTTTCAAGATTGAAAATAAGAAGTTTCCCATTTTCTTGTATAATTTTATTCCATGTTTCAATACAATCTATACTAATAGGTTTGTTCCTAGATTAACCATGTTCTACCCACTACTATTGCATTTACGTAACATAATTACAAGTCTAACCACATTTAATAAATCTATATGCAGCGCTTAGAAAAAATATGACATTGCTTTGATTTTGAAGTAGTAGCTCTATATCTATTTCCCACTATTGACATTTTGTGGATTTGTTTGTGACGATGACCAGAGAATTGCCACTTTCTCAGCTATTATTTTCCCTCTAGTTCATGTTGTAGTTTTGGTAGATTCAACAGGAGTCATCAAATTCTGCTCGTTAATTTTTATCATATGCATATCATCTAATGTTAATAATGATATGCTTTTAGTTTTAACATTGTAATCGTTCTGTTATTTTTTATCTTATCAATATCATTGTATGTTAATAATGATGTTCTTTCAGTTTTAGCATTGTAATCGTTCTGTTTGGGAATTGGTTTAATCAATATATCTATATATATTCAAGGGAAGTGCCCGAAAAAATTGGTTCCCAACTTGCTACCTTATCTCTAAACACACCGGTGCAAGAACATATTAGTATTCGACATTCTTTTGATTAGTTTATTAGTGAATATATGAGTAATTATGAAAATAGGGAACAATCATCTTAGATTAATGTATACTATGATTTTCTTTTCTTGCAATTTTTATTTGTGTTTTGCCTTGGGTGTTCTCATATTAAATACGCATTTTGGTTGGGAACTTGTGAACTTGTTTCAGTGATTTTCCTCCCTTCCGTCATCAACCTGACAAAGCACATTCTAATGAGGGATAGAGTGATGACTAACAATATCATATGACTGACGTCTCTTCCCTTGATGGACACATGAAGGAAGCAAACTATCATGCATATTGTATTCATGAATTGAAATAAGGAATATACTTAGTGATATTTTTACCTCGTCTTTGTTCTAAGAATTCCTTTCTCTCATGATGTGTACAAATGTGAAAAGAAAATCGAACATTAATTTTTCACTTGAATTCTTACTCTGCTTCCATATCAAAATCAAACACTTGGCATCATAATTAGCATCATTGGATATCATAAGCCAAACAACCATATTAAATTTGTGACAGATATCAAGAATGTTTTTATAAATATCACCACAAAAGTACTTTTCGGTGCTCTTTGCAATATCAAATACCACATAAATAACAACCCTTTGCAATATCAAATACCACATCAATAACATATAGGAGTGTTGGCCATCAAGCTCTTCGGATAAGGTAGTGTTAGGCAAGACACTGTCATATCTACTATATCTACATAACGTGTGATACAATTATATATTGTATGTTTATTGTTACCAAAATCTATATGCATTTCTTGTATTCATTTCTACTTCATAAATAGTTTTAAAGTAGTCATGCTGACCATTATTGTTTTTTGTAAATAAAGACATTATATTACATCAGATAGAAGACATTACAGAGCAGAGATACAAAAAACAAGTCTACCAGTCCACTGGCATATTGAAACCCCGCATAGTGTTGGACCTGGACCACCGAATCCAAAAACTAAGAAAAGAACTAAAACCTAAACTAGCAGTGGGCACGCAGGCCCTATTCTTTAAAGATAGAGAGGGGATTACACCCTTTTCCAGGCTAGGCATTTGCAAAAACCTGGGCTTCTGGAGAACCCACATTACATACCAAGAAAGTAGTGGAGAAAAACTTAGAAAGCTTCACAGGCTGAATAAACAGCAGACATAGGTAGTCACTCCATTTTCTAGAAGGCCGAGGGAAAACATGACATCATTGGTTGATCCAGAGCAGGAGCCACACCAGGGGAGTTCGGATCATGCTGATAGGGAGATAAGATCCTTTTTTCTTCTTACCACATTTGTCGTAGCTGTCCCTCAGGCGCGCCACCTCGTCAAGACCTTTACCCGTAGTGAAGAAAGAGACACCAAGCCTGGAGGCTAAAACATCAACCTTCTGGTGCATGAGGTGGCATTCACCATTATGGTGCTTCCATTCTCTTACCGGTTCCTCATCCCCCACCATTTTTGCTTCCCACTCCATGTAGGAATGCCCTACCAACTTCATGTTTACCCAATACTGCATGAGGAGTTAGTCATAAGCTGCAACACCCCCCGCTGTGGAGCCAGGATCTAAAACCCATTCTGCCACCTCCTAGTGGAGTTCCTCCTTGGGCATATTTTTCACAGTATACCAAAGGTCTTCGACCTTTCTCTCAAATTCCCGACGAATGTTCAGGGGAATATTGTCCTTGAAAAATTGGGTTTCTTCTTGGGCCTGAAGTTGCACTCTCGTAGCCCTGCGAGGGAGTTTTGCATCACCTTGCTCAGACGAGGATTCACTGAGGGCTTTGCCTTTAGCCAACAGGCGATGTAGGTCCATTTACAGCAGGGTAGAATTATGAGCAAGGGCACAGGGAAGAGAGAAGGCAGAGAGCCACACCTAGACAAGACCAGAGGGCCACGGGGAAAACCAGAGGAGCTGAAAAGCAAGGAGCAAGATTGAACAATGAGAACGGCTCGAATAGATGGACAAGCAATAAAAAGGAAAAGGAATCATCATTACCCCATCTGGATCGTACCGGGATGACATCATTGCTCTGGTGCTGACCATCGCCCTCGTACCCTTAACCATGGTGAAAACTCTTGCAAGAATGATAGTCTGGTCGTTTTGGCTACCACTCTCCATCCGATCCATCTTTTTGTCTATGTTTCCAACGATAAAAATAATGGCCAAGGACAACCACCTCTGCATCCATTCGCTTACCTCATTAAATCGATCAGGCATCTTGATGATGGTCTGTCATGGCGTGCTCGCGTCATCTGTCACCTATATCCACCGCTACGTTTGGGCTTGCCATCTGCGTACCACCCGTGAGATCCTGTGCAGCTAGCTATCTGCAGTGATGTTCCCATTCATTGGATTCAAAGTTCTTAAGAGGGCACCATTGGTGAGCTAGCTCACCCTCGACCCCCGCGTTCGCAAGGAGGTCCACTGCCTTGTTGGCGTCACGTTGAACGTGACAGAATGAGACCGCAGGGTAGACGTGGATCATGCCACAAAGCTCCTCCAAGCGACTAGCTAACCTCCAGCTAGTGGACACTTGGCCGTTGACTTAGCCATATGCTAACCGCCTTGCCATCTAAATCATTATACTATAATCGCCCTTTATTATCACCGAAAAACTGTTGCTGTGCACCAGACAGTTCAAACCTTGAAGCATCCCTTCGAGCTCTGCAGAATTATTGGTGTCTTGACCTATGGTTCCTAGAAAGATGAAAATAACCCACCCTTGCGAATCCCTGCATAATCCTCCGTAACTTGCATCCCCTGGGTTCCCCCTAGAGGCTCCATCGAAGTTAAGCTTGAAAACCTGAGGAGGGGGAGGAGACCACGAATTGGGGCTGGAAGGTTTGAGGATCCTATCACGCTTGTGGAGCCCATCCAACTAAGATTTGTCCAAACCCCAAAATTTGCCAACATGAATTTCATCAGCGGGAATGAGCTTATATTCGTTGTGCCATTGCATGCATCTGATGGAGGAGAGAAGGTTGTCCCTCATTGTCTGCCAAACCTTTTCAATGCTGGAGCATTTGTCCCTGAAGATTCATCCATTCCTCTCCTTCCAAATGCACCACATGATCATACCAGGTAAAGCATTCCAGATGGTCCTGATAATTCTGTTTTTGAAGGTTTTTTTGTTCCATTCCATCAAAGTTCTAGCCGGTTGGGCTCTTTTCCCATCACTTTTTTGGAAACCCATAGCTCCTTTATCCCAAATGGTTGCGGCAAAAGGGCATCTATCCAGGAGATGGTTTGTGGTTTCCTCCACCTGAGAGCATAAGCAGCACTGAGAAGGGCCATGGATACCACACTTCCGAAGGTTTTTACAGGTGAGAATGCAGCCTTTAACAATTAGCCAGGAAAATAGGGCAACCTTGGGGCATAAGTTTAGGGTCCATATCTTCTTCCACGTTTCCCCTTACTCGGTGTGGTTCTCAATTTTGTACACCTCCTTAATGTTAAACATTCCTTTGTCTGAATATCCCCATCTCAGCACATCCTACCCCTCCGTGGGTCTAATACATCGCCTATGCATTTCCTCTTGGAAAGTCTCCCAGTCTTCCACCGTAATCTGGTCGGGCTTGTTAATGAAGTCCCAGCCTCGTCGCTCATTAATGATTCGCTCTTTCCAGAAGTGGTGAACAAGAGTACGACCCTCCTGCCTAGCCCATTCCTGAATCGAAGTCCATCTTGGGTTGTTGCCTAAACGGGGGAGTTGGTTCTATGAGTCTTCCCAGAAGCGCGCGTTCCTCCCATCACAAATTTCCCAAAAGTTGTGTTGTTGAACCAAGTGTCTACTGCCTTTGGACTTCATCCATATAGGGGATTCCTATTGTTCTTTGTTGAAATAGATTAGCTGAGATGGGGGCCTGTCTCGACCATATTTAGAGCGCCAAAATCGGGCCCATGGTTCAGAGGTGTGGGAGACCCATCTCCAATAGACTTTCGCTCCTTGGACTTCATCCATGATTTTCGGATCTCTCAAACCCAACCCCCCTTTCAACTTGGGCTGGTAGATGCTGGCCTAGCTTACCAGGGAAAATTTAGCTTTATCCTCTCAGCCTCCCCACAGGAAATTGCGCTAATTGCACCGAATCTCACAGAGAATGGACTTCGGCGTAGAGAGGACAAAAAATAGGTATATGGGCATTGCTTGTAAGACAGCTTTTAACAAGACCAACCTACTGGGTAAGTTTAAAGGTTGTAGGGTCCAGTTTGTGAGTTTCTGTTTTATTCAGTCCAGGAGTTCAAGCCAAGAGGTACGTCTCACTTTGCGCGGGCCAAGGGGAAGGCCTAGGTATTTTGAATGGAATGAGCCCTTAGAGAAACCCAGGATACGGAGGATGTTCCTTTGAGTGGCAGGAGTGGTATTGAGGAAGAAAACCTAGGATTTGGCCTGGTTTACAGCAAGACATGAGGCTTTAGCAAAGAGAGTTAGGAAATTTTTGAAGCTTCTCACTTCTTGGACTGAAGGGTGCCCCATGAGCATGGTATCATCTACGAATTGTTGATGGGTCTGAGCATCCATGGCATCCATGAGACGAATACCTCTCGGCTCACCTATTTCCACCTTGGATTGAAGGAGACGGCTTAGGCCTTCTTCCATTAAGATAAAGATAAAGGGAGAAAGGGGGTCCCCCTACCTGATACCCCTGGAATCTTGAAAGGGACGAGTCGGGGATCCATTCAGGAGAATGTTGAAAAAAGGGGTGGAGATAAGACCCATTATCCATTCCACCCGGTCATGGCAGAACCCATAGGCTTCCAGCATTCTGCAGATGAATTGCCAACTTAATTTGTCGTAGGCCTTAGAAATATCAAGTTTGATCAACATACCTAGTTGTCTCAAGCTTTGCAAGGAATGGAGGACTTCGTGAACAAGGATGACCCCATCTAGGATTTGACGCCCTTCCATAAAACCAGATTGTTCCGGATAGATTAGAGAGGGGAGAAGAGTCTTCAGATGATTGGCAATAACTTTGGAGATGATCTTGTAGACCACATTGCAGAGGGCTATAGGCCTGAACTTATTTGGGCGGTCTACACCCGTTTCCTTAGGGATGAGAGAAAGGAACGTCACATTGAAAGCCTTTAATACCCCCTTTTTTGTCCTTGATTCTTCCACTATTTCCACAACCTCTTCTTTAACCATATCCTAGAAATAATGGAAGAAGTTAGAGGTAAACCCATTGAGGCCAAGGGATTTTCCCAAAGCCATCTGGTTGACACCCTCTTCAACTTCTTGCAGAGTTACCGATTTTACGAGCATCTCATTATCTTCCCTAGAGATAGAAGGAGGGATTAGGCGAGTGATTTGAGCAATGTCTCTCTCCCCATCATGGATATCTTCGTTGAGGATCTCCGCAAAATAGTGATTGAGTTCCTCTTCGATCTCTCTACGCATTTCAATCCGACTACCATCCATTTTTTTTAGTTTTTGAATCCTTGAGGAGTACCTGTTCTGAATGACTAAGTTATGGAAGAACTTAGTGTTTTTTCCCCATCCTGCAACCATTTGACCTTGGATTTTTGTTTCAATATATTCCTTCCTATCTTTCCCTTGCCTCCAGCTGCCCCCATAGGTCCTTTTTTTTTTCTGCATGTCCTTGTCCCATCCATCTGTCATACCTTTCT
Source organism: Pseudotsuga menziesii (assembly GCA_001517045.1). Taxonomy (NCBI): domain Eukaryota; kingdom Viridiplantae; phylum Streptophyta; class Pinopsida; order Pinales; family Pinaceae; genus Pseudotsuga; species Pseudotsuga menziesii. The sequence continues at coordinate 735,235 of LPNX011137751.1, forward strand.
GACTGAGATGATCAAGTTCAAAAATTAGTCTTTTCTGGTCCTCAAAAATGTTGCCAAACTCTTCCTTGTTCCAGGCACAGATTTTGGATTTGATCATTTTGAGTTTTTATTGGAAGCAGTACATGGCAGTGCCTGAAGGGGGGACCAGCTCCTACCACCACTGCTGAACAATATCTTTGAAGTCCTTGTGCTCCATCCAGAATTGTTCAAATCGGAAAGGTTTCCTCAGAGTGGAACATGTCCAATCCCAGCAAAGGCTGATGGGCCAGTGGTTAGATCCTGCTGTTGGGAGCACCTCTGCCATGATTTATCTCGTGTCATGGATTATGGTCTCCGAGATCAAAAACCTGTCTAAGCAAGAGGCAACCAAGTGTTCACCCCCACATTTGTTGTTCCACGTATACTAGCCATTACTAGTTTCCATATCCACAAAAGAGCTTTGAGCTTGGAAGACTCCAAAAGCCTCTTGAAATTTGTCCATCGTTCTTTGACCTCCCTTTTTTTCCCCAAGGTTAGCAATGAGGTTGAAATCCCCTCCCATCACCCATCTGGTGCCCTCCTCTTGGTTGTTGGACCAGTCTAAGAAGTTAATGAAGGCCTGATTTTTAGGGAAGCTGCTGGGACCATAAATGTTCACCAGGGTACCCTTCACCCCTGACACAAGGTGATGGAAGTCTGCCATGAGGGAAAACTTATTAGTGCTCCAGTTTGAGAGATATACCACATGGGGAAGCCATAAGATTGCAATGACCCCTGATTTCCTAGTAGCATCCAAGGCCATCATTTGGCTGCCTTTCTAGATTTTACTTCTGATTTTTTCCAGGCCTTCAAAACTACACTTAGTTTCCTGAAGAAAAAGGATATCAGGGTTTTCCTACTTTATTTTCCTGTTAAGAGTCCTCCACTTCCTAGGATTACCACACCCCCTTATATTCCAGGAGATTAGCTTCATTGGGAAACTTTTGAGACTTCATAGAAGGCCGCCCTGATCATAGGGTATTGGCCTGATTCTATGAGTTTGACACCTATTTCTGCAATGCGTTGTTTGTTTGATTTCCTTCCTCTACGTTGCTCCTCCTCTGGAGGTTTCTGCTTGTGTCATGTTTGAGGGTCTGGGTCAATCCCCAGGTTTGGATGAGCCCTAGCCTTAATGATTGCCTCTTGGAGGAGCTCAATTTGCCTTTTGGGTACATACCCTTTCCCCTTTTTTCCACCATCTGCTTCTATCGCATCTAGATCTGGTTCACCAAGTTCCATTTCTTTGTCCTCAACTTCCTCCACTATTTCCATCTGTTGGGTTTCCATCTCGTCCAGGGCATTGGTGTCCTTGATGGGCCAAGCAGCTTCCTCTTTTTCCTTAGGAGTGCCATCCTCTGCCATGTCTCCCAGAACCACAAAAGCATTCTTGGATCGGGTCTCCCGCATCTTCGTGTCTTTTTTGGGTTTTGATGTCCCACTGGCCCTGCTTCTTTTACGGTTCTTGACCTGGGTGAAGCCATCGGGAGGAGTCCTAGCTCCCTACGGATGATGGTCAACTGGGACTGAATTTGTAACCATTCTGGGACTGTTCCGTCCCAAGTGGACGTACTCGTGGCAGTGTCTACACCTGAAGGGGATCTGCTCATAGTCAATGGGTTGGATCCATTCTTCATCTTCCCAACTTAGGTTTATGGCTTCTGTCAGCTCTTTGGAGAGATCGAAGTAGACACAAATCCTCATGAAGGAAGTATACCTCTAGGCCTTTGTTTTCTCAGCCACCTTAATAAACTATCCTAGGGTATTTCCAATATCCCTTAGGGTTTCCAAATCCCAATATTCCCCTGGGAGAGAGAAGAGGCGGATCCAGACTGGGGCCACTGTCAGGTCCTCTGTTTCAGGGTTGAATCTTTCCTTCCACGGGCGGAGATAAAGACCAGTAGAAAAGAATAAATAAGGGCCTCCCTCCAAGATACGGTCACGATCCTCCTGATTAAAGAAAATGATAGTGGAAAAACCTTTAGAGCCAAGCTGCAGGTCATAGTGACCTTTAGGGTTCCAAACGTTGTTGATCCATTTCACCAGATCCTTTTCCTTGGGCCAAATCCTCACGAATTTTCCAATCAGATCCTTCTCCTTCCAGAGCTTTATCATGCCCCTCACCTTCTCATATCTAAAATAGATTGTTGGAATGGTGGGGGCTTTTGGCAGGCATCCCCCCACACCAGGCTTTCGGCCGATGGTTGAACCCTCCATCTGATCCTTAGCGACTCGACCCACCTCATTATGCCCACTGGGTCTCAAAGAACCCGTCTCCATCAGGGGTTCACCCAGGGAGGCCAAACTTCCTGGTGAACCAGCCAGCTTCTACGAACCAAAGGCCTTAGCGGCCATGAAGCGCCCGTAAGAGACTTAGCAGAAAAAAATGGAGATTTTTTTTTCCATGCTGACCATTATTGTTATTAAAAACAATTGAGATGAATTGCTTTAAAAGACATTCATGTAATTTTAGGATCTACACTTTTTTTACATATACATAATTCAGATCTTAAAATGATGTTCCACTTAAGTCACTGATTCTAATAATACAAAACATTAAAAAAAAAGATATTAAATCAACAATAAGTTGATTATAATAATACTAACACCAAAACAAAAGATATTAAAATCAACTCACTCCATGCATTTAATTACTATTGTATTTTTGTTTATTGCATTTGGTCGACACTGTTTGTTATTATTTTCTTTATTTATATTTACTAGCTTTTGCTTGCTATAGATAGAGACTAGTTATTATTTTTAAATTTCTATATTCTAATACACAACATGTGTTATTTATTTTGATTTTGATATACTTAAAAAAAATTAAACTAACAATGTTAAAGATATCATATTTTTTCTTAGTGACTATGAAGGATTTATAGCTTATTCAACATTAATAAAAAATGTACAAAAAATGGTTTAGATATAGTTATCAAAATGTCTAGCTCATGCAATGCTCTCACTCTCATTTATTGTATGTTCCAAAACAATAAAATTGCCTATCCATAGTAGAATATCTACTAGTTGGCCTCTTGTGCTAACTAAGATCCCTTCAAGATCAATATCTATTTACAAAATCTCAATTTACCAAAGTGTAGAGACATTGTCACGGTGTGGCTCTTGCTTATTAGAAAACTGTAATAGAGTTGATGTTCTTATATTTTTTAATGTGTAATATTTTAATAATGATATATTTTTCTTTAACTATCACCAATCAAAGGTATACAAAACTAAAAATTGATTGTTTATGCTTCCAATTTTCTTCCAAATTTTAATTTGATTATTTTTCAAAGGTAAAGACTTTATTGAACACAACCCTTGTTCTTATTTAAGGAGATGGGAGAGATATGCAAGTGCATTATGAAATTTTCATATCGATCCAGCTTACAATTCATGTTTCAATCAGCATATTAATACAAAATATCTTTTATTGTAATATAATGGGCTTATAAAATTTATTATAACATAACGGACTTATAAAATTGAAGAAAATGTTTTCATTTAACCTTAAAAATCATGTTTCAATCAGTTTATTAATAAGAAATTTTCTTTATTGTAATATACTGTCCTTATAAAATTGAAGAAATTGTTTCAATTTCTCCTATCATAATGGTCAAAATCGATACCATTAGAGAGAACCTGTAGTGCTTCCCAACTTCCCAATACTTCTATAATGAATGAGAAACAAGATCACTGTTGGAACCTTTAATAAAATTAATAATAATTGTCCTAGTGTGATGACATAGAAATCTATTAGATAAGAAAATTGTTGGTAGTTGAAACAATTTTTTTGCAAAATTCAATCGTTGAGCCAACTCATGCTACAATTCTAGCTAGTAGTTAGGATTGTAACTTCTAAAGGAAATGCTCAGTAGCTTCTAGATGAAAATAGTTCTCTCATTGCTTGTTCCCGAAGGCTCTAAAAGCCTTTCAAGAGTTCGATATAATATTCATTGTATTTTATGGAAAATGTAATGTATTCTAATTTGAATGGGTTGAGTCTGTTTTGTTTTGTATGGAACGCTGAAGCCAAAAAAAGGTAGAATTCATGCCCAATTTTTTCTTTAGCATGACCGGATTATATATATATGTTATGTTCTACATATTACGTTGTGCTCTATTTATATATATATTTATGTTCTATCATTATTAGGCTCTGCGCTTGTTCCCTAATCTGATTTGTATTTTTATTTTGTTAATGACAATTTTTTTGACTTTACCATCCAGATATACTCGTAGTATTTGTAATCTCCAAGTTGTATGAAGAAGTATTGAATGTGAAGGAGGTTGGCTACAACTTGATCAGCAGCCAATATTTTCTCTCAAAAAGAGACAGACTACAACAAAATTGCAGAGTTGTTGCTTTGATCCTAGCAACGGGTATCAGATCTTGCATTGGAGTCAGCCCTTACTGTATAAGAAATTCATAACTTAATTGAGAGGCTTCCTGGAGCGTATTTTCTCTATGAATATTCCTGTGAGAGATTGTGGAGGCCACAATTCAAAAGTGGGATCCTTTAGTAGTGGTAACAAATAGAAAATAACTTGTTATTGGCACAAGATGGGACTATTAAATACTTTTTGGGCCTGTTTTTGAAGTAGCATGGAGACAACAATGATGAGTGACATAGAGAAGCTAAATGGGACCAACTTCTCCCTATGGAAATCATAGATGGAGGATATATTAATTTTAAAGGACTAATATTTGTCAGTTAAGGGAGAAGCAAGTAAATCTTCATCGATGATAGATGAAGAGTGGAACAAGATTGAAAGCAAGGCCATTTCTACAATTAAGTAGTATCTAGTAAAGAAATGTCTATTTCAATGTAGCTAGTGAGAAGACACCAAAATATTTGTGGAAGAAATTACATGACTTGTATGAGAGAAAAAACAACATCAAATAAATAACATTTTGATGAAGAAATTGTATAGCCTACCTGAAAATCCGTCTATCCCACTACACGGATCGCGCTTTTCAATTGGAGTCACTTAGACTCTAGAGGACTCCCACAAAATTTGAAAGACACCATCAGTTGGGAATTGACTTTAGACTAGTGGTGTAAAACCCTTTTTGATTAACAATTCGATCGCATCGTCGCTTCAAAATATTTTTTTATTTTTCACAGTTATAGGTTTTATTTCTGCAATTTGTTTTGGTTTAAGTTCTTTGGACAATATTACAACAATTGGGGTTCGTACCTGGTTAGAGCATCTAGGAAAATGAAGGAATGTGCTTCTATTGCAGAGAACTTAAATGAATTAATATAATTACCAATCATCTTGTGTCTGTTAAAATTATATTGGATGATAAAATCATAGCCATCGTACTCATGTGCTCCATGATAGACAATTGGGAAAATTTGATAGTAGCCATGACCACTTCATCTCCTGCAAGAACCATGAAGTTCGATGATGTTAGCAACAACTTAATGAACGAGGAGCTATGACATAAATAAATTATAGAAAACTAGGGAGGAGAATCTCTAAGCATAGCTAATCGTGGAAGAAAAAATAATTGAAGTAGGTAGTGGCATTAAAATTCATGGGAAATATCAAAATCAAGAAGAGGTAGACTTACTTGCTTTCATTGTGGAAAACCAAGACACATGAAAAGAGAGTATCCGATATGGAAGAGAGAATAGTAGGAGCCAAAATCAACAAACACAAATAAAAAATCGGCTAACACAAATGAAGGTGAGGCCAATGTTGTAGATTCAGATAGTGATGTTCTATTTACTGTTTCAATGAAAGAATCCTTCTTATATACTTCTAGTAGTATTATTGATTAGATTCTTGAATTTGGGGCATCTCATCATGTATCTCCATGCATAAATAAATTTGTTTCATATGAAAATGATGATTATGGGAGACTACATCTAGGAAACAATCATTATTGTAACATGGTTGGAGTGGAAAATGTACAAATCAAAACAAAGGATGGGAATGATATCTTATTCAAACAATTTAGGCATGTTACATAGTTGTGCATGAACCTAATCTATGTGAGACAACTATATTATGAAGTATGCTCCATAAGTTTTGGAAAGAGTGGATAGAAAATAAAAAAAGGTGCATTACACATAGTTAGAGGAGTGAAGACAGGGACATTGTATACGTTAAGATAAAAAACAAGAAAATCATATGTGACTATTGTTGCAAAATAAGAAACCACACCCTATTTATGCCATAATCTCTTGAGACAAATGAGTGAAAAGGGCCTAAAAATCCTTGTTGGAAAAAATATGCTTCTAGTGTTGAAATCCTATTAGCTTGACCTTTGTGTTCATTGCATATATGGAAGGAAACAAAGAGTTTCATTTATGAGAGGAGGTGATGAAAGAAAAAAAATTTGTTAGAATTGGTCCATTCTTAAGTGTTTGGGCCAATCAATGTTAAGTATCTCGGGGGAGCCTCATACTTTGTCACAATCATAGATGATGCATCTAGGAAGGTTTGGGCCTATCATAAGAAACCCAAAAAAGAGGTACTTGACATATTTCAAAATTTTCATGTTGGTGTTGAAAGAGAGACTAAAAAACTACTCAAGTACTTATGGACATATAAAAGTGGAGAAAACTGCTCCAATGCCTTTAAGGACTAATATTGCAATAGGGTTGGCATAAAGCATGAGAAGACTGCCCTTGTTTCTCCTCAAAAAAATGGTATTGTAGAAGGGATGAATCACACTATAATGGATAAAGTGGGGAGAATGTTATCAAAATCTAGGTTGGAGAAGCATTTTTGGGTAGAAGTAGTGAAGACAACATGTTACCTCATCAACCGATTGCCTACTACAACCCTTGATGGAGGAATTTCTGAAGACGTTTGGACCGATAACAAGGTAAACTATTCGCATGTGAAAAGTTTTGGATGTGAGCATTTGTACACATTCCCAAAGAACAGAGAACTAAGTTATATAATGAATCCATGAAATGTATTTTTCTTGTATATGCGGATGGTAAGTTTGGTTATCATTTGTGGGATCTAGTTAAACACAAAGTCAACAAAAGAAAGGATATTATATTTAATGAGTTATATATTAAATGTACAGCATCATGAGTCATTCTCCAGGAGACTTTTGTTGTGTCATGTCAGGAACTTTTTTTGTATCGAGTTCAAAATCTTGTATTGTATCAAGTTAAGGGACTTGTGTTGTGTCAAGTTAGAAAGTTATGTTGTATTAAGTTGAGGAAACTTGTGTTGTATCAAGTTAGGACATTGTGTTGTATCAAGTCCTATTCATGAAAGATGCTTGTACTATGATATTGTGTTGTATCAAGATCAAAATATTGTGTTGTATCAAGATTGGAGTCTTGTGTTGTTTCAAGATTGGTATGGTGTTGTAATATGACTATAGACTTGTGTTGTATCAAAGTAGATATTTGTGTTGTATCAAGTCATACGGAGATTCTATGTGATATATTGGTAGTCATGGTCACTAGGTTCTATAAGTCTCCTTTAGGGATTAGCTACCCCTGGAGTGACTTAATTTAGCATATGAATATATGACCCGAGTTAATACATATGATCATTGGTATGGAACAATTCTTATGATTATGAGATGATGAGATGGTGAATTAATTAATACACATATGGATCATGCAGTATTTTATTAATGATAATGAGATAAAGAATAGAGAAATAAAGATAATTCAAATTTCCTATGTATGCCTCAAGTGAACTTGAACTATGATGGACTCAATTAAACCTAAGTTGTAAATAAAGAATGTGTCTATTAAAGAAGGAACATATCCTTAATTCATGCAAAGTGTTTTTGCATGGGTGACAATGATTGTAAAGTACCAAATACTTTCAGTTATTCTCCTAAAAATTCAATTGAAGATTAAGTTCAGTTTATCCAGTTCACATTCAGTTCACATTCGATTTAAGAATATTAAATTCACTTCAAGTCGGTTAGCATCCAGTTAAATCTAATTAAATAAGGAGTGTGCATACCTTGTGCATGTAAGGGAAACTGAAGTGTTACATTGACATTGGATCTTAGGATGGCTCTAATAACTGCATGAGAGAAGTTCTAGTGCATGATACTCTCAGTGAATGTACCATGTATGATATCAGTGTGTTTACTGAGCCTCCAATTCCCCCCTTATACATGCTAGGTTGTTTTCTCTTGTTATTAATATCCAAGATATATGGCAAGTTCAATACAGTTTGCATTCAGTTGTTTTTGCATGGTTTCTTTGGATCTCTCTTCTATATTATTGTGGTGACATATCTTATCGAACAATATGCTGATGTGTTGTAAGCCATTCTCTGTAAATCTATCTATCATACGCAAAGAATTGTTGGGTTTTTCATCCTCTGTGTTTGCAGGGATTTCCAAGGGTATATCTTGTCTCGTGTGCTGATTGTTTTATGTGGCTGATTTATTCTTCAAGATTCATATATTGTTGATATAAAGAATGATATATGTATGGTTTAAATATTCATAGATGGATGATATAAATTTGATTATGTAATTGATATAAAGTTTCTTATGTGGCTGATTTAAATTTTTATAAAGTGATGAAATTGTTTCATAAAAGTTTTAAAGTTCAAGTTGCTAAAGTATTGTAACTTCAGAAGATATTCTAGATGTATTGATTGTATTCCTCCACCAGGAGATGATTTTGGTCATGTAAGAGTAATTGAAAGAATTAATGTAAACCTCTGGATGTAATTCAGGTTAATAGTACCCAAGTGTCATTATAATAAATGTTATTTTTGGTGTCTTACTAGACAAGTCGGCCATGTCAGTTAGACAAGTAGGACCAGCTAGGTTCTAGCTTAAGTCAAGTGACAAATATAAATAGGGAGTAGCTTCCCTTAATTTGTACACACTCACTCAATTAAGTTTGCAAGAGAGAGAAGAACAAGTGCCCCAGGAAGAAGAGAGAAGCAATTGTATTAGGTTTTACACTGCTCTGGTTGAGTTCTATACTGAGGAAGTTTTGCGTGGTTTTCTCCCTTATCATTTCCCCAAGGAAAATATTTATGTTCTTTATGTTATTTTTCTTTTTTTTCTTTCAATGATATTACTATTGAAAATTGTTTTAGGATATCATCTAAGCAATTAAGAAAACTTAACATGGTATCAGAGCCACCCTGAAAGGAGACATTACATCACCAGGGTTTTTCATTCCAAACAAATATCTCAACAGATCAAATAGAAAATAGGGATCACTCAACTCTCCCCAGAAGGGTACATCTTTCTATGAAAATAGAATTGAATTCCAAGATGTTTTAGTTTTGGACTAGACACTGTTGTCGAGAAGAACTAAGGCTTCAGTTTTTCTGAGACTCCATCATCAATCTTAGAAAAAGAAATATACGATCTAGCTCACCCTGGGAAGGCTCATGGTTTCCATCACTTGGCCCTAACAGTGATCTCAATTGGAAAATTTGAGATTCTTCATCAAACCTTAGGTCATCCCAAAGAAGGTAATATAGAGGATGTACTCATTAAGTAAGCATTACTTCTTCTAAGTACATTTGAAGTTATCATTATGTTAAAAGATGACTAAGAGTACCAAACTAGATGAGAAGATTGAGGGTGATGACAGCTTCATATCATGGAAGTATTGGATCATGCTCATCCTAGAATAAAATGATCTAGAAGGATTTATAAAGGAGGAAGTTACAGAACTAGAAGAAGTTGAATCTAAGGCCAAATACAAGAAGGATATTATCAAGGCTAAGAAAATGATAGCTGACTCCATCAAAGATAACTTGATTCCTCAGGTATCCTCAAGGAGGACAACAAAATAAATGTTTGATGCTCTATGCAGCTTATTTGAAGGAAGAAACATCAATAGAAAGATGACCTTGAGGAATCACCTAAAAAGTGTAAAGGCTCAAAAGTCAAAAACCATGCAGTCATATTTCACAAGAGTAGCTCAAATCAAGGAGTAGTTGGAAGATTTTGATGATATGTTTGAATAAGAAGAAATTGTAATGACCACCTTGAATGGTCTCCCAAGAGATTGGGAACCCTTTATTCGAGGAATATGTTCAAGAAGAAGACTGACCAAGTTCTGACAATTGTGGGAAGAATGTTTTAAAGAAGAAGAAAGAATTAAAACCATAGAAGAGAAGCTAAATGAAAACGAGGATCAAGCTTTGGAAGTCCATACCAAAGGTAAGAACAAGAGAAAGAGTTATGACCATACTCCTAGAAAACTTAAGGGCTTAAGAAGTCCAAGAAAGACTTCTCAAATTATGAATGCTTCACTTGTCATAATATGGGACACATTGCTATAAACTGTTTCATGAAGGAAGAATGAGTCAAGATAAAGAACAAAATATTGTAGGCCCATGCTACTAAAGACAATGATCAAGAAGATGAGGAAATAACTAAGGAAAATGAAGATTCTTTTGAATAATGTGTCTTGATCTGTGCACTCACAGGTTCATCCTCACCAAGAAATGACACATGGTTAGTATATAGTTGTGCCTCCAATCACATGGCGGGTTACAAGGACTCACTCTCATGTCTTGTACAAAAGGATTTCCCACACAAAGTAATGCTTGGAGATTATTTACAATATCCCATCAAAGGAATGGGAGAATCCTCCTATAAGTTGGACACTGGAAAGTACATGAAGATGAAGGATGTCCTGTGTGTCCCAGGATTAAAGAATAACCTTATTTATATCTCAACCTTAGATAAGAAAGGGTTCATAGTTGCGTTTGTGGATGTAGGAGTCCTCATGTGGACAAAAGGAAAAACTATATATGATGCAGTAGTAATTGGAGTTGAAGAAGGAGGACTCTATAGATTGAAGGGACATGTGGATTCAACATTAATGACTAGTACCATAAGCCCATGTGAGCTATGGCACATGAGACTTGCTCATATATATTACAAATAATTTCCAATTGTGGGAAAGGTATTGATAGGTTTACCATAGATTCAAGTAGATCATGAAGGAGTGTGCAAAGGATGTGCACAAGGAAAGAATACTAAGAACCCTTATCCAAATAGTGACAACAAATCAAAAGGGATCTTAGATATTATTCATTCAGATTTATGTGGGCCAATGCATACCACTTCATTACACGGGTATGTTTACTATGCTTCCTTTATTGATGACTACGCCCACAAAAATTGGATCTATTTCTTGAAGAAGAAGGATGAAGTGTTTGAAAGGTTCAAATAGTTTAAGGCCCTTTTAGAAAACCTCTCTAATGAGAGGATCAAGATATTGAGACCAGATAATGGAGGAGAATTCACATAAAGTGAATTCAATGAGTACTACATAGAAGATGGGATTAAGAGGGAGCTCACCATTCCCTATAATCCACAACAAAATGGTGTGTTAGAAAGAAAGAATAAATCTAGCATGGAAGTTGTAAAATTTATGATCCATGATCAAGATCTACCTATGTACCTATGGGAAGAAGCAACCATAACAATAATATATGTACAAAATAGAATCTCCAGAATAGATGTTTACCAGAGAAAACCTTGAATTCAATCGTCTAAAGATATTTGGTTGTCTGGTATACATATAGATTCCCAAGGAGAAGATATCAAAGCTACACGCTTCAGGAAAGAAGGGAATGTTTGTAGGATATAGTGATAAATCAAAATCTTATCGAATATATATCCCAGGATATCATCATATTGAACTAAGAAGAGATGTCACCTTTGACGAAGATACAACTTTCAAGAAATCAAAGAAAGACAAGGAAGATGAAGATAATAATGAAACTGTTAGAATAATCCTTCGGGATTATTGTAAATAAATAATTAATAGGAATTTGATTAGATAGGAAGCCAAACAGGCTGAGCGGAAGGTGAAACCCAACCGCCATGTACTTTGTATAAATACAGGCATTTGCATTGGAAATGAAGAGAGAATTGGGAGTTATTACCATCAAGTGGTATCAGAGCCAAGTTCATAACTCCTGCGTGCATGCTGCCATTCTATCTGCCTGCTGCCAGTCTGCTCTTTCAGGCTGCCTGCTCAGTCAGTCTGCCCCTGCGCATTCATTATGTGTGTTTTCTGCTCATACGTTAGGTGAATACCTAACCCTAACTCGTGGTATACCTAACGTCCGCCATTAAAATACAAAAGAATTCTGCATAGGTTCTTTTACCCTAATTATTTCACGCTGCGACCTCTTGAACTGCGACCTCTTGAAGCTTTGTGCTGCCTCGTTGTAAATGCGTTGAGAACATTTCTGAGATTGAGTGTCCACCTGCAGCCGATTTCCTTTTGTGTTGCAGTCTGCCCTCCAGGAGTGCATCTCTCTCCTCTGGTATTACTATGAAGAAACCCTAATTTTTCTGCATAGAGACCCATTTTTTGATCTGCAATATTTTGAACAAATTTCACCAGATTATAGTCTGTTCTTGATTGCCCACGCAACATTGGCATCATTCCTTTCTCTGGCGTGGAGTACTGCGTGTCTTCAGTACTGTGTATATGCTGCGACCTGCCTGGAGAGACCGCTGGCCGCGTGGAGAGATTGTGCAGTGGGAGACTGCCTGCGTGAAGCTTGTAAGCTGGTAACAGTGTAAGCTGGAGAGATTGTGCAGTCGAGATTCAAAGCCTGCGTGTAATATACTGATATAAAGATTGCGTGGAGTGATAATATACTACGTTAATATAGAGCCTGGTGGTGCTTACTGGGCTCGTGTGACATTGAAATCTTTACAAGAAGCTGTTGAATGTTCTTGGGAAACTCCAAACGTTCCTCCCTCTGCTTCCTCGTTCAGTGCGTTGGAGACTGATATATCAGTCTCAATATTTTGCAGTCACGCTATAAATATAATATATCAGTCTGAAGTATAATCTTGTGCTGCGAGTTCGTTTGTTTGCGAGTTTGTATGCTGCGTATGGAAGATATTCTCCATACTGCGTATTGAAGACATTTGCAATATGCTTGTGCTCCAGACTGCTCTCTATTCCACGTTTTCTTTGTATTAAAGACTGAACCCTGGTTCAACTTGCCGGATCCAAACCAGTGTTGAATATGCTGCGTTGTTAAGGAGCTGTGCGTTGAAAAAATGGTGACCAGCGTGGAGATGTGAAGATTGCTGTGTGGAGATGTGAAGGCTAAGCGTGGAGCCTGCATCTTTTTTTTGTGCTGCGACCTACCTGGAGGAGACTGCGTGGAGTAGACCTGCGTGAAGCCTGAGGCCGAGGACGTGAATGCTGGAGCCTGCGTTGAAGTGTTGATCAGCTGGTGCTGAACCTGAAGAATGATACCAAACCTGAAGAATGATACCAAACCTGAAGAATGCGACCTGTTACACTATATTGTGACTCATATATTTTTTGAGATAGTTTCTTTTGAGCTAGCTATATAATACTGTGTTGAGTTTATATCTCCGTGACTGATTTGCTTTCACTAATATATGTTGAGCATGGACTGCATCTTGTATTGGAGATGATGTTTTTTTTGGGGGGGGAATGCACAAACCCTAGACTGATTTTTTTATGAAGACTGCTCACTATTGTATTGGAGATTGCCTATTGATAAATGAGGTAGGATTGGTGTGACTGCGTTGAGCGTGGAGACTGTTTACTGGTGGCTGCGTTGAAGAAAGTCTGGCGACTATTTTGAAGGCTACTTTCTACTTGAAGGCTGCCTTGGAAGAACAATTAAATCTTCTGGTTTTATTCTATTGATTGGTATAAAAATTGAAGACAGACTGATAGATGCTGACTGTACTGCTTGGAAAATTTTATATGTTGCTGGTGTTTTGAGCTTTGTAAACCTAGACTGCTGAAAACCTATTGAAGGCCGAGTTGTATACTGCATTGAAGAGCTGCATAATATTTTTATGTATTGACTGTGACTTTTGGAAGTGCACAAAAACCCTAAGTTGTGCCCTAATTCCTTTGGTGATTGATATCACTGAGTTCTGGAGCTGAGTATATATTGAAAGTTGTTATCCTGTTTGCTAGTTTCACCATTTGCATTGCTGCCTTTTGGAAGACCCTGTATTGAATTTCGTCTCCCTGAAATTGCTGCGACTTGAAGCTGCGATACTATTATTGTATCTCTTTAAAACCTGAAGTTGCATTGTACACCTTGGCAGAGACTGTAGACCTGCAAGGTTATTGCTTTCTATTTCTCTTTGTCATATTAAGTTTATTATTGTAAATTACACTAACGGTTGTAAAGATGCACTCTTTGGCATCTAGTATTGGTGCTGCCCTAGCTGGCAAAGACCAATCCAAAGACCCTTCCAAGGGAGATTGCAGCAAGAGAGGACGAAGAAGAATAAATTTCAGAAGCAGAGGGGGCAAAAGCAAAAGATCAGATTTGCAGTGCAAGCGTTGCAGAAAGACTGGGCACACATCAGATCAGTGTTGGGCTTCATGGGATTCCATCAAAGAAAAGCACAACCAGAAGAAAGATGACCAAGATGCTAGTAAATTTTCTGATTCTTGTATCGTTGCACATTGTAATCTTGGATTTAATGAAATGACTTCTCTTTCATCTTATAAAGATTGTTGGCTGCTTGATACTGGTGCAACATCACACATGACATTTAGAAAAGACTGTTTTGAAGAACTGAATGAAACAATAGATGGCATAGTTTACTTTGCAGATAAGTCAAGTATTAAACCAAAGGGAATGGGCACCATTCGACTGAAGATGCCTGGATTCCCTGATTTCTTGTTGAAGAACGTTCTCTATCTTCCTGAGTTGCAGAGAAGCCTGCTGTCCTTGGTGGAGATTCCACAGCAAGGCCATTCCATCCATATGTTTGATGGAATAGTTGAAATAAGAAATTCCTCTCACAACCAAGTCATCATGACTGGATACGAAGATGGAAAGCTGCTGAAGCTCAAGGGTTCATCCGCAAGATTTCAGAACTATGCCTACCTCTCTCAGCA
>LPNX011137751.1:752415-866148 GCA_001517045.1 Pseudotsuga menziesii
GGGAATTTGATTAGATAGGAAGCCAAACAGGCTGAGCGGAAGGTGAAACCCAACCGCCATGTACTTTGTATAAATACAGGCATTTGCATTGGAAATGAAGAGAGAATCGGGAGTTATTACCATCAGAAACTACCAGAACTACACAAGGTCCTAAACTAGTTAGAAATGAAAAAGAAGAATAAATGCCTGAGGATCATGACATAACAGAAGCTCAAGGACCTGAATAATTTCCTAGTGAAATTATCTCATGTAAGAGAATGCCTTCCTATGCTCGTGAAGTAATTGAAGAAGCAAAAAGACATGGTGTACCAGAAGGAACCATAAGAGAAAGAAAGAGTCCAAAGCCATACCCTAGTTATGTGGCTTTGATGTTTGATGTTGTTGATAAAGAGCCAACATGTTTTGAAGAAGAAACAAAGAAGAAGGAATGGATTGATGCTATGCTCAAGGAATACCAATCCATTATAAAGAATGATGTATTGAAAATATATCAAGTTGGAGTCTCAACAATATGAGGAACAAGACATAAACTTACAATAGTTTTCACAGATAAATTTTACTGAAAGATGACATGAAACAGTGCAAGAAGAAGTTGTAGATGTATATTTTCTCATCATTAATCAGAAGTAGTGATACAATGCAATACAATGGCATAAAGAGCCATGCAATTTGAATCCCAAAGAGATATTCAAATTCATTACATGAGAGAGGATTACTTGTCAATTAAACACCACTCAAAACATCAGCTAACCACTTAACTCCAACTTAATTAACTCTAACTAGATCGGAGGTAGTTTAGACTGAGTCTAACTGAATAGAACTCAACTACATGCCAACTAGTAGGTAAGGGCACCTATCTGACTTGATTTAGGTAAAATGAACTGAACTGCACTGAACTGAGTCACCAAAAGTAGGTGGAGGTTCCTTAAATCACTCCAGTTAACTTAAATGAACCAAAAATAGGTTAATAGATGAGGAAGGCACCTTTGTAGCTCCATATTAAATGAAAGTTAGGTGAAACAACCTTCAATTAACTGAATGGGGCGCATATGTTATTCAGATCAACCCCAATTTTCTCCTATATTGAAGGAGGAGGCTCAGTTAGTCTCCCTGATTGAAGGAGAAGACTTAGTTAGGCTCCCTAATTGAAGGAGGATATCTAGTTGATGATGTTTTCACATATTCGAGTCAAGAACTTAGGATAAGTGGTAAATTAGAACAAATAAGACAAATAATTATGTGTGGTTGGATAATGATTCCAATACCCCCCCTTTAAGCTAAACTCATGTGGAGGAGTAAAACAAATAGGGCCACGGTAACAAAGGCCATAGGTCACCTTTTACAAAAATTAACTTTAAAATGCTCAAATAATTCTAAGTGAGGAAAAGAAGAAAAACCCTATGGGAAAGAAATCCCCCCCCCCCCTCAAATTGAACACTAAAGAATTAATATGAATTCACCATGATGGAAATCACCCCCAACAATGAATGGAGGATGGTGAACTTATTCTTAGTGAAGCTCTTGGTGAAAATGTCTACAATTTTCTCATCCATGGGGTGATATTGCAGAACAACTATTATGTCATGCACAAGTTCTATGATGTAGTGCATGTGGATCTCGATGTGTTTGTTTCTTCGTCTCTAAACCATATCTATTGATATCTTGCTATCACTTTGATTTTCACAAAAAATGGCAGTAGATGAAGTGCTACCAATGTCAAACTCGGCCAAAATATCTTGCAGCCAAACTACTTGTATGCATGCATTGACCGATCCCCTGTACTCTGCCTCTGCTAATGAAAGGGAAATGGAAGCCTGCATTTTTTTAACTGGAAAAATAGGCCCACCACCAAAAATGAAAACATAGATGTCAGTATACTTCCAATCTATGCTATCTCCATCCCAATCAGAATCTGTGAATCCTACCAAGTCTAGCTCAGAATCAGCAACATAGTGAATGCCATAGGTTCTAGTACCCTACACATACTGTAGAATCCTCTTGGATTCCTTCCAATGAATTTCATGAGGCTACTGCATATACTTTGATACATCATTCACAAAATAACAAATTTCATGCATTTAATGTTTCAAGCAGAGAAGGCTTCCAATAAACTGACAGTAGAGAGTAGAATCCACCTGTGGAGTAGTATTTCCCTCTTCAAGACTGAGTCCTAAGAGGAATGGGAAAGGTGTTTCCTTGAAATCATCCATATTAAACTTAATTAAAATGTCTGAAGAATATTTGTATTGTGAAACTATAATCCCATCAAAATCTTGATTTATTTCTATCCCGAGAAACTACCTCAGCGGGCCTAGATCAATCATCTCAAAAGCTTCATGTAAAGCAGTTTTTATAAATATGATTGAAGAAAGAGTGATTCCTGTGATTAATAGATCATCAACATACATAACTATAATCAGAAAATTACCTTCATATTTCTGCAATTACACATTTGTATCAGACTTACATCTTTCAAAGTTCTGTGATAGGAGAAAATAATCCATTTTGGCGTACCAAGATCTTGGGGCCTGTTTTAAGCCATACAAGGATTTATGCAAATTACAAACTAATGATGGATCTGATGTGTATCCTTCAATATTATTCATGTATATATATTCTTACAGGTATCCATGAAGGAAAACACTTTTTACATCCATATGGTGCACCTTCCAGTGCTTGGATGTAGAAATGGCTAAGACTAGTCGTATAGAATCCATTTTTTCCACCGGTGCAAAGGTCTCACTGTAGTCCACACCTTGGAATTGGGAGAATCATTTTTATACCAGAGATGATTTATATTTTCAGGTTGATCCATATGAAGAAACATTTTTTCGATAGACCCATTTTCATTGAACAAGTTTCCTCCCAAGTGGAAGGGAAACTAGATCCCAGGTTGCATTTTTTCGGAGAGAGTTGAACTCTTCTTCCATTGAAGCTTTCCATCGAGGATCATTTCGAGCATGATAATATGAATTAGAATCAGGTCCAATCATAATTTCTCACTTCTTAGACAAAAAATAATCATTGCAAGAAAGAGAAATACTTGCTCTTTGAAAACAAATTTGAGTTCTCCATGGATCGGCAGGATTTCCAACATTTGACCCAACAGAAGAGAGAGTATTTTTGGCCCATTTTGGTAGATGAGTGGGATCATTCGGATATGATTCAGGACCTGATATTTCATGCTCACTGATATCAGACATAATATCTTAAATGTCAGATCTCACACTTTCATTTTCATCTTCAGAATCTTCAGCAAAAAGAGAGGGAATTTGAACAGTTTCTTCCTCTACTAGTTTCAAATCTTGGAGAGGTTCTTCGAAGAGGACACTTCTCTCCATGAGTATATTTTTAGTTATTATATTCAAGAGTTTTTATCCCTTTTATTCCTCGGGATACACAATGAATATGCACCCAACACTCTACAGTTGCAAAGACTTTCTCTTATCTAGTGGAATTTGAGCCTAAGCAGTGGACCCAAAAACCTTGAAATTGGACACATCCGGTTTGTGACCAATGTATGCTTTGAAAGGTGTTTTTCCTTTCACAGATGAATGTGAAACCCTGTTCTGAATGTAGGAAGAAATATACAGGTTGTCACTTCTTTCAGTACCTATTTTTTCCTTTTTGCTACACCATTCTGTTGAGGTGTGTGTAAGGAACGATGTGTTGAATATTGATTCCACTTTGAGTACAAATTTGAAGCATATATGATTTTATGTACTCACCTACATTATCATATATGAGATCTTTGATATTTCTCCTAGTAGCACTCTGAAGAGAAGCTTTGAAATCTATGAATTTTTCAAGAACTTTCGACTTCTTTTTGAGAAAGTAGACCCATGTAAATCTTGAAATGTCATCTATGAAAGTAAGAACATACCTTGAAACACTCATGGAGGTTGCAGGAATTGGACCTCTGATATCAGAATGGATGAGCCCCAAAATTCATGTAGCTCTTCTTTCTTTTCCCGATTAAATGTATGCTCAGGATGCTTTTCGACTAGGAATCCCTTTTGAGGATTTGATTACTGGAAGGCCTTCCACCATGGAATCCTTTTGTAGAAGCTGAAAATATTTGTATTTTAGGTGTCCAAATATTTCATGCCATAAACTTCTGACCGCATTCCCATGAGTCAAAAGGGAGGATGGATTTGAATCAGGCACACAGTTAGAAAACTCATAGGTCTTAGCAGTGTAATTTGCTTTCCCTACAACAATGATTTTTCTGGATGCTATCTTTGAGATATCAACATCATTATGGGTGAATGTCACTCTTTAATCCAAACCAGTGTGTGTCATTTGATATACAGACAACAAGTTTGAAGCTAAAGAGGGCACATATAGAACAATTTTTAAGCTTACATGTTCTAGTTGGATAGTACATTTTCCTTTTGATGATATTTGAGATTCATCTTCCATGTGAATGGAGATGGTGTTGTCGAAATCCAATGATGTGAAAGAATCCTTGCATGCCACTATATTATTCGAATCCCCAAAGTCAATGAGGAGAGATCTAGATTTTGAAACATTAGCCATTAGTGCATGACCTCTTTCAGGCTTATGAGTCTGGTCTCCAACATCCTTCTTCCTTGCGCCTTCTGGAAGAGTAATGTTGTTTTTCTCTAAGATAAGGGCCATTTGATCAGTTGTTCTCTTCATGCAATAGATTTCAGAATTGAAGCCTCTTACATAATAAGAGCACTTGGTCTTTTCTTTTCCCTTTT
This sequence comes from Pseudotsuga menziesii, assembly GCA_001517045.1. Classification (NCBI taxonomy): domain Eukaryota; kingdom Viridiplantae; phylum Streptophyta; class Pinopsida; order Pinales; family Pinaceae; genus Pseudotsuga; species Pseudotsuga menziesii. The sequence goes on from LPNX011137751.1 coordinate 757,143, forward strand.
TCTTGTTCTTCCTTGAGCATGAGGGCTCATCCATTTACTGGGTTTTCTCTTTCTGCTTCGGAGTGTCAAATGTTGTCTTCTCTTTCTCTGGGTTTCCTTTTACATTCGAAGGCTTGGGTCCTCCAACAAACAAAGCTTGACCTTTAGAGGATCTCATGATTCCCATTTGAACAAGTTTATCATGCTCATTTGTGAGAGACTCAATGAATGCATTCAGGGCCTATCTTCCAGTTTGGAATTGTAAGCTTTCTGGTATGGAAGGTAGACACAAAAACATAGTAGTATGGTCCTAGCTTCAAAAGGATAGAAAGGATGAGATTATAATATTCCTTATCAATTTCTCATTGCTTCAATTGGAGCACAAGGTGCTTAAACTTAGTAAAGAAGTCATTCATGGTCTCAAAATTTCCCAGATTTAGAGAGATTGGTTCAATCTCCAACTAATAGATTCTCAAATCATCTTTCTTGTCAAGAAGAGTAGCAAGTTGTTCCCATATTTCCTTGGGATTCTTCAATCTAGTGAAGTGGAAAAGAAGATCCCTTGAAATGGAGAGACATAGAAATCCATATGCTTCATAAAGTTTGTTTCAATATTTTACTTTCTCTGCTAATGCATTCGACTCTGTCTCCGTTGTTGGTTGGATTAATTGTCTAATTAAATAAACAACTAAAACTACCAAACATAAATTATCAACCCGAGGAAATCTTTTATTTCAAAGCTATCGTGCAATATCTATGCAAGAACAATTTCTACCTAACACTGTTGATCTATTAGTATGAAATCAAAACTCATTGAAAACTAGATCACACCTTCTTGAAAAGAAATTAAACCTAAAACCTATTCATGAAACCAAACTGTAAATCTAATCACACTTCAAACAATATCAATTCTTATGAAGCAACTTTATAATTGCATGAATCTAAAAGAAGTGCTATGTTGGCCAATGATCTATCAAACAAATTAACAAGAAAACAATTATGACAAATCTAATGAATGAAAGCATACAACTATGATAAATATAATGAATGAAAGAATGAACTAAATAATTAGAAAATATACATAATAAAACACTTACAATCAACACTATCAGCATATGCTCAGGGAAGAGGGCCCTTCCTCCATTGAGTAGAGCTAGATCTCCATAATGAAAGTCTATAAATACAGAATTAAGAAACTGCTAGCATGTGTTATCAGAATGAAATCATTACAATAGATGCTTGATCAAATACTACATCATAACATTGATTTCTCTCTTACCCCCTTCTCATGAGAATGATTACATATTTATACATAAAATTCTCTTAGGAGAATGAGAAACCAAATCCCCAACTTGATCTCTTTCAACAAATTTGCTAATTTGGAAAACCAGTCACAACAGTAAATCTGGGAATTACACATTTAGAGAACCAGATGTATATCTTAAACCGTATCTTTGTTTGGAAATTTCCACACATCAGGTAATTGAGGTCGTTACGCACAAAACCCATGTCCCATATTTTTGAGATTCGTTTCCATCTGCCTGCAAATCAAGACGCAAATCAAGATGTTCTTGTCTGGCATGTGTTTTTGGTTAAGGTCGTTTGATCATGAGCTGGAGGCTTGAACCATGAGTGTTGGTGCTGTTAATATGGAAAATCATTCCATAAACCATCATCAATAAAATTATGCATAATAATCTTCAATTCATTAAAAATAAAGGAAAATAATCATGATTAACCACTAAAGCATCAATGGAAGTAATATGGTATTTTACGAGCAGTTACATCAAATGGAAGGATAAATGGATAATAATATGAAGAAGAGGGATGAAATATATGTCGATATGTGATGAAAATATGGACAAATCCGTGACCCAACATCTTCCCTAAATTGATCTTGTTTCATGTCCTCATGCAACCCAAAACCTGTGTAGCATCCAAACTTTAAAGACTCATTCAATTGTTGCTTTCATTTTACCATTGGCATAGATGCACCCAAAAGAAATGAAAAGTTTAGCAGAGTTGCAGCTTTGAAATGGGAAATTTTGGCAGAATTTGGCAGAGTCACTGCTGATGTATAAGACAAATCTGGCGAAGTCACAATTGCGAGCTGAATAGAAAAAATGGGTAGAATTGGGGAAGTCACACCTGGTGTATAAGGAAAATATGGCAAAGTCCCAGTTGCGAGAACAGGAAAAATAGGCAGAATTGGGGAAGTTGCAGCTGGTGTATAAGGCAAATCTGGCAAATTCACGGCAACAAGAATAGGAAAAATGGTCCAAATCGGGGAAGTCGCAGCTAGTGTATAAGGTAAATCTGGCGAAGTCACAACTGCAAGAATAGGAAAAATGGGTGAAATTGAGGAAGTCGCAACTGGTGTATAAGGAAAATATGGCGAAGTCACAACTGCGAGAATAGGAAAAATTGGCAGAATTGGGGAAGTCGCAGCTGGTGTATAAGGCAAATCTGGTGAAAAATTTAGCAGAGTCGAAACCTTTTTAGCGGAAAACTTAGCAGAAAATTTAACAGAGTCACAACTTTTTTAGTAGATAATTTAGTGGAACATTTAACGGACTCACAGCCTTTTTAGCGGATAATTTGGCAGAACATTTAGCAGAATCACAACCTTTTTAGCGGAGAATTTGGTAGAGCTTTAGCGGACTCACAACCATTTAGCGAAGAATTTGGCAGAAAATTTAGTGGAGTCACAACCATTTGAACAGAAAATTTTTGAAGTCATTTTATCCCAAACGACAAACTGGGTTTGGCTGAAAATTTGTTGGCAAGTTTCTACAAGTCCAATGCATCTCCACACCAAAAATCAGAGATACCCACATCATGGATTTCGAGAAAAATGCAAATTGTCTGTAGGTGATGATGGTCGTTTTGTCAAAATTCGTGAAGAATTTTTTTCTGAAAATTTATGAGTATATTCCTCTTAACATAATGCTTCTGCTCCCGGAAGCTCAAATTCATCTAATGCATGGATCTTGAGATATAGGAAAAATGGTTGTAGGTGATGATGGCCATTTTATAAAAAACCGTGCATTGGATTGGGCTGAAATTTATCATAGTTGTTCTTCATGATGTTATGCATTCCCTGTCCAAGTTTTGTGAAAATCTAGTTCATGGTTTGGAAGATATGCTTACTTCAATTTCTGCTTTTTTGCAAGCTATGAATGAGTAAAAACAAGTATGTTTGCAAGATTGATCCAAGCATTCACATTAGTAGACAGTGGTTAATAGTGAATTACACAAAGAATGCCAAAAACTACTTCTCCCCCAAACTGAAGAAAAAGCATGTCCTCATGTAATTAAAATCAACTTTATCCAAAGTGCATGATCAATTCTTCATGTGGCCTCCCTGTTGTTTTTAGAAAAAAAAACACCTTTCACTAGGACATCAACTTACAGTGTGCTTCCTTTGTTATATGCATTCTATAGCCTTCATTCACTGCTAAAAAAAAGTAAACCATGTTTCTGTTGAAGATGATGACCATTGTAGGATTCATTTATTTCTAGAGACTGGGCATTCATTTGAAAACAAAGCATGAATCTTGCTAAAGAAAATGTATGTGTATTGCTGCTCCAAAAATCCATATAAATGGTCAAGATACTACATGAATCAGAATCCTTTAAGTATGTATTCTGTTGTTAAAAGAAATGACACAAGATGATCCTGATTTGTCTTGAGAATACTTTCTCTTTGTAAGATTTAGCAGCAAAATAGATAGCTAAATATGAATTATGAAATCACAAGTTAAAACTAATGACACACAGTATTTGGAAATTTCTTTGCAATGGTTATGAGATCATCTACAACCAATAGAGAAAATGAATATTGATGCTCTTGGCTGCACTCTTTAAGAAAAACTTTTGAAAATTTCTCATAAGAGCCTTTTTCTGTCTTCAACATCTAGTCCAAATAGAGTTTAGATTTGTTTGTTGGCTCTGTTTGCACATACCATTGATTTGGACAGCTGATGAAAACTTCCCTTAGGATTGGAAACAGAGGCTTTGAATTCCTCCCTCTTGTATGAAAACATGTTCTTGAATAAATGTCTTCTACAATAGTTTGTTCTGATGTAGGTTTTATACATGGAGCAGCCCATTCCTTTATTATTCTTGGTATGATAAGTGCCTTGATTTCTATTGAATGGTATTGTGGGAGACATGGTCCTTTTTTGCATTAGTCTCTTGGGCATGGGCATGTGTAGTAGCTAATTGTTGGGTTGTTAGTTCTTGTGGAGCAACACCAACACATATTTGCTTCCTACTGCTTGTTTTTATGAGGTAGCAGTAAGCAACCTTCTCATGCTAGGATGTAGGAGATGTTGGAATGGACTTGACTTGGGTGTGAATGAAGTGGAATGATGAGGTGTTAGAATCGAATGGGAAAAGATGGGAATAGATGGACAAATATGGAAGTGTGTTTCCCCCCCAAAACTGAAGGCTTTTGATACCCTTGAAAAATGGAAAAAATTAAAGAAATGAAATGGATAATGCTTAATGTTTTTTGTGACATATTCCTAAATATTTAATAAATAAAAAATGCATGCTATTTTACCTCAAATTTTACGTCTGTGAAATCCTTGGTTGGCATGGATGGACTGATGTCTGCTGGAGCTAATGTAGGCCAAACTGTTGCTGAGAGAGATGTAGCTGAGAGATCAAACTAAATGAGGTTGAATCTGATTTGAATTGTGTTGTACTAGCTGCATGTAAGACTGCTAACTGCTGGAAGAAAATGGAAAGGAATTGCAAAAATACTGAAACAAATGATGCTACAAGTCACTATTGAAACCATTAGATCACATAATATTTAGCTGCTACAAAACCAAGGTACAATTCTTACCATGCGAATGAATGTGCTGAAGTCGAGCATGGAAAGAAATCATTGGATTACCGACCATTATTGTATGTCGTTAACCAATGTGAATCAACTCACCTTTGATGACAGTGAGCTCTAAAGTACCTTAGTGCATCTTGACTGGTATGAATGGATGTGCTGGAGTCGAGTCACCTGCAATGTTTTTTAGTCAAGAGGCATTGATGAATCCTCATGATTAACAATAAGGAAATCTGCCATTGATTCATGCAGATACCAAGGCATTATAAAAATCTAATCTTGATCCTAGATGATGTGTTGGAGTTGATGGGACAAGACCATTGGAAGTTGGACCTTAATGAATTCCACATCACCCAATATGAGTACAAAATAAATTATTGTGAAGAATCATAGTGAAAAATAGACCCAGCAAGAAACTGAGAAGTGGAAAGTATATGTGAAGTCATGATGTAGTAGTGATATCAAATAAAAAGGTTAAGGATAACTACGTAAGCAGCGGAAAATGGGACTTCGAAATAAATGGATTATTAGAGCTTTGAAAGGAGGAGGGTGAATGAATCTACCATATCACAATTGACTTATTGAGAGGTTTCTTTTGGAAACAATTGGTATGACAGGTGTCTAAAAAGGATTCTTGTCATGTAGCACTGAGATTTGAATTCGGAAACAATGTTCTCTATATGGTTTTCACATAAATATATCCATTTTATGTAATCAATCCATTTTCAAATTGAGAAAAATTATTTGAGAGTCACTCGTGTATGCATTGACCTTCTTCTTCCAAGGACCTGCAAAACCTAGCACTTGTCTGTAATAAAACATGAGATGATGGAATAAGAAAGGTGATTGGTCTCTCTTCATCCAACACTTATGAAAAAAAATAACAAGCAATTACTTATAAAAAAAATCCAAATAAAAATGAACGGAGCAAATTCAATTCATACATGTGGGAAAGTGATGGCACATTAGACTCACTAACAGTGTTTTGATCATAAATTCCTCATTTCTCATCCAATTTGAGTGATTCCAAATACAAATGAAATTAAATTTATAGGTATTTGTCTTTTAGAAATAGGTTTTAAAAATTCTATGTGATTATATTCCAAATTTTCTCAGTAACAACCTGCATGACAAGGTGTTTTTCAAATTCTGAACTAGACTAACAGTCACGGTTTTAGGCATAAATTTTTCGTTTGATAATGGATTGATGTGATTCAAATTAGAGATGAAAGTAGATTCATGTAGGTATCTCCACTAGAAACAATTTTTTCATCCAATAAGAATAGACCGGTCAAATATGCCAATGATCAGTCTAGGAAACAGAGTTTTAGGAATGCTGATTTGTGATAGGAAGTCAATATTTTGGTCATAAAGTTTGCATACGATATCATAATGGAGTTATTCAAATTTCATTGTAAAATAGATTCATAGGGAATATATTAATTAAAAATATTTGCAAGATATGTCTAATAGGGCATCCAAAAATTTACTGTCCCAGCTCTGTCCCTAAGATTCTTGTTTGACACCCCATTAGTATTTTGACTATAAATTTTTTGTTTGATGCCCAATATCAAAAATTAAAATTGGTTTGGAAACTAGATTCAAAGGGATACTTTGGATGTAAAAAGGTTTTAAAAATAATTCCATTTGTTTTCCCAAAAATGGACTGTCCCGACTGTGTTTCAGTAAAACTTTCAAGCCAAAATACCACAAAAATTCAATAAATGAAATTTGTCCCCCAAAAAGTGACCGGAATAGGTGTGAATGTTTTTAGTGATGTAATTTTAAATATAACACACACCCATACAAAAAATTTCAAGCATTGAACACCTAGATTGACTTACACAGTCTATTGTTGCTGCAGCTGCAACTCTTAAAAATGATATAATGTTGGAATAAAGCATGTGTATTTTTATGGATGTGTTATATATAAATGAAAATTAAATACATACCATTTTCACCTAAATGAGAGTCACAGTTGGGTGTTTTAGCTCATTGTTACAGCTGACATCCACAGCTGGGTGTTGCAACTCATAGTTACAGCTGACAGTCATAGCTGGGTGGTGTAGCTCATTGTTACAGCTATCAGTCACATCTGGGTTTTGCAGCTCACTATTACAGCTAATAGTCATAGTTGGGTCTTGCAGTTGACAGTAATCTACAACACTGTAACAGTGTGTTGCAACTAACAAATTCATGCTCAAGTTCAAGCTTGAAGGGTTCCATAGCCGTTGGCTCATTTTCTCATGGAGTCTTCATTCACCAATGGTTCCTTCCTCTTACCCACTTCCTGAAAAAGAGAGATTAGTAATATGGGTGGCTCTTACTACACCACGTGTCCAAGAGTTATTCAAAACAAAATGATACTATCTATGCATCTATGTGAAAAATTCAATGGGATCTTACCAATTTTATTTATTTACAATATCCTACACTACTTGGAAATATCAAATTCTTTTCAAGTGTAGGAAAACTTTCAATGGAGCCACTTTCGAAGAAATGACTCAAGTATTCTCATACTCCCAACAAAAAAATATAACTTTATGAATGCTAGGATATGAGAGATCAAATTCCCTTGAAATGATGGTGCGAATAATTGGTGAAGTACGGAATGATGTTGCAGGCCGATGATAGATTGAAACCAATCTTTAATATAGTCTTTGTTTCCTTGATTTCTCATGGTTGTTACACCATGAAGCTCCTTAGTAAAATGATCTTCCCGAATGCATGAGAGATTCATATCTAATGATGTGTAGAATTCTTTTGGTTCCAATGCCCATTCTTCATCAAATTTATTGATCTTGTTAACTTGTTGATGATCATAAGAAACTTCACTTCCAAGTCTTGGATATAAAACATGTCCAAGCCTCATCTGGATTTGTTGCAACAACGCACGGTCTTTTTGCAACGGTGTAGGTGAGGTAGAACAAGAGGGAAATGTAGGAAAATTTTGTAATTGATCACTGTAAGGATATTGTACTGCTTTATTATGGTTAGGGTGGAGGGTGGAGTGGTCAAGAAATTGTGTTGGATACCAAGGATTTTGATGAGAAGATAGATGTGGCTGATGTAGAGGATTGGTTTGTGAGGTTGATATTGAAGGACCAAGTTGTGTTGCAGCATGAGGGAGAGTGGCCATGTGATCATAAGGTATACCATTCCAACCTTGTGGATAAGGTAGGTAAGAGTTAAATTGAGGTTGCAACAACTGCCATGGTGGAAGAGTATTCAATGATTGAGTATTAGAGTAAGGAACATGAGGTATAGAGTTTTTGTTAGATTTTTAACATTTAAGCTATATGATCTTAGGATCTTATCTAAGAGAATAACAAGCACATCAATCAATCACATTAGACAATGAACACAAATATTTTCCTTGGGGAAACCATAAAGGAGAAAACCCCTCAACTTCCTCAAACAGAGAATCAACACAAAAAGTAAAACCCAAAGACAGTAAGATGATCTCCTGATAGAAGTACTCTCTCTCTCTCTCTCTTGTCCTAGCTTCTTCTTTCTCTCTCAGGTATGTGCTACAACTGAGTGTGTGTGAATGTGTGTTAAATAGAGAAGCTCCCTCTCTATTTATACTAATTCCCAACTTGACAATAACTCACTAGGGCCGACTTCTCTAGGAGAGTTTAATAACCCCAGGGCCCCACAACTGTGGGGACTTTAACCTTTGATCAATAAGGAGGGTTATAATCTATGAATTTACATGACTTGTTTATATTATTGAATCTCTTAATCAGAACATCGGGGCATGACATGACTCAATTACATTACATATACTTCCCAAAATAAACATCGCGGTACAATACATAAGATATACAAGTGAATACATTCTGAAGTTACAAATACATCAACACTCCCTCTTAACTAGGAAGGTATTCTCTCGACACAATTTATCAAAACAAGTCTTCTTCTCTATATCATCTTGATCATCATTAAGTCATCTTCATCTTCAATTCATATTCATCTTCAAGTCATCTTCATCTTCGATTCATCTTCGATTCATCTTCATCATCAATTCATCTTCATCAAGTCTGGATCATCACTTGATCTAGAGCATCACTGGATCATCACTTGATCTAGAGTATCACCACTGGATTAACACTAGGTCACCATCACTGTTGTTATCTCAATTCTACTCATCACTGGAAGTTCTATAGAGCCGACCCTTTTTCATGCTGGTTGTAGGCCTTCAACGTCTTCAGCACTTATATCTGACCATAAAATGAACCATGTCAGAAAGGCCCGCCCAGCACTTTCATCTAACCATAGGAGGAACACATCCAAGAACCATGTCAAAAGGTCACGCCCAACACTCACATCTGACCATGGGAGGAACACATCCAAAACCCATGTCAGAAAGGCCCTACACTTACATCTGACCATGTGAGAACACACTGCATCAGAATGGCTCTGCACTTATATCTGACCATGTGAGAACAAACTGCATCAGAATGGCTCTGCACTTATATCTGACCATGTGAGAACACATCGCATCAGAATGGCTCTGCACTTATATCTGACCATGTGAGAACACATAGCATTAAAAATGGATCTGCACTTATATCCAACCTCATCTTGTTAGAAAGGCTCTACACTTACATCTGACCTCATCTTGTTAGAAAGGCTCTGCACTGATCATGTGGGAACACATCCCGCAATCACATCAGAATATCTCTGCACTTATATTTGATCATGTGGGAACACATCCCTCAATCACATCAGAATGGATCTGCACTGATCATGTGGTAACACAACCCACAATCACATCAAAATGTCTCTGCATTGATCATGTGGTAACGCAACCCACAATCACATCAGAGCATCTCTGCACTTACATCTTACCATGTGAAGTTGGGGCTTCCACCATGTCAGAAGGGACAATGGACACATCAATTTCCTTTGGAGGGAAACATGATCTGGAGAACACCAAGCTTATCCTTGAAGTACTCAAACTTTACTCTAGCTAATGGTTTGGTCAGTACATCAGCTATCTGCTCATCCGTCACAACATACTAGAGCTTCACTGCTCCTCTCTCCACCATATCCCTGATATAGTGATATTTGATCTCGATATGCTTTGACTTGTCATGGAACACAGGGTTCTTCGACAGCTTCACATAGCTCTGGTTGTCGTAATATATACAATTAGCATCCATCTGGAGATCAAACAAGTCAGACAATAGCTTTCTCAGCCACACTACCTCACAACTAGCTGAACAAGTTGCAACATACTCTACTTTGGCTGTACTTAGTGCCACACAGGATTTCTTCCTGCTAAAACAGGAGATCACATCTTATCCCATACTAAAGAAACATTCTGAAGTGCTCTTTCTATCAATGGCATTTCCTTCCCAATTCGAATCCACATAACCTTCCAAGTTAATATTCTGATTCACCTTATACTTGAGCCCATAATCAACTGTACCCTTCAGGTACCTTAGAATATGCTTTGCAGAAACTAAGTGAACATGTCTCATATTCCTCAGGAATTGGCTCAATGTGTTCACAGCAAAGCAAATATCTAGTCTCATATTCATTAGGTACATCAAGGACACAATCATTTGACGATACATCATAGCATCAACCGCTTCTGATGAAGCATCAATCAATAGCTTTAGGTTCGATGCCATAGGTGTGGTCATGGCCTTGTAGTCCATCATTCTGAACCTCTTTAGGATCTCTACTGCATACTTCCTTTATCCCAGGTGTTATCACTCCAGAAAACTACTTAGTGGTTATGGTTAAGTATGCCTGGTAACTTAAGAATTGAATACTTTTCAGTAGGTGGATGAACGTGATACTAAGAAAGAACAATGAAGAGATTACTTATCAGAATAACTTAATGAACCAGTGCTTTTAGAAACTGTCAATCAGATGCCATATAACAGGAAAAGGTATGAAGAATACTATTTAGACAACCAAGTACATTGGAATGCAGGGTTTTGGACAGCCAAGTACATCAGTAATGCAGGGTCACACTAAACAATAAGGAATTCCTCCATTCAAATCATGAGCATAAAGCTGAGCTAATTTAAACAGAGTACAGAATAAAAAGATGGATGAATAATCTGATAATAGCAGCAAAAGAAGACTGTGATTTTTGTATTAAGATTAGCAATCAAAACATAGGCCAAATTGTCTCCAAGATTGAACCCCCTTCACTCAGTCTAAGTCCTTAGGCTTTATAGCCTTTACAAACAGTCTTCAGATCCTCAAAACCTGGATCTGCTATACTAAAAATAGTAACTAGAACAGCAAATACAAAAAGATAGGGAAAGATCCCTCAAAATAAGGAAATGATAATGTGTTGATCCCATTTCTCATGTTGATAGTTGGTGAAGTGGAGTCAGCCTCGCAAGGCTGTTGATGACTCTTCCAAAAGATAGAATTCGAATTTGCTGAGTTGACCAAAAATCCTATATTTTTGCCTTTGAAAAAGACACTAAATCTATTTGAATAACCTCTTCTGATCTTAACTCACACAAATAGCATTCAAATCTGACTTTATAATTCACCATTTATCCATTAGAATCGAAATCAAACCATTTGGATTCAAAAAATGCCGATCTGGGCAAAAACATTAGCTTGCTTCCCTGTAACAGCTTTTGCAAGCATTTTCTGACACGTGATCTTGTGGGGAGATTTCGACTACCTTCCTGAGCTCTAAATTCAAATCTGAAAGCACCAATGGATAGCTTATGATCTGTAGATAAAAATCAACTATTTGAACATGCAAAACGGACATTGGACGGCTGAGAAAATTGATTTTTTCCAAAGGAAGTTTTTTAGGAACTCTACAGGTTTCGGCAGTTAAGGTCATTCTGACAAACCGTCTTAGCTGCCGAAACTGACCTGTTTCGGCAGTTAACTAGAATCTCCCAAACAGGTTAAGCTGCCAAAAGCTGATATTTTATATTTTTAAGACCAAAACTTAAATGAATGAAATCTTCAACTATACACTTCAAAAGAGGACCTCTTAATGGACTCCAAAAAATTTAGAAGGAAATTTTTTGACTTGATCCTATCACCTAAAATAATGAAAATTTGACTGGGTTATTTTAGGAGATAACATCTGGCTCCTACTCAGGGAAAGAATCCTCCCAGTGAGGTTTTAAGAATCCCATAACCAAATGCCTTTCCTGGAGAAGACTCAAACAGAACTTAAACACTAGTGTTTCATTGGGCATGGAGTCATCTAGCCTATGCCATTTTTCCCTCTGCAAACTTTAGATTGCCTGCCCTTCATTGAAAAATGACTTCCCAAAAGGAAAACTGTTGTAACTACTAGCATCCCGTGGTCCAGTATATCTCCAATCTGGCTTCCCTGTCTGAAATGCAGCTTGCTTCAAGTCCGAGATCATGTATTTATCATAGCAGTGGGATTCTTCAATACCCAGGAACTTCCATCTTTCATCAGAAAAAGGATAGGCAGAGTACTTTTAGTTCACCTGATGGGCCAAGGCCAATTATAATTTCTTGAATTGTATTTCCCATGAGTGATTGAAATTTGTCTATGAAACTGATCATAAGACCTTAGTAACATTCAACAGCTGTATGGCCATATAAGATAGGTATTTGGTCCACTCCAACAGAAAGATACTCATCACTAGAATAACCATGCTGATCTCTGTAGTAGATGTCCTCATGAACTGACCAATCATATTGCAAGGGTGAAGCACGTTCAACAACTACCCACCAAACCTCAACCATGACACTATGAGCACCTATCAATGTTGGTTTTACATGGAGGTTTCTGTTGATGTCATCACCACTTCTCTTCGAAGAGTTTCTGCATGCTCTTTCCTGGACTTCCTGGGCCTTATCATTTTGGTTATTGCCATAAAGATTGGCATGCAATAGTATTAGTATGAAATTGTGAATACAAATCAATATCAGTATTAACATTTAATCATGAATAGAATACAACTGTTCATGGAAAATTGTTAGGGTTCTTTAGGCATCTCAAAATAAAACTCTCCTTAGCTTCAGAATATTTTCCCCGGGTCATCTATATTCTGGCCAGAAATGTCCATAAAGCAAACTCTATTGAGATCAAACTGATAAGGATTTGTCACAGAAACAAATGTATTGTATGCTAATGCTTCAGAGAACAAACATTAATGCAAAGGCTGCTGCAGCAAAAAGAAATTTGTTGGATCATGTGGCCCTGGCATTATATCAACAGGCAGAGCTGCTGCAAGCTGTGTCAAAGCAAGGTCCAGTTTCCTGATAGGATCTGCAAGTCTACCTTGATCCTTTAATCCAAGGGACTGACCTGTCAGAAGGCTCTGCTGCATATCAACTGAATCTCCAACAGTAATGACATGGATAATTTGGGCAGCCATATTTTTTTCCTGTTCATTGTAGGGTGGACTCTCCTTTGAATATTCATCCAGTATTGTAACCAAATTAACTCAATTGAAACATGCTCAGATATAGAATCCAATTAGCAACCGTAAAATCCAGTGAGGATGTTGCATTTGGTACAGATCTAGAATGCTAAAGGAACAAAGTTACCTTACCTTCCGTCTGGCCCTAGCAGTGCCATTTTGAACAAGTTCAATCAAGTGTTCATATACACCAATCTGCATTGATGCCAACAAATGAGATGAATCATTAATACCCAAAACCAGCAATACAGCAGCAACATTATCCTTATTACGATCTGAACCTGAGTGGATTAATTCCACGAGGATATCAATAGTAGATTGCGGTCCAATGGCCACCCGGCCTTCCTGATGAGTAGCAAGTATAGCAAGAATAGCAAGAACCTCATCAATCATTCCAATGCTTTGGTCAAAAAGCAATGCTATTAGAGGAAGAACAACTTTAGCCCTAAATTTGTTTCCTTGATAAATTGATAAATTAAAAAATGCAGTAGCAGCATCCTTTTTCCCTCTTACAATTCCATCACGAAGAAGATTGACTAAAGGAGAGATGGCTCCTGAAACACCAATGATTACTTTGTTTTCATCCACAACATACAAGCTGAAAAGGGTTGCAGCAGCATTTTCTTTTGCTTCCATGCTTTAGGACATCTATTATATGATTGATAACGCTTGCTGGAACAATAAATCCCTTATTGCTACTGTGAATAGATAAATTTAGAAGAGCCATCACTGCATGCTCGTGGGTTTTCATATCAGCTGATGATAACAATTTCACTAACTGTAGAATAGCTCCTGCCTCTGCAAACCTGTAGCTTTTATGCAGCCTGCTCTGCTTATTCAACAATAACTAAAAGTGATCTATGTGCTCATAATAAGAGCTTATTTTTCTATCTACTCCTACATCTAACCAATAGATGTATATTGATCAAGTAACAGCATACTTCCAATGCAACCATGTCAGATTGTGATTTACAGGCATGTTTGATCTTGACTCAAACAACAATGGAAGCCATATCATGTAGAAAAGAGGTTTGAACAGATGATCAGACCAGCTTTCATCTATAAAGAATATTTTAACATTCATATTGTTCGTGGATTCCAGAAAATCAGCAATAGGATCATGAAAAACATGATGAAATACCTCTCCTCGTTGTTGGTCGAACTGAGAAACAAATTGCTGCTGGCTACCTTCACTGGTCTCAATGTTGAATGTAGGATGCTCAACCCTTGTCGGAGAAACATGTAGGATGGATTGCTGATCTGAAATTTTCAGCTCCTCACCTTCTTCTCCATATTTGATGCTATTCCCCTATGTCAGCACATCTGAAAACCGAAGGCTACTCATAGCATATGCTGCTACAACATCAACACATTCGAGATCATGATTCACGTGTTCTAACTGAAGATTAGACAGTCCCTGCAAATCCGGAAATTGTAGGCTGTATTCTTCAATCTCTGTAGATCTGAAACTGTCACTTGCAAATTTGTCAATCTGCTCAACATATTCAAAATTTCTAGAGAGAAAGATCTGATCTTCATGACAACTAACAACAGTGGATGCGTTTGATATGATTTCAAAAGCATCACTAAGATTGTCATAGTGTGAATCACTGATCTCCTGATCATGATGAATAGTATCCTCTACAGCAACATATTCTTTATGACTGTCATTAACCACAGGATGCATACATTTCTGATCATCTCTTTGGTGGACAGTTGATATTTCAGAAGTAACCAAACCTTCATAAACCTCAGATGAAAACTGATCCCTATGATGGATATCTAAAGAAACTAATTCTTCAGATTGATGAAAAACAGAAATACTATTAATAGGAGAATATTTAGCTCCTTTATCATCCATTTGTGGTTTATCTTGATGAGAAGGCACAGTATCATGAAGATCATAAGAAAGATGATGGAGAGATATTTCCTTCTTTACATCTTCAGCCTTGTTATGCAAGTTAAATTCTTGACAACAATTATCAAATAAAAGCTCATCTGGAAAGAACCTTTTGCAACGCTCATTGAATGCTTTATGAAAGTCTTTCAAAGATGAAATACATGAAGGAGGTAAAGAAGAATACCATACAACGAATACATGAACATCTTCATACGAACATATTCATGCTGCAGATCTAATAGGTCCATGCATTCATGAAACTTGAGGAGGTGTTTAGCAGGATTATCATATTTCTTCTCTTTGAAGATAGGTAAAAAATCTCCCCATTCTGACATATCAGGTACTGCATGTGGGAAACCAGGAATTGAAGAGAAGTCAAGAGGTGCAAACCTTCGAGCAAAAAGAGAAGCAAATGCTTTTGACATCTGAATATTGTGGAGTCACCATTGAATTCGTCCTTCATGGAGTCGCCAGATAGATGATTATAACCAATAAATGTCTACCCCTTGTCTATCATCAAAGAGTAGATCTATGTCGTCTCCCAGGAAGATTAGCTTCTCAACTCACTCCCCGGCAACGGCGCCAATTTGTTATCACTCCAAGAAACTACTTAGTGGTTATGGCTAAGTATGCCTGGTAACTTAAAAATTGAATACTTTTCAGTAGGTGGATCAATGGGATACTAAGAAAGCACAATGAAGAGATTACTTATCAGAATAACTTAATGAACCAGTGCTTTTAGAAACTGTCAATCAGATGCCATATAACAGGAAAAGGTATGAAGAATACTATTTAGACAACCAAGTACATTGGAATGCAGGTTTTTGGACAACCAAGTACATCAGTAATGCAGGGTCACACTAAACAATAAGGAATTCCTCCATTCAAATCATGAGCATAAAGCTAAGCTAATTTAAACAGAGTACAGAATAGAAAGATGGATGAATAATATGATAACAGCAGCAAAAGAAGACTGTGATTTTTGTATTAAGATTAGCAATCAAAACATAGGCCAAATTGCCTCCAAGCTTGAACCCCCTTTACTCATTCTGAGTCCTTAGGCTTTATAGCCTTTACAAACAGTCTTCAGATCCTCAAAACCTGGATCTGCTATACTAAAAATAGTAACTAGAACAACAAATACAAAAAGATAGGGAAAGATCCCTCAAAACAAGAAAATGATAATGTTTTGGTCCCCTTTCTCGTGTTGATAGTTGGTGAAGTGGAGTCAGCCTCCCAAGGCTGTTGATGACTCTTCCAAAAGATAGAATTCGAATTTGCTGAGTTGACCAAAAATCCTATATTTTTGCCTTTGAAAAAGACACCAAATTTATTTGAATAACCTCTTCTGATCTTAACCCACACAAATAACATTCAAATCTGACTTTATAATTCACCATTTATCCATTAGAATTGAAATCAAACCATTTGGATTCAAAAAATGCTGATCTGGGCAAAAACATTAGCTTGCTTCCCTGTAATAGCTTTTGCAGGCATTTTCTGACACGTGATCTTGCGGGGTGATTTCAACTACCTTCCCGAGCTCTAAATTCAAATCTGAAAGCACCAGTGGATAGCTTATGATCTGTAGATAAAAATCGACTATTTGAACATGCAAAACAGACATTGGACGGCTGAGAAAATCGATTTTTTCCAAAGGCAGTTTTTTAGGAACTCTACAGGTTTCAGCAGTTAAGGTCATTCTGACAGGCCGTCTTAGCTACCGAAACTGACCTGTTTCGGCAGTTAACTAGACTCTCCCAAACAGGTTAAGCTTCCGAAAGCTGATATTTTAGATTTTTAAGACCAAAACTTAAATGAATGAAATCTTCAACTATACACTTCAAAAGAGGACCTCTTAATGGACTCCAAAAAATTTAGAAGGAAATTTTTTGACTTGATCCTATCACCTAAAATAATGAAAATTTGACTGGGTTATTTTAGGAGATAACACCAGGGAAATTCCATCTTCATTCTGCCACACCTCCATGCCTAGAAAATATTTCATTATACCCAAGTCCTTCATTTTGAACTCAACAACAAGCTTCCTCTTTGTATCAACAATTAGCCCATCCTCAACTGTCACAAATAGATCATCTACATACAGTAGGAGTATTACTGGCTTCCCTTCTTCAACCTTGTAGTAAAGGTTGGAATCCGCTTTACTCTTGGTAAATCCCAAAGTGGATAGGAAGCTGTCAATTCTGTTGTACCATGTCTTGGGTGCCTATTTCAAACCGTATAGCAATTTATTTGACTTACACACATGATTCTCTTTGTCATGTGTCTCAAAACCGAGTGGTTGCTCCAAATATGCTTCCTGTTCTACTACACCATTCAAGAAAGTTGTCTTGACATCCATCTAGTGTACTTTCCACTTCATTACTGTAGCTAAAGAAAGTACTGATCTTATGGAAGTATATCTAGCTACAGGAACAAAAGTCTCTTCATAATCTATTCCTTCTTTTTGGGAGAAACCATGAGCCACAAATCTTGCTTTATATTTCTCTATGCTACCATCTGCCGCATGCTTGATCTTATTGATCCATTTGTAAGTTACAACAGACTTCCCCTTCGGTCTTGGGACAACATCCCAAACATCATTCTTCATGATCAATTGATACTCTTTGATCATAGCATCCTTCCATTCTTTATTTTCTATCGCATCTTCATAGCTGGAAGGCTCTTTATCAATGAAGTCACATAATAAGTCTACATAACCAGAGTAGGACCTAGTTCTTTCCCTTTGTCTATGTATTTCTTCTAGAGCCCCATATATTTCTGCACCTTGGATAGCTTCTCGTGCCCAAGCAAGTTTCCTCTTATGGGGATTATTTTCTTGAGGTGGATCTATAGGTCCTTGAAGTTCTTCTATTTCTTGATCTTCTTCTGGAATTGCTTTGTTCATGGTTGTGTCATGAATTCTAGGTACTTCTATTTCTACATGTTCTTCAGTATGTCTCTTTCTAGATTTGTTGTAAGCTGATTCTTTGTCAAACGTTACGTCATTGCTGATGTCGACATTCTTGAATCTTGGGAAGTATATTCTGTAATCCTTTGAGCTTTCAGAGTATCCCACAAATATACCCTTCCTTCCTGAAGGATCTAATCTTGTCCTCTTTTCTTTCGAAATGTGTATGTACACTGGACAGCCAAATATTCTGAGATGATTGACTTCTTGTTTCTTTCCAAAAAACATTTCTTTAGGTGTCTTGTTTTTGAGTAATATATGTTGAGTATGGTTTTGTACATACACAGCTGTTCTAGCAGCTTCTTCCCATAGATGTATGGGAAGATATTGATCATGAAGCATTTCCCTTGCAACTTCCATGATCGTTCTATTTTTTCTTTTTGCAACCCCATTTTGTTGTGGATTATATGGAGTAGTCAACTCCCTCTGAATCCCTGAATATTTGCATAATTCTTTGAATTCATTTGATGTGAATTCTCTGCCATTGTCTGATCAAAAAATATTGATCTTATTTTCTGTGTAGTTTTCGATCAAGGTTTTGAATTCCTTGAACTTGCTGAATACTTCATCTTTTCTCTTCATGATGTATATCCATGTTTTCCTAGAAAAATCATCATTAAAAGAAACATAGGATACATACCCGCTTAATGAACTCGATGACATCAGACCGCATACATTAGAGTGAATTATTTCCAAGATTCCTTTAGCCTTTCTTTTGCTACTTGGAAATGTCGCCTTTGTGTTATTTCCTTTCGCACATCCCTTGCATACTCCTTCATGTTTTGCTTACATTTCTGGAATACCTTCAACAACTTTGGTTGCAAGTGGTGGTGCCCTATAGTGCACATGTGCAAGCCTTCTATGCCAAAGTTCATTTGGTTCTACTAAGTCATAAACCAAAGCTTGTTCTGTCTGGCCCTTTAATCTGTATAGTCCTTCCTCTTGTTCTCCAATTACTACTACATCATCAATAGTCTTTCCTTTTGGCCACATGATGACTTGGCCATCTATAAATGCAAATATTATTCCGTTTGCATCTAATGTAGAGATTGAGAGAAGGTTCTTCTTTAGTCCTAGTACAAATAGGACATCCTTCATCTTCATATACTTTCCAGAGTCTAATTTATAGGAGGATTCTCCACTACCTTTTATTGGATATTGGTAGTCATCCCCAAGTTTCACCTTGTGGGGTGATTCATGTTTTGATAGTTTCACAAATGATTCTTTGAATCCGGTCGTATGTTTGGAAGCCCCACTGTCTATAAGCCAATCATTGCTTCCATGTGTGATGTTTCCCATGAGAGCGGAAATCAAGACATATTCTTCATCACTTGAAGAATCATCACTATCTTGTTTTATTCTCTTCTTGGAAGGCTCATCATCTTCTGCAGCATGAGCATGATGTCTTTTCTTGTTTTCCTTCCTCTTGAGAGATCTATCTTTGTTTCTAGGAAAATCTCTTGCAAGGTGTCCTCTTTCATCACATGTATAGAAAATGAACTTAGACAAATCTTTAGACTTTCTAATGTTACTCTTATGGTGAGAGTGCTTACCTATGTGATGGTTTGTTCTGCTTTTCTTGGATTGTACTGTGAGAGCTTGATATTCACTTCCCATATTTTCTTCTCATGCTAATATTCGAGCTTCTTCTTGTGAGCATTCCTCCCACAGTCTGTTAAACTTGACTAGCTTCTTTCTAGCACAGATCCCTTGAATGAAACAGTCCCAAGCCCTAGGAAGACCATTCAAGGTGGTCATCACAATTTTTGCATTCTCTACTTCTTCATCTACCACTTCCAATTGTTTATTGATATGAGAGACCCTTGTAAAGTAATACTGGATGGTCTTCGCATTGTGGATCTTTACATTCTTCAATTGGTTTCTCAGAGTCATCTTCCGGTTTATGTTCTTCCCTTCAAATAGCTTGGTCAGGGAATCAAACATCTCTTTAGGTGTCTTTATGGAGGACACCTGTGGTATGAGGTGATCCTTGATTGAATCAACAATAATCCTCTTATCCATGACCAATTTATTCTTATGTAAGGCCTTAGCCTCATCTCCCTCTGGAACTGGAACCTCTTCATTGATGTAGGAGTCCAACTCATTTTCTTCCAGGACCAGGGAGATCATATACTTCCAGGCTCGAAATTTATTATCTCCCTCAAGATTTTCATCAAGCTTGGTATGATGAGACATCTTAACAGAGAACCTCAAATGGAAATACAAAATATTTAGATCTTACTAGGTTAATATGTCCGAACTGGATCTGGAGCTGAATTTCTGCAGAGCTGGTTCAGGAGCAGATTAGGGTTTGACTTTCCTAGAGTTTTTCCCAACCAAAAAATTTGATCTTGATCTGTAAACTTAAATTTTGGGGAGGAGATCAATCTAAGCCTGGGCTCACTCAAAAATTCCACTTCTGTGGAAAGCCCTAATTTTTTCGTAGTAGTGTTGGGTCAAAAACTGAAAATGCTCAGAATTAGATTCTGCTTCGATAGAAATATGCGCTCGAGAGATGAGAGTCATCCCAACCTTATTTTGCTGAAAATTTATGGAGAGAGATCCAAAAAGTAGGAATATCTAGTTTCCACAGCTATACAATGTATTCTTCTCAGGTTAGCTCTAATACCATGTTATATTTTTAACATTTAAGCTATATGATCTTAGGATCTTATTTGAGAGAATAACAAGCACAACAATCAATCACATGAGACAATGAAGACAAAGGTTTTCCTCAGGGAAACCATAAAGGAGAAAACCCCACAACTTCCTCAGAGATAGAATCAACACAAAAAGTAAAACCCAAAGAGAGTAAGATGATCCCCCGACAGCAGTAGTCTCTCTCTCTCTTGTCCCAACTTCTTCTTTCTCTCTCAATTATGTGCTACAACTGAGTGTGAGTGAATGTGTGTTAAATAGAGAAACTCCCTCTCTATTTATACTAATTCTCGACTTGACAATAACTCACTAGGGCGACTTCTCTAGGAGAGTCTAAAAACCCTAGGGCCCTACAACTGCAGGGACTTTAACCCTTGATCAATAAGGAGGGTTATACTCTATGAATTTACATGACTTGTTTATATTATTGAATCTCCCAATCGGAACATCAGGGCATGAAATGACTCAATTACATTACAGATACTTCCCATAATAAACGTCGAGGTACAATACATAAGATATACAAGTGAATACATTTTGAAGTTACAAATACATCAACAGTTTTGAACCATACATGTAGGCCACGATTTCCATGATTGTTGCAATGAGTTGGCTACAACTCCCAGATCTCTTTGATATGTTTCTTTCATCCTTGGTAAGGAGGGATAACGATCTGTGGAATGATTCAAGTCACATATGCCAGAAATTGTGAGCCTATCCAAAGGACAATCCATTGCAAGATGTTTCTTCTGGCATCAAGGGAAAACTATTTCTTCAAATTCCTCATGCTTTTCCTAATCCTACAAAACAACCAATTGTGAATTTAGTGAACCATTGATGTCAGCATTAGAATTTTCAAATAAATTATTGATTTTAGCTCGTAAAACTCTTGTTTTTGCAGTAGATTTCAAAAATAGAGAGGGGAGTTCTTTAGAATTTTTATCGGTCTTGAAATATCCTATTGAATACCTTATACATAACTCACAAATATCGTCATATGCTAACTAAAATACATTAGTTGTTCCCATCACATTTAATATTTCTAAATATTCATCTTGGATTCCCTTGAGTAGAAGTGTTTTTAAGGTCTCTTTTCCCAGTTTTCTTTGTTTGGATCTTTGGAGGTTATATATAAAGCATTCCATGTATTCATCCAGAATCTCTTCTTCTCCTCATGTCATTCAAAAATTTATTCATTGACCCTCCAATAATCTTGGTACCTTTTCAAGAATACATGTTTCATGTCTTCCCAAGTTTGTATACAACTCCCACCGAGGCTCACGAACCATCGGAGGATTGTTCCTTTTAGAGTAAGGGGAAACATATTCAAATTTTGATCATTAGAACAATAACCATATCCTCTACAAAGTATTTCGAATTGAAATAAAAATACATCAGGGTCTTCATTTTCCAAACCGTGAAAATTTGGTAGAACATGTGGGGGAATGCTTCTTTTTTTTTCCACTCTTCTTGAATCTTTGATGGGAAATTTGAAGGTAACAACTTCTGCATCTTTCTTACTTGCCATCTCTTCATTATATTATTCATGTGCTATATGGAGGATTCTCCTTCGAATGTTCCTGTCATCTTGTTAGTATAATGGGTGGTGCTTACAACACCACTAAGGGGAATGATAAGATTTACGCTCCAAAAGTTGAAAATGAAATAAAACTGAATGCAAATAAAGAAGAAAAAAACACACTCAAAGAAAATTCAATAAAATTAAAAGTAATCATGCAACCTACGTTCCCTACTTTAACAATGCATCTAGAAAACAATGTTAGATGTACTTTTGCACCATTAATCACTTCCCCAACAATGACGCCAAAATGTTGGTCAGATTAATTTTCTAATTAAATAAACAACTGAAACTACCAAAAATAAATTATCAACTCAAGGAATTCTTTTATTTCAAAGCTATTGTGCAATATCTATGCAAGCATAATTTCTTCCTGACACTGTTGATCTATTAGTATGAAATTGAAACTCATTGAAAACTAGATTACACCTTCTTGAAAAGAAATTAAGCCTAAAACATATTCATGAAACCAAACTGTAAATCTAATCACACTGCAAACAAAATCAATTCTTATGAAGCAAGATCTAATTGCATGAATATAAAATAAGTGCTATGTTGGCCAACGATCTATGAAACAGATTAACAGGAAAACAACTATGACAAATATAATGAATGAAAGCATACAACTATGATAAATCTAATGAATGAAAGAATGAACTAAATAATAAGCAAATATACATAATAAAACACTTACAATCAACACTATCAACATCTGCTCAGGGAAGAGGGCCCTTTATCCACTGAGCAGAGCTGGATCTCCACATTGAAAGTCTACAACTCCATAATTAAGAAACTGTCAGCATGTATTATTAGAATGAAATCATTACAATAGAGTCTGGATCAAATCCTACAACATAACATTGTTTTCTCTCTTCCCCCCTTCTCATGAGATTGATTACATATTTCTACATGAAATTCTCTCAGGAGGATGAGAAACCAAATCCCCAACTTGATCTCTTTCAAGAAATTTGTTAATTTGGGAAATCGGCTACAATAGTAAATCTAGGAATTACACGTTTAGAGAACCAACTTTATATCTGAAACCATATCTTTGTTTGGTGATTTCCTCACATTTTAGGTAAATGAGGTCGTTACGCACAAAACCCATGTCCCGTATTTTTGAGATTCTTTTCCATCTACAGCAAATAAAGACGCGAATCAAGGTGTTATTGTCTGACATGCGTTTTTGGTTAAGGTCGTTTGATCATGAGTTGGAGGCTTTAACCATGAATGTTCCTACGGTTAATATGGAAAATCACTCCATAAATCATCCTTAGTAAAAATATGTATAATAATATTAAATTCATTAAAAATAAAGGAAAATAATCATGATTAACCACTAAAGCATCTATGGAAGTAATATGGTATTTTACGGGCAGTTATAGAATATGGATGGAAAATGGAATGATAATTGGATAATAATATGAAGAAGAGGGATGAAATATATATTGATAGGTGATGAAAATATTGACAAATCCATGACCCAACATTCGTTCCCATTGTGACTCCATAGAGTCCTTTGGAGGGCAATTGTATCTCAATATCCTCTTTCCACTAATGATAGTTGAAAGGAGTGAGAATATTGCTTGAAGAGGAGTCCATTGTGCAGCTCTAGTGAATGCAATGGAAGTGCTTGAGATACCTACAATCACACAAAAAAAACATAATAAGGTCGAACAACCTACACTTTTGGAGTTTGCTTCACACCTGGCTTAGTCAATCAAGCAAGATTGATCAACAAAATGCTAGATTATCTAGGAATGGTGGTAAACTCTCCACTTCCCGTTCAGATTTGGAATGATTTTGATCAATTTTTCTCAATTTTTTTCATAGATCCAACAAAAAACCAGTAGAAGGATTTCCTTGTCCTTCAATGGCTCTGATACCATATAAAATTGGACTCACAACAATCTAAGGAACAAGAAAAAAAATTACAATAGATTTCATAGATCAATTTTACTTAGAAATGACATGAAACAACGCAAGAAGAAGTTGCAGTTGTATATTTGCTTATCATTAATCAGAAGTAGTGATACGATGCAATATAATGGCATAAAGAGCCATGCAATTCAAATCCCTGAGAGGTCATTTGAATTCATTAAATGAGAGTGGTTTACTTATCAGTTAAAAACCACTTGACACATCACTTATGTTAGAATAATCAACCCATAGTTACCTACCTTAGACATTAATTTAACCATTTTTTTCTTATTACCTAATTTCCTAGATTCCACTCTATGCTAGTTGCCTTCTACATGTCCTAGAAGTCAACACATGCTAAAAATGAGTCACGGAGTGCTTGGGAAACATCCTAGAAACCCATTTATCATGTCTTCTTTATTCTAGATTCTCCAAAGCGCATATATTCTTTTTTTGTAAAGCTACCTTGTTTTATCTTTGATTTAAGGCAAAGGAAAAGCTAGACTAATTGTAGCTGCCTTGTTTTTTTCCCACATCATCCTCCATATTTTTATCCAAATAAAAGCATGTATGAGTTTTCTTTCCATCCCTCTTTATCTTGCTCACTTTACTTAGTCAATTAGTGAGCATCTACCTAGATTTGGAAACTGCTTTATGCACCAATGGGGGATTTGACCAGTTTTGGTAAGCCTGCTTTTTTACTATTTCAAATGGCATCTTTATGCATTAGAATATATCATGTAATTATATGTTGTAGAAGCCTATTACTTCATAAGGTTGGATATTGTACACTTACTCAATACAGATTAGTGTTATGCTCCAATTTCAATCTCCTCTGGTGTGAATTTTGCATGTTTGATTAGCAATTTTGTGAGTGTAATTTTTCTATCTCTTGGGTTTAATTTCCACATGGTATTGGAGCATTTGTATATCAATTTATCTCCTTCCATATTACTATTGTAGGTTTGACATCTTGACTGGGAGCATATTCTGCTAACTGAAGGGCACAGTTTCTGAGCTATGAACCAATCTCAGAAGATCATCTTGACTCCATTCAAGTTCTTTGAGTGGAAAGCTGAGATGGAGATATTGTGGAGAGAGAAAGGTCTCTACATGGTGACTATTGCAACTGAGGTAGATCCCAATGCAGCTACAGAGAAAATAAAATGGCACAACAGGGGGGATGAGGCCTATGGTCTTTTGTGTCTGAGCATTTCAAGAGACCTCCTCTTCCATCTTGATGGATTGACATCACCTAATGAAGTGTGGGAGAATATTATAGAGCTTTCTGGAAAGACAGATGAGATGAGAGGACATCAAATCGAGAATGACCTGATATCCTTGAGTCCCAGTAGCTTCAAATCATTGCAACTCTACTTTTCCAAGTTTAAGGCCCTTGTTTTGCAGTTGAAACAGTGTGGCATAGAAAAGAAGGAAGAGCAACTAGTTTTGGCCATACTCTCTAAGCTTGGCCCTGATAGCTCAACCTTCCATGCCACCAAGTTGATATCTCAAGCCTGGAAGATGACTAGGCTTGCAGAGTTCATGGAATCCCTCACACAAGAACAAGATAAGTTGGTGATGATGGGAACCATCAAACCTTCCAAAGACCAAGCTTTGGTTGCTGGAGATTCAAGGGTGGATTCAAAAATCAAGAAAGAAGCTAAAAATCCACCTGAGAAAAAGAGAGACAAGTCTAAGTCTCAAGAGGAGCTCGAAGGTTCCAAGAAGAACTCCCAGAAGAAGAAGAACAAAGGAGAAATGAGCAAGTGTGCATACTGCAGTAAGGGCTATCATCCTGAGAGATCTTGTATGAAGAAGCAAATTGACATGTTGACCCAAATCTTGGATAAGAATAATATCTCCCTTCCTGATTGCTTGAAGAAGAGGGAAGGAGGATCAAATTCAGAGGACAAAGAGAGAGTACATGCCTCAGTTGCTAGCAGATCAAGCTCACCTAGATTCATCATAGACTTTGGAGCTTCTAGACATATGGTTTCAACAAAAGAGGCATTCTCCTCTCTTGACATGTCAAAAGGTCCACCAATAGTTTTGGGAGATGACTCTCTCACTGATAGTTTGGGGAAGGGAATGATTGATCTTGACCATGGTCAGTCCAATAATGTGTTGTATGTTCCATGGCTTTCCTCTAATTCTTGTCATTCTATCAGATGACTCACACTAGTTCTCTAAAGAAGGTCATCTTCTCCCCTGATGATGTTTAAATCATTGAGATTTTGAATGGTAAATTCATAGCAAAAGGTGTTGTTGATCACACTTCGAAGGTATACATTTTATCCCTTTTTTTACCCTACTCAAACCCCTCCACTCTTTTGATTCATGCTAATGAGGCAAGCAAGCTTTGGAATGAAATATTCGTCGATCCTAACTACAAGTATCTTTCTGATTTGAGTGAAAAATATATGGTCATAGGGTTACCAAAGATCAAGTTTTCTAAGGGATTATGTCAAGGTTGTATCCTAGGAAAACACCCAAAGAACAGGTATGAGAGAGCTAGTCATGAGAGAACCTATGCACCTATTGAGTTAATCCATAGTAACATTTCTGGTCCATTTCTTCATATGTCCATGAGTCAAGCCAAATATGCACTCACTTTTATAGATGAATTTTCGAGGTATTGTTGGGTTCACTTCCTAAATCATAAGTCTGAAGTTTTTGACCTCTTCAAAGTCTTTAAAGACTTGGTTCAAAACCAGTCTGGGAGGAAACTCAAGATATATCAGATATGACAATGGTGGTGAGTATGTCAATCTTGAGTTCATTCAATATTGTAAATATGCAGGTATTTAGATGCAGCATTCGATCCCTTACACACCACAGCAAAATGGTGCTGTTGAGAGAAAGAACGGGTCACTGAAGGAGATGGAAACTTGCATGATGGAGGCTAAGACTTTGCCACCAAACTTTTGGTTTGAGGCTATAAACTGTGCATCCTACATCTAGAATAGGGTGCCTCATAAGCATCTTGATGGTATGACTCCTTTTGAAGCTTGGAGTGGGCACAAGCTAGATGTTGACCCATTTTAGGAAATTTGGCTCAAAGGATTGGGATAGAATTCCAACAGAAAAGAGGAAGGATTTGCAGCCCCAAAGCCAAGAGTGCCTATTTGTTGGGTATTATGAAGATTAAAAAGGGTACAAGCTGATCAAATTTATCACTAACAAAGATTTCATTGAAAATGTTTAGTTCCAAGAAGAGCCTTTAGTAGCAGCTGAAGTTGGAGAGTCTTCTTCACCACCAGATCCATTGATTGTAAGTGAAGAGACTAATGAGTTTGCTGATTCTGATATTTCTAATAATGATTATTTTATTGCAGATCCTAACAATCCTACAAGACCAAAATGGGCAGAAAATACCATTGATGCAGCTGGGGAACTGGATGGAAATCCTAATGACACTAGGAGGACTAGATCTCAATTTGAGAGTGCCCTTTGTGTGAAAGATCCTCTATTTGCTGAGAAGTGCTATTTCATGGTTGAATTAGATCCACAAACATATGAATATGTAGCACATGATCCAATATGGAAAACATCCATGAAAGAAGAATCCAGCTCGCTCCAGAAGAACAACACTTGGGAACTGGTTGATCTTCCCCCAGGGACGAAGCTAGTTCAATGTAAGTGGGTTTTCAAGACTACGTTTGCTGCTGATGGTTCACATTTGAAATATAAGGAAATATCGGTAGCCAATGGATACTCACAAGTACATGGTATTAACTACAATGAAACCTTTGCACCAGTGGCAAAGATGGACTCCATAAGGCTAGCTTTAGCCATTGCAGCTTCGAAGTAGTGGGAGGTACATCACATGGATGTGAAGTGTGCTTTCCTAAATGGAGATCTCACTGAGGATATTTACATGAAACAACCTGAAGGGTTTGTTTCTAATCCATCTTTAGTGTGCAGGTTAAACAAATCATTGTATGGTCTCAAGCAAGCCCCCAGGGCTTAGTATGCCAGGATTGATGGATTTTTGCTATCACTGAGTTTTGTTCGATGAAAGTCTGATCCTAATGTATATTTGAAGCTGATTCATCGTTATTTCATGATTATTGTCTTGGATGTGGATGACCTTCTGATTATAGGAAGTTCAAAGAAAGATATTTCCTCCTTGAAGGATGCAATGAACCATGCATTTTCTATGACAGATTTGGGATTGTTGAGCTAATTCTTGGGTCTCAAAATTTCTCAATCACAACATGGAATCAAAGTACATCAGTCCAAGTATGCCTTAGATTTTCTGAACAAGTTCAACATGAAATATTGCAAGCCAAGCAAGACTCCCTTCCTTTAAAGAGTTAAGCTTGAAGAAGCAAGTTCTTCTTCTATGGTAAATAATACACTATATAAGAAGTTGATTGGGTGTTTGCTTTATCTTACACACACTAAACCTGATCTATCTTATGTAGTTAGTGTGGTTTTGAGATACATGGATCAGCCTCATGAGATCCACTGGAGAGCATCCAAAAGGATCCTAAAATTTGTTCAAGGAACAAGAACTCATGGGATCTTCTACAAAGCAAAATATGATCTTCATTTGATTGGGTTTACTAATAGTGATTGGGAAGGTGATAACACATATCGAAAGTATACATCAGGATATGTGTTCATGCTTGTAGAAGGACCAATCAACTAGTCAAGCAAGAAGCAAAGTTCCATAGCACTCTCATCTAAAGAAGCATAGTATAGAGGAGTTGTAAATGCAACAACTCAATGTTTGTGGTTGCAAGGAATACTTGGAGAATGTGGCTTTGAATCAGAGTTTTCAACTATTATCTACTGTGATAATCAGAGCACCATTCAAATATGCAATGATCCAGTTCAAATACAGCGAACCAAGCACATTGAGATCCATATGCACTACATCAAACAACTTGTGCATGATGGTATCGTTCATCTACTTTTCTGTGCATATTCAGAACAAGTAGCAGACATATTTACCAATTTTTTTTTGTGAGAAGACATTCAGCAATATCAAATAAATGTCGGGGATTTCTGATCATGCTATGAAGCATGATTGATGACAATATTTCCAAATTTTGTTTTCCTGTCCATGTTTAAGGGAGGATTTTCGCACTAGGGTTTTTCCTCTTTTCCTTGGTTGTATGGACAAGTAGTATGTAATAATGGGTGACTAATCCTTGTTTCTAGGCCCTATATTTTTCTGATATTTACTCATAAATTTAGGCTTAAGGGGGGGTGTTAGAATAATCAACCCATAGTTACCTACCTTAGACATTAATTTAACCATTTTTGTCTTATTACCTAGTTTCCTAGATTCCACTCTCTGCTAGTTGCCTTCTACATGTCCTAGAAGTCAAAACATGCTAAAAATGAGTCATGGAGAACTTGGGAAACATCCTATAAACCAATTTTAGCATGTCTTATTTATTCCATATTCTCCAAAGCGCATATCTGCTTTTTCTGTAAAGCTGCCTTATTTTATTTCTGATTTAAGGCAAAGGAAAAGCTAGACTAGTTGTAACTGCCTTGTTTTTTGCCCACCTGATCCTCCCTCCTTTTATGTAAATAAAAGAATTTATGAGTTGTATTTCCATCCCTCTTTATATTTCCCACTTGACTTATCCAATTCGTGAGCATCTACCTAGATTTGGAAATTGCTTTATGCACCTATGGAGGATTTGACTAGTTTTGGTAAGCCTACTTTTTGACTATTTCGAATGGCATCTTTATGCATTCAAATATCTCATGTAATTATATATTACAGAAGCCTATTACTTCATAAGGTTGGCTATTGTACACTTACTCAATACAAATTAGTGTTATGCTCCAATTTCAGTCTCCTTTGGTGTGAATTTTGCATGTTTGATTAGCAATTTTGTGAGTGTAATTGTTCTATCTCTTGGGTTCAATTTCCACAAATTAACCACTTAAATCGAATTTAATTGAATCTAAATGACTCAGAGGAAGTTTAGACTGAGTCTAACTGAATAGAACTCAACTGCATGCCAACAAGTAGGTGAGGGGGCCTATCTGACTTTAGTTAGGTGAGATGAACTGAACTGCACTGAACTGAGTCACCAAAAGTAGGTGGGCGCACCTTTAATCACTCCAATTAACTGATATTAACCAAAAATAGGCTAATCGATGAGGAAGGCACCTTTGCATCTCCAGTTTAACTGGAAGGTAGGTGAAACAACCTTCAGTTAACTAAATGGGGTGCATATTTCATGCAGATCAATCCACATTTGCTCCTAGTTTGAAGGAGGAGGCTTAGTTAGTCTCCCAAATTGAAGGATAAGACTCAGTTAGGCTCTCTGATTGAAGGAGGAGATCCAGTTGATGATGTAGACACATATTCAAGTCTAGAACTTAGGATAAGTGGTAAATTAGGACAAATAATACAAATAACGATGTGTGGTTGGATAATGACTCCAACAAAATAGTACAATACCAATGGACAAATCAATGGTATCCTCGAAATGGATCTACAAGACAAAGAACTGAGAAGATGGTGGTATAGAGAAGTACAAGGCATGATTCATAACTCATGGATTCTCACAGAAGGAAGGAATCGACTATGGTATACATTTGTACAAGTGGATAGGTACACCTCAGAACCATCCTTTCCTTGGCATCCAATATGAAGTGGAAATTACATCAGATGGATGTAAATACAACCTTCTTGAATGGCTTGATAGAAGAAGAAGTATATACCGAACAACCGCAAGGTTTTGAGACTGGTGATCAGGAAATTCATGCATGTAAACTCAAGAAGGCATTGTATGGTTTAAAGAAAGCACCTAGAGCATGGTATGGAAGAATTGATGGATTCCTTATGAGTTTGGGATTTACCAAGAGTAAAGCATATTCCAACCTCTACTATAAAGTTGAGGGTGATGGACTTATGATATTACTACTATATGTATATGATATATTCTTGACAGGTGAAGATAAGACCATCAACAAATGTAAGAAGAAGCTCGCTGCATAATTTGAGATGTAATACCTTGGAATGATGCACTACTTTCTAGGTCTTGAAGTATGGCAGTATCCAGATGGGTTTTTCCTAAACCAAGGAAAATATGCAGTAGAAATCCTAAAGAGATTTGGGATGATAGATTGCAAGGCTATGACTACTATGATGACAAGAAATTTGAATCTATTGAATTATGACTCTTTGGAAACAATAGATGCCACCTTATAGAGACAAATTATTGGTTCTCGAATGTACTTAACCAATACAAGACCATATATATGTTTTTCTATAAACACTCTAAGTCAATATATGGTGAATCCCAAACATATTCACCTAGTAGGAGAAAAACATGTGATGAGGTATCTAAAGGGACTTTAGATTATGGTCTTGAATATGCATTAAATGACAATATTAGATTGCATGGATTTACCGATTCAGATTGGGAAGGAAGCGTCGAAGATAGAAAGAGCACTTTAGGATTTTGTTTTATTTTGGGATCAGGCATGATCTCATGGTTCAGTAGAAAGCATTCTAGTATTTCACTTAGCACGGTAGAAGCCAAATACATTGTTGTATGCTCAGCTTGTAGTGAAACAGTATGGATTTGGAAGATGTTGTTAGGATTATTTGATGTAGAGATAGATGTTACTAATATACTTTGTGATAATCAAAGTTGTATTAAGATGATAGAAAAATGGGTGTTTCATGATAAGTTGAAACATATAGAAGTTAGATATCATTACATCCAATATATGGTGCATATGGGAGCTGTAAAGCTCAAGTATATTACTACAGAGGAACAAGTGGTAGATGTGTTGACTAAGCCTTTGTCTCATGTAAAGTTTGAATACTTTCGAGACAAGCTTGTCATAGTCCGAAAGGACCTCCCTAGAAAGAGGGAGTGAAGGAAGATGGATAAGGATGAAGTGGTGGTATCTCATCCTAGAGTAGGGTAAGTCTGGATAGGATTGTTGGCCCAAATGGTTAGTAATTCAGACGAATCCTGTTAATCCTAGGGGTATTAGTATGTCTAGATAGGATTTTTTATCCCAAGAGGGTTAGTAAGGAAAAATAAGGATTTTTGGTCCCCAAGAAGATCCATCTATCTAACTAATCTTGTTGAATTGAAAGGGTTATTAAGTCAGAAAAAATGCATCCAAGAAGATTAGTGGGAAAGATGTAGTTTCCATATTCCTATACTGATGTAGCAGGTTGAGTATTTTCATATTGATGATTGTTGTGGTGATTGATGATATAGTTTCAGTATTCCTATACTGATGTAGCACATTCAGTATTTTCATACTAATGAATGTTGCGATGATTGATGAGAAATTTTTAGTATTCCTAAACTGATATAGAAGTTCAGTATTTTGATACTAATGATTATTGTGATGACTGTTGATAAGATAGTTTTAGCATCTCTATGCTGATGATGCAGATGATGGTCTAGCACTTATTGATGATGTTGTTTTAGCACTAACATGCTAATGATGTTGTTGTTGTTGATGATGCTCCATTATTTACATACTTATGTTGCAAGACGGTGTTTCAGTATTTATATACTAATGTTGCAGATGATGTTCCAATATTCACATGTTGATGTAGCAGAAGAAGATTTAGTATTCACATAATGAGATGAACGAAGATGATTCAGTATCCACATACTGATGTTGAAAAATATGATTCAGTACACACAAAATATGATTCAACATCCACATAATGATGTTGTAGAAGATGATCCAATACACATAGAGGATGATTCAGTATCCACATACTGATTTTGCAGAAGATGATCCATTACACATAGAAGATGATTAAGTATTTACATATTGAGGTTGCAGAAGATGATATAGTATTCTCATGTTGAGATCAATTATGAAGATGTATGATGACATTCCAAAACTTCCTATGACATATAGAGACACACCAGTCAGATGTACAGTTGTGGTAGTAGTTTCTACCTTGGTTGAATATCTTCCTAGTTAAGAGGGAGTGTTAAAGTATTATAAATTCATAAGATATTTCATATCTATTGATTGTATTCCTCCTTCATGAGATGATTTTGGTCATGTAATATTCATTGAAAGAATCAATGTAAACCTCCATGTGTAAGTCGAGTCAATAGTACCCGAGTGTCATTATAATAAATGTTATTTTTGGTGTGTTACTAGACAAGTGAGCCCTTCTAGTTAGAAAAGTTGGCCCTACTAGGTTCTAGGTAAAGTATAGTGACAAATATAAATAGTTAGGTGCTCCCCTTCATTGTGGAAATTGAACCCAAGTGATAGAACAATTGCACTCACAAAATTGCTAATCAAACATGCAAATTTACACACAAAGGAGACTGAAATTGGAGCATAACACTAATCTGTATTGAATAAGTGTACAATAGCCAAACTTATGAAGTCATAGGATGCTGCAATATATAATTACATGAGAGATTCAAATGCATAATTATGCCATTCGAAATAGTCAAAAAGCAAGCTTACTAAATCTAGTCAAATCCCCCATAGGTGCATAAAGCAGTTTCCAAATCTACCTAGAGGCTCACGAATTGGCAAAGTCAAGTAGGAAAGCTAATAAGTGATGGAAAGACAACTCATACATGCTTTTATTAGGATAAAAGAATGGAATATTATGAGTGCAAAAAATAATTCAACTGCACCTAGTCTTTCCCTTTTGCCATAAATCTCAATAAAGTAGGCAACTTAGAAGAAAAAGAAGATATACACTAGGGAGGATCTGGAATAAAGTAGATATTCTAAATATGGATTCTAGGAGGTTTCCCAAGCACTCCATGACTTAGTTTTAGCAAGTTTTAATTCTATGGCATGTGGAAGACAACGTGCATAGAGTGGAATATTGGAAACTAGGAAAATAAGACAAAAATGGATTAATTAATGTCTAAGGTAGGTAACTATGGGTTGATTATTCCAAAACCCCCCCTTAAGCATGAATTTATGAGTAAATATCAGAAAAATATAGGGCCTAGCAACAAGGATTAGTCACCCTTTACATACTGCATGTACATTTAACCAAGGAAAGAGCCAAAAACCTAGTGGGAAAATCCTCCCTTAAACATGGAAAATAAAACAAAATTTGAAAATATTGTCAACAATCATGCTTCACAGCATGATCAGCAATCCCCAGCAATGATTTGAGATTGTTGAATTTATTCTCACAAAAAAACTTTGGTGAAGATGTCTGCTACTTGTTCTGAAGATGCACATAAGAGTATGTGAATGGTGCCATCATGCGCAAACTGTCTAATGTAGTGCATATGGATCTCAATGTGTTTGGTTCTCTGTATCTGAATTGGATCATTGCATATTTGAATGGTGCTATGATTATCACAATAGATAATGGTTGAAAACTTTGATTCAAAGCCACACTCACCAAGTATCCCCTGCAACCATAAACATTGAGTTGCTACATTTACAACTCCTCTGTACTCTGCTTCTGTAGATGAGAGTGCTATGGTACTCTGTTTCTTGCTTGACCAACTGATTGGTCCTTCATCAAGCATGAACACATATCCTTATGTTGACTTTCGATCTATGTTTTCACCTGCCCAATCACTATCAATAAACCCAATCAAATCAAGATCGGATTTAGCTTTGTAGAAGATCCCATGAGTTCTTGTTCCCTGAACAAAGTTAAGGATCCTTTTGGCTGCTCTCCAATGGATCTCATGAGGCTGATCCATGTATCTTGAAGCCACACTTAATGCATAAGAAATATCAGGTCGAGTGTGTGTAAGGTACAGAAAACACCCAATCAAGTTCCTATATAGTGTATTATTTACCATAGGAGAAGAACCTGCTTCTTCAAGCTTAACTCCTGAAAGGAAGGGAGTCTTGCTTGGCTTGCAATATTTCATGTTGAAATTGTTCAAAAAATATAAAGCATACTTGGACTGATGTAATTTTATTCCATGTTGGGATTGATCAATTTTGAG
Source organism: Pseudotsuga menziesii (assembly GCA_001517045.1). Lineage (NCBI taxonomy): Eukaryota > Viridiplantae > Streptophyta > Pinopsida > Pinales > Pinaceae > Pseudotsuga > Pseudotsuga menziesii. Next base: position 792,320 of record LPNX011137751.1, read on the forward strand.
ACCCAAGAATTGGCTCAACAACCCCAAATCAGTCATAGAAAATGCATGGTTCATTGCATCCTTCAAGGAGGAAATCTCTTTCTTTGAACTCCCTGTAATCAGAAGGTCATACACATACAAGAAAATAATCATCAAATAACCATCAATCAGCTTCAAATAAACATTAGGATCACAATTTCATCGAACAAAACTCAATGACAACAGAAAGCCATCAATCTTGGCATACCAAGCCCTGGGGGCTTGCTTGAGCCCATACAATGATTTCTTTCACCTGCACACAAAAGATGAATTATAAAAAAAACCTTGAGGCTTTTGCATGTAAATCTCTTCAGTAATATCTCCATTTAGGAAATCACACTTCACATCCATGTGATGTACCTCCCACTGCTTTGAAGCTGCAATGGCTAAGGATAGCCTTATGGAATCCATCTTTGCTTTTGGTGCAAAGGTTTCATTGTAGTCAATACCATGTACCTGTGAGTAGCCCTTGGCTACCAATATTTCCTTATATTTCAAATTTGAACCAGCAGCAGCAAACTTAGTTTTGAAAATCCACTTACATTGAACTAGCTTCCTCCTTGGGGGAAAATCAACCAGTTCCCAAGTGTTGTTCTTCTAGAGTGAGCTGAATTCTTCTTTCATGGCTGTTTTCCATATTGGATCATGTGATGCATATTCATATGTATGTGGGTATGATTCAACCATAAGATAGCACTTCTCTGCAAAGAAAGGGTCTTTCATACACAGGGCACTCTCAAACTGAGATCTAGTCCTCCTAGGATCACTAGGATTTCCAGCTAGTTCCCCGGCTGCATGAATGGTCTTTGCTGCCCATTTTGGTCTTGTAGGACTGTCAATATCTACAATTAAATCATCATTATCAGACATATCAGATTCAGCAAGCTCATTTGTCTCTTCACTTACATTCAATGGTTCTGGTGGTGAAGAAGACTCTCCAACTTCAACTGCTGCTAAAGGCTCTTCTTGGAACTGAACACTCCTTTCAATGAAGGATTTGTTTGTGATAAAGTTGATCAACTTGTACCCTTTTGAATATTCAAAATACCCAATAAATAGGCATTCTTTTCTTTGGGGCTGCAAAGCCTTTCTCTTTTCAGTTGGAATTCTAGCCCAAGTCTTTGAGCCAAAAATATTGAAATGGGTCACATCTGGCTTGTGCCCACTCCAAGATTTGAAAGGATTCATACCATCAAGATGTTTATGAGGCACCCTATTCTGGATATAGGATGCATATTTTATAGCCTCGGCCCAAAACTTTGGTGGCAAAGTCTTAGCCTCCATCATACAGGTTGCCATCTCCTTTAGTGATCTGTTCTTTCTCTCAGCAACACCATTTTGATGTGGTGTGTAAGGGATTGAATAATGCATATGAATACCTGCATATTCACAATAATAAATGAAATCAGAATTGACATACTCACCACCATTGTTATATCTAAGGATCTTGAGTCTCCTCCCAGACTGGTTTTCAACCAAAGCCTTAAAGACTTTGAAGAGGCCAAAAACTTCAGACTTATGCTTCAAGAAGTAAACCAAACAATACCTGGAAAATTAATCTATGAAGGTCAATGCATATTTCGCTTGACTCATTGACATATGAGGAAATGGACCAGAAACATAATAGTGGATCAACTCAAGAGGTACAGAGGTTCTCTCATGACTAGTTCTCTCAAATTTATGCTCTGGGTGTTTTCCTAGGATACAACCTTGACATACTCCCTTGGAAAACTTAATATTTGGTAACCCTATGACCATTTTTTTTTCACTTAGATCAGAAAGATACTTATAGTTAATATGGCCAAATATTTCTAGCCTCATTAGCATGAATCAGAAGAGTAGAGGGGTTTGAGTAGGGTAGAAAATGTGAAAACATGTATACCTTCGAAGTGTGATCTACAACTCCTTTTGCAATGACTTTACCATTCGAGGTCTCTTTGATCTCAACATCATCAGGGGAGAATATGACCTTATTTGGAGACCCTATGTGGGTCATCTGATACACTAACAAGAGGTTAGAGGTAAGACCTAGAACATACAATACATTACTGAACTTACCATGGTCAAGATCAATCCTTCCTTCCTTTCCCCAAACTGTCAGTGAGAGAGTCATCTCCCAGCACTATTGGTGGACCTTTGGACATGTCAAGAGACGAGAATTCCTCCTTGGTCGAAACCATATGTCTTGAAGCTCCAGAGTCTATGATGAAGCTAGGTGACCTTGATGTGCTAGCAACCAAAGCATGTACTCTCTCTCTGTCCTCTGAATTTGATACTCCTTCCCTCTTCTTTGAGAAATCAGGAAGGGAGATGTTATTATTCTCTAGGAGTTGGGTCAACATGTCAATTTGCTTCTTCATACAGGAGATTTCAAGATGATAGCCCTTACTGCAGTATGCACACTTTCTCATTTCTCCTTTGTTCTTCTTCTTCTGGAAGTTCTTCTTGGAGCCTTCAGGATCCTCTTGAGACTTGTTCTTGTCTCTCTTTTACTCAGGTGGATTCTTAGCTTTATTCTTTCCTTTTGATTCCACCCTTGAATCTCCAGCAACCAAATCTTGGTCTTTGGAAGGTTTGATGGTGCCCATCATAACCAGTTTATGTTGTTCTTGTGCGAGGGATTCCATGAACTCTGCAAGCTTAGGCATCTTCGAGGCTCGAGCTGTCAGCTTAGTGGCATGTAAGATCGAAACAAACACTGAATAGTTAGGGCCAAGATTCAAGAGTATGTCCAAAACTAGTTGCTCTTCCTTCTTTTCAATTCCACATTGTTTTAGCTGCAAAACAAGGGCTTTAAACTTGGAAAAGTAGAGTTGCAGGGATTCGAAGCTGCTAGGACTCAAAGAGATCAATTCATTCTCAATTTTATGTCCTCTCATCTCATCTGTCTTACCAAAAAGCTCTACAATATTCTCCCACACTTCATTAGGTGATGTCAATCCATCAAGATGGAAGAGGAGGTATCTGGATATGCTCAGACACAAGAGACCATAGGCCTCATCCCTCCTATTGTGCCTCTTAATTTTATTTGCAGCTGCTTTGGGCTCTGCCTCAATTTCCATAGTCACCCTATAGAGACCTTTCACTCTCAACAGTATCTCCATCTCTTCTTTCCATTCAAAGAAATTAAATGGATTCAAGATGATCTTCTGAGATTGATCCATAGCTTAGAAACTGTCCCTTCAGTAAGCAGAATATGCTCCCAATCAAGATGTTGAACCTGCAATAGAAATATGGAAGGAGATAAATCAATCTACAATGGATATTGTTGGAATATAATCCGTAAGGATTATAAGTTATTGTAAATATTAGGAATATGAAGAGACTCTTGGATGTGTGATCCCAAGAGTCATCGTAGATGTATAAATAAAGGCATTCTATGGAGAAATAATATGAGTCGGGAGTTATTCATTTCAATAGTGGTATCAGAGCCACCTGCCATAACTCCTACTGCTGCGTTCCGTTCTTGGTATGCTGCTTGCATGCTAGTCCATTGTCAGCCTGCGTGCATGCGTTACTCCCTTAACTGCGTCGAGGAACATTTTTGATGATTTGAGATGTGTTGAGTGAAGCTGTCTTGCCATTTTCCTGGTGTAAGTTCGTTGAAGTTCAATCACTGAAGATTGCTACAGTGAAGATTCATACCTTTTCTCAAACTGCATGAAGCCATCGATATTTATTGTCGAGAGTGTTCACGCCACTCCTTCTTCACATCTGTAAGTCACATGAGTTTTGAAATTTCTCCAATTAATTCTATCTCATTCAAAGATTGTATTAAAATTTCGTAAGTTCTGTGGGTTATGAGGAGTCTGTGCATTGTTTGTGGGGATGAATGATTGAAGTTTTTGCAGTCATAATATTATATGTTGATAGTTGGGACTTCCTTGTGTTTGAACTCGTGGTTCTGTATCTTTGAGAATTGAGACTGTATTAGTCTTCTTTGAAGAGTTGCGACTTGCAAACTCGGTACTCACACCTAATAATTCGTTGGAGATTGAATTTGTGTTGTTTCTGTTGCAACTGCTTTGAAGATTGAAGATCATTAGTGAAGAGATATTGTTCTCTTCAACTGCGTGAAGTATGACTGTGTTGATTGAAGTTGTGATATGTTGATGTAATTCCTTTGAATGCCAGTGACTGAATACTGATGGTGAATATTCACACAGTTTCTAAAGTGTATGGAGGTAAAATCTTGGTGTTGTATTTACTTATAACCATTGGAAGTGCATAAAACCTAATTTATGCCCTAATTCCTGTGCGTGGAGTTTTCTGGGAAAGTCCGCAAATATTTTCATATGTAGGATATGGGTGCTATGTATTGAAGAGGCCCGCGACTTTTGTATTGAAGCTTTGATTTTGAATGTATGTGTATGGGACTGTTGAGTTTTCTCCTTTTGATTTGAGGTCGTGATTTGAGCTTGAAACTTTGACCAGTACATGAGAATATTGTTGGTGTTTGTTATGAATTCCTTCCATTGTTTTTGTTGGAAGATATGCATTATGGAATAGATGTGTTCTGGCTGCATGATATGAATCAAATGGTTGTTGTGACCTTTGTGTTGAAGATGGAATCCGTGATATGCTGTTTCCAGTTCATTGAATACTGGTGAGAGATTTTTGGCGGAATATTCACTCCATTACCAATTGCATGAAGACTGTGAAGACTACGTTGACAAGAAGGCTGCATTCTAATATCTTGAAGAAAGCCTGCTTTTCTTTGACCTGCGACCTGCTCCTTTGCATTGAGAAGATAGCTGACAGAGAGAAAGATTTTGGTAAGAAGACAACCGAGAATTCTGGAGAATCACTTTGCTTTGCTCAAAAAGCAAAGAACCACACCAAAGACCAATCCAAAGATCATCCCAAAGGAGAAAGCAACACGAGAGGCAGAGGAAGAAGAAACTTCAGAGGTAGAGGAGGAAGAAACAACTCCAGCAAAAGATCAAATTTGAAGTGCAAGCATTGTGGAAATATTGGACACACAGTAGATCAGTGTTGGGCTTCATGGGACTCCATCAAAGACATACATAACCAGAAGAAAGATGACAATAAGAACCAAGATGCTAGTAAATATTCAGATTCTGCTCATTGTATTGTTGCACATTGTAATCTTGGTATTAATGAAATGAATTCACTTTCATCTTACATAGATTGTTGGCTACTTGATACTGGTGCAACATCACACATGAATTTTAGAAAAGACTATTTTGAAGAACTTAATGAAACAATAAATGGCATAGTTTACTTTGCAGATAAGTCAAGTCTTAAACCAAAGGGAATGGGCACCATTTGGCTGAAGATGCTTGGATTCCCTAATTTCTTGTTGAAGAATGTTCTTTATTTTCCAGAGTTGCAAAGAAGCCTGCTATCCTTGGTGCAGATTCGACAGCAAGGCCATTCCATCCACATGTTTGATGGAATCGTAGAAATAAGAAAGTCCTCTAACAACCAAGTCATCATGACTGGATACGAAGATGGGAAGCTGCTGAAGCTAAAGGGTTCATCTGTAAGGGTTCATAACTATGCCTACCTTTCTCAGCATGGAGAAGGTAATTTGTCATCAAGTTTATTGTGGCATGCAAGATTTGGTCATCTGAATTATAACAGTCTTCATTTGTTGAGAAAGAATTGTGTATTTGGTTTGCCCATAATTCCCAAAGAGAAGAGCAAATGTGATGCATGTATATTAGGGAAACACAGTAAGCTGCCATTCCATGAATCTAATTTCAGAGCAAGTAGGAAATTAGAATTAGTGCATTCTGATTTATGTGGCCCAATGCCAACTCCTTCTGCCAATGCGAATAAGTATTTTATGACCTTTGATGATGACTAATCAAGAATGTGTTGGATTTACTCATTAAAGACAAAATCATAAGCATTTCAAACATTCAAGGACTTTCACGCATTGATAGAAAAACAAGCACAATCTAAAATTGGTACACTTCGTATTGACAATGGGAAATAATACACTTCAAATGCTTTTGAAGATTATCTTCGCCAACATGGAATTGCACATCAGAGTACAGTTCCCTACAATCCTCAACAAAACAGTGTAGCAAAAAGAATGAACAGAACCATAATGAATATGGTACGCTCAATGATGTTTTTTAAGAATGTAAAACTAATGTTTTGGGGTGATGCAGTGAAATGTGCAGCCTATTTGAGAAACATAAGTCCCTCAAATTCTCTTGATAAAAAGACTCCACATGAAATGTGGTTTGGCCATATCCCTTCAGTCAGGCATCTCAGATTTTTTGGTTCCACCTGTTATGCCTTGATTCCAAAGGAGCAAAGAAACAAGCTTGGTGCTCGAAGCAGAAAATGCATTTTCCTGGGGTACGAAGAAAACTCCAAGGCATACCATCTATATGATGAGGTAAACAAGAAGTTTGTTATTTCCAGAGATGTCATTTTTCTTGAGACTAATAAAAATGACCAGTCCATTGAGAGACAGCTTGATCATTTGGAAAAATATCCTCATCCAAAGAAATATTCTGAAAATGAATATGAAATTCCAAACCTTGAAGGGGGGATTCCTATTTTGGATCAACCTTTGGAATTTCCATATGAAGCACCAACTCCCCCGCGTGAAGAAGTTCCTTCTACTTCACCTAAACAAGAGATTCAACTGGATGATGTGATTGAGAGATTTGGAAGACTCAACCTTGAAGGAAATGAAGCACCACCAGCTGATCAACCAGGACCATCACGGAAGATTCCTAAATAGGCCACAAAGACACTTGAAAGTGTCCATCCAGATGAAGTTGGAAAGACGGGAACGAGAAGTTCAAAAAGACATGAAGATGGAGGAGAAGCAGATAATTCAGGTGATGACATGGATGTATCATTTGATTGTGAATTTAATTTATCTGCTAACTTTGAACCAACTTCCTTTAAAGAAGCTTCTACTCGAGTTGAGTGGAAAGAAGCTATGCAGAATGAGTATGATGCACTCATGAAGAATGGAACTTGGAAGCTGGTTGACCCTCCAGTTGGAACCAAACCAATTGGCTGCAAGTGGGTGTACAAGAACAAATACAGATCAGATGGCTCACTTGAAAAGCACAAAGCGAGGCTTGTAGCAAAAGGCTATGCACAAAAGGAAGGAATTGACTATGAAGAAATGTTTTATCCTACAACAAAATGGGGTACCATCTATACCTTACTCTCTTTAGCTGCTCAGAATGGGTGGAAAGTTCATCAGATGGATGTGAAGACTGCTTTCTTGAATGGATACTTGAAAGAGAATGTCTTCATGTCTCAGCCAGAAGGCTTTGTTGTGAAAGGAAAAGAACAAAAGGTATGCAAGCTTGTCAAATCCTTGTATGGCCTAAAGCAAGCGCCTCGCGCATGGTATGAAAAATTAACTGAGCATCTTTTGAAGTTAAATTTCAAACATTTTGATATTGATGATGCAACACTGTTTATAAAGAAATTTGGAAGATTTGTTTTGTATCTTGTGGTGTACGTAGATGATATTTTGATGACAGGGAACAATGAGAGCTATATAGCATCCATAAAGAAAGATTTGAAAAAGATCTTTGAAATGACAGATATGGGACATCTCCACTATTACTTAGGAATTGAAGTCACTCAACATCCTAAGTACATATTCCTATCTCAGAAAAAATATGTTTTCGAACTACTAAACAAATTTTGCATGACAGAATGCAACCCTATCTCTACTCCAATGGAACAGAAAATGAACCTCACATCAAGCGAAGGAAAAGAATTTGAAGATGCGACCAAGTATCAACAACTTGTAGGAAGACTTATCTACCTTACAACAACTAGACCAGATATTTCTTATGTTGTTGGCATACTTTCAAGGTTCATGCATAAACCTTGTGAAGGACACTGGTCAGCTGCAAAAAGAGTTCTAAGATACTTGAAGGGGACTCAAGACGTTGGACTCAAGTACTCTAAGGTGGATGACTTCAAACTTATTGGGTACTCAGACTCAGATTTTTATGGCGATAAGGAGACATGAGTATCAACTTCTAGATACACTATGAGTCTTGGATCAGCAGCTGTCTCATGGAGATAACGCAAACAGTCAATTCCGGCAGATTCAACTACAAAAGCAGAATATGTGGCTGCAACTGAAGCAACGAAAGAAATAGTATGGCTTAGGAAGATACTTGAAGATTTGCAAGAAAAACAAGAGAACTCCACTCCATTATTGATCGACAATACTTCTGCAATCAAGCTGGCTAAGAATCCTAGATTCTATGATCAAACCAAACACATCAACACAAAGTATCATTTGATTCGACATCATGTAGAGGCCAAGACAGTCCATCTTCAACATTGTTCCACAAATGATCAAGTTGCAGACATCTTCACCAAAGCGCTTGGACGAGAAAAGTTTGAAAGATTCAGAAACATGCTCGAACTTACTAACACCCATTCGGATTAAGGGGGGGATTGTTGGAATATAATCTGTTAGGATTATACGTTATTGTAAATATTAGGAATATGAAGAGACTCTCGGATGTGTGATCCCAAGAGTCATCGTAGATGTATAAATAAAGGCATTCTATGGAGAAATAATATGAATCGGGAGTTATTCATTTCAACAAATATGATACCATATGAAATTGAACCCAAGTGATAGAACAATTTCACTCACAAAATGGCTAATCAAACATGCAAATTTACACACAAAGGAGACTGAAATTGGAGCATAACACTAATCTGTATTAAATAAGTCTACAATATCCAACCTTATGAATTCATTGGCTACTGCAATATATAATTACATGAGATATTTGAATTCATAAGGATGCCATTCGAAATAGTCAAAAAGCAGGCTTACTAAATCTAGTCAAATCCCCCATAGGTGCATAAAGCAGTTTCCAAATCTACCTAGAGGCTCACGAATTGGCAAAGTCAAGTAGGCAAGCTAATAAGTGATGGAAAGAAAACTAATACATGCTTTTATTAGGAGAAAATAATGGAGGATGATGAGGCAAAAAACAAGTCAACTACACCTAGTCTTACTTTCCCTTTTGCCATAAATCTCAATAAAGTAGGAAACTTAGCAAAAAAATCAGATATGCGCTAGGGAGGATCTAGAATAAAGAAGATATGCTAAATATGGATTCTAGGGGGTTTCCCAAGAGCTCTGTGACTCAGTTTTAGCAAGTTTGAATTCTATGGCATGTGGAAGACAACTTGCATAGAGTGGAATATTCGAAACTAGGAAAATAAGACAAAAATGGATTAATTAATGTCTAAGGTAGGTAACTATGGGTTGATTATTCTAACATTCATTTGTACACACTCACTCAAGCAATTTTTCAAGAGAGAGAAGAACAAGTGCTCTAGGAAGATTAAAAGAGAAGCAGTTGTCTTGGGTTTTACACTGCTTTGGTTGAGTTCTATACTAAGGAAGTTTTGTGGGGTTTTCTCCCTTGTAGTTTCCCCGAGGAGAATCATTGTGTTCATTTTGTTACTGTGATTATTGTTCTTTTAGTGATCATACTATTGAAAAGGGTCTTAAGATATCATCTAAGAAATTAATAAAATTAACATAAGAAACCCCGATTTTGCTCAAATATTAACATGGTATCAGAGCATAGGGCATAAAGGAGATTTTTTTTTGCAGAAAGCTAATACTCAATAGAAAATTTCACCCATGAAATCAATCTCCATTCCACCCAAAGACCTCCTTTAAGGTACTTCCAACTTCAACAAATGGAATGCAAGAGTGTTGAATCTTCTCGAGGAGCATGATCTTGATTCATTCGTGACTTCCATAGTATATGATCCTACCACTAATTCCAAAAGAAAAAATCACAAGAAGAAACAATCAAAGAAAAAGGGGATTATATATTCATCTTTGAAGGATAATCTCATGTCATTGACCACACCATTCAAGACAACAAAATAGTTTTTTGAAACACTTATGAACTTGAATGAGAAGAAAGATGCCACTCAAAAGAGGCCTTTGAAGAATAAGTTGTGCAACCTAAACATGGAGAAATATTAGACTGTAGCATGCTTCTCATCAAATATTTCACAAGTGAAATATCAACTAACAAGCATCGATGTGGTGACAGATGAATATGACATTCTTCAAACCTCCATCGATGGACTCTCTTCCTCACGGGAGACCTTGTTAGCAGCAGTAAATGGAAGATAAGAGAATCCCAAGTTTAAGCGATTATGGAATGATTGCATTTAAGAAGAGGGGCACATCCAAACCAAAATACCATGCACTAAAGAAGATAATATTTCCTTCATGGAAAGAATGAAGAAAGGGAGGAAGCTATTCACTCCCAAGAAGTTCTTTTGTGAAAAGAAAAAAGATATTAATAAAAAATTGACAAATAAAAGATTCCATGCTATTATTGTCAAAATATATGCCACTTTTCATGGGATTTCCATGCAAGGAAAAGAAGATAAGGAAGAGTCTGTGCTTCTACTGATGTAGAAGAAACTTTCAAGAAATATGCACCCGAAGAGAAAGAGACAAGGATATAATCTTATCTTGTCTCAATACTATCTGTATCCATCACAACAAGTGAGGATACATGGATGATTGACAATGATGCATCCAAGAACATGTCAATATTCAAGGGTGCAATATCCAACCTAAAGGAGAAGAAGTTTGCATGCATGGTGGAGTTGGGGGAATACTCAACATATTCGATCCAAGGATTTGGATCCACATCCTTCAAGCTAAGTTTGGGAGATGTGCTACATGTGGAATAAATTATTTATGTCCCAAGCTTGAAGAAGAACCTACTATCAATTTCAATTCTTGAAGATAAAGGATTATGATTCATCTTCATGGAGAATCAAGTCTACATATGCTCAAAGAACTAGAACTTTGATACTGCTACTATCATTTGAGTTCGAGAGAGACGACTTTACAAGGTCCTAGGAAAGTATATTTCATACATGGTACATCATACTATCAACCCATGTGATCTTTGGAATAGGAGGCTTGAACAACTCCATTTCAAAGAACTATTTGGTTTGCAAATCATGGTGCAGGGAGGTAAGCCTAGTTTTGATTTTCTACATGTTAGTATATGTCGGGGTTGTAATTTAGGAAATAACATTAAAAATAAGTTTCCTAGAATCCATACTAGCTATAAAGGAATTTTATATTTATTACACTCAGATGTATGTGGTCCCATGTCAACCCCTTCCCTAAGTGGATATATTTACTATGTTCTATTCATTAATGATTTATCCTAAAAAGCTTGGATTTATTTTATGAAATCCAAGAGTAAAAACTTCAGTAAGTTTCAAGAGTATAAAGCCTTACTATAGATTCATACAAGTAGGAACATTCATGATTTTAAGGTATGATAATGGTGGACAATTTGAATCAAATGTGTTTAATAAGTTTTTGAGTGATTTAGGGATCTGTAGACAATTATTGGTTCCATACAACCACCAACAAAATGGGGTTGCAGAGAGAAATAATAGAACTATTTGTGAGGCTGCAAAAGCCATGATACATGATAAAGATCTATCTTATTATTTGTGAGCAGAACCTACCACTACATCAGTATACATTTAGAACATATGTCTACATGCATTACTTGATGACAAAACACTTGAATAGGTGTTCACTACCGAGAAGCCATACATATCACACCTCCAAATATTTGGATGTCCTATATATGTTCACATTCAAAAGAAAAGAGAACCAAGATGGAACCTTCATGCAAGTAGGGAACTTTTGTGGTATACAATGACACCTCCAAAGCATTCAAAATATATGTACATGGTGGGAGACATATTGAGGTTAGTCAGGATGTGAATTTCCATGAGGAAGTTTCTTTCAATAAATTGAAAGAGCTTGAATGTGAGATTGATGATCATGAGCCTCTTATAGAAAAAGACCTTGATGATGATTCTTCTCCTTCTGATGTTCATAGGGAGAATCCAACATATCATTCATAGTTACATGTCATTGATGAACTAGTTGAATTGGTTAATTAACCTCCTACAAAGAGGAGGGAAGCACGGTGTTGATATGTATTGAAAGATGATGAAAAACAAGGAGCACTAGTGGAATCTAGCAGAGAGTGCAAGAAAATCGATAGATATTTAGGATATGTTTCATTAATGAGTGACATCAGTGACCTAGGTCCTTCATCATATGAAGAAGGTGCATAGTAGCAAGTGTGGAAAGATGTTATGACAGAAGACTACCAGTGCATACTAAAGAATGATGTTTGGGAAATCATTCCCGAAACTGAGAAGAATTCAGTTGTTACTTCCATATGGATTTACAAGATAAATTATGATGTAGATGGCAATGTGTACAAATACAAATCCAGATTTGTTGTTTGAGGTTTATCTCAGAAAGAGGGCATTGATTATGAGGAGATATTTTCTCATGTGGCCAGATATACCGCCATTAGATCTGTGATTTCACTTGCATCAGTATTGGGATGAAAGCTTCACCAGATGGATGTGTATACTTCCTTCCTTAAAGGTGAGGTTGAGGAAGAGGTTTACAATGAGCATCCTTAGGGATTTTTATTTCATGGGAAGGAGTACCATATGTGCAAGTTGAAGAAATCATTTTATGGGTTAAATCAAGCTCCCTGAGCTTAGTATGCTAGAACAGATAGCTACCTTCTGAAACTGATTTCTTGAAGAGTGAAGTAGATCCAAAATTGTACTTCAAATTTATGGAGAACCAACCTTTAATTTTGGTTTTGTATGTTGATGATTTATTCCTCACTAGAGAGGAAATATTGATTGTTGAGTGTAACAAGGAGTTTACTTCATAGTTTGAGATGAAATACTTAGGTCTTATGCACTACTCTCTAGGCCTTGATATTTGTACTCCAATGGTTTCTGATTTAAGGAAAAATTATGAGACTGTGAATGGATCAGATCTAGTAGACCCCACTCTTTGCATACAATTTATTGGCTCACTAATGTACCTCATACACTTGAGGCCAAACATTTTCTATGCAATTAGCATTTTGAGTCAGTTCATGGAATATCCTAAACACAGACATTGGGTTGCAACAAAGCAGGTTTTAAGGTACCTATGCGGTACAATTGCTTAGGGACTCAAGTATGCCTCTAATTGAGGAGTGTTACGACTTGCATATACCGAATCTGATGTGGGTGGAACAATTTGGACTAAAAAATAACTTTCGGATATTATTTCATCTTGGTTTCTACTATGATTTCTTGTTCTAGTAGAAAGTGGGGCTTAGTTTCCTAGAGTACCACAGAGGTTGGGTGCATTGCTGCTAGTACTACTTGTAGAGAAGCAATGTTGCTTAGAAAGATGTTAAGATGATTGTTCAGTGAGAATATTGAACCCACAGTGATTAGGTGTGACAAACAGAGTTGTATGAAGCTTTCCGAAAATCCAGTGTTTCATGACAAGTCAAAACACATAGAAATGAAGTATCACTTCTTTCGATACAAGGTCAAAAAAGGTATTGTCAAACTTCAATACATAGATACTGATGAGCAGATTGTAGGTGTGTTGACAAAACCTCTATCTTTGATGAAGTTTAGACACTTCTAAGATAAGCTTGGTATGTCAGAGAATGTCTCCCTCATTGAGAGGGAGTGTTAAATGTACAACTTTAGGAGTCATTCTCCAAAAGACTTGTTTTTTATCAAGTTGGTAACTTGTGTTGTATCAAGTTCAGAAACTTGTGTTGTATCAAGTTAAGGGACTTGTGTTGTATCAATTCAGGAACTTATGTTGTATTAATTTAAGGAACTTGTGTTGTATAAAGTTAGGAAATTGTGTTGCATCAAGTCCTATTCATGAAAGATGTGTGTACTATGATCTTCTATTGTATCAAGATTGGAATCTTGTATTGTATCAAGACTGGTGTTTTATTGTATCAAGACTTTAGACTTTTGTTGTATCAAAGTCTAGACTTATGTTCTATCAAGTCATGTGAATATACTATGTGATGTATTGCTAGTCATGGTCCCTAGGTTCCATAATCCTCCTTTAGGGATGATCTACCCCTAGAGTGAACTACTTTAACATATGACTATATGACATGAGGTAATACATATGATCATCGATATGGAACAATTCTTCCGAGTATGATATGATAATATGGTGAATTAATTAATACAAGTATGGACCATTAAATATTTAATTAATGATAATGAGATAAAGCATAGAGAAAGAAAGATAAATTGAATTACCTATGTATGCCTCAAGTGAACTTGAATTATGAATTCCTCAATTAAGCCTAAGTTGTAAATAAAGAATGTGTCAGTTAAAGAAGGAACATCTCCTTAATTCATGAAAAGTGTTTGTGCATGGGTGATGTTAGCACAATTTTGATGTATATGTGAGAAGAAGGGATTAAGGTAAGATTGGGATCTTATATATTTGATAATTTGGAAATATGACCAAGGAAATGATGGATTGGGTGCTAAAAGAAAGGTTAAGCTCTTTTGTTTTTCCATAAGACCATAAGCTAGAGGTTGAAGGTGACCGAGGTAAAGTGTAAAGAACTTGTGTTATTTGATGAAGGGTTCAATGGTCCAAATTTCAGGAGTGAAAAGATTGATGGTAGACAACAAATATGCCAAGGGAAGTTGCGCAATGAATGACAGGGTAAGTGACTAGCGAAATGACTGTTGGGAAAGATTAAAGGGAGGATGTGATTAATGGAGGGAAATAAAAGTTTAAATAAACCGATTGTGGAGGATGGTTCCACACCCTAAACATGCATGAAAATAAAATCACTCACAACTCAGCATAGTTTTTAATGACTTCCATGTGTTAGGAGTAGAATCATTTTGGTGGGTGAAAGGCGGTAGGGAAAACCGCCCTTTGCAAGCCCAAAACTTCTTGTGGGGAATTTTATAAAAGTAAAAGGTTACATGTTAGCAAGTTTTTATATTTTATGCATTGGAAGGAACATTGCTACGCCCTGTGAAAATTGATTCATACATACCTTTCCAACCATCATTTCCCAGGTAGGATGTTGATGTAATTGGAACTTCGAAATGTGTTCACTTGTATTTTTTATGTATTGTAACCCGATGATTATTCTGGGATGTATTTGTAATGTACTTGAGTCATGTCATGCCTCGAGGTTCCTATCGGGATTTTCTATAATGTAAACAAGTCATGTCAAGTCAAGGTGGGTAACCCTCCTATTTTATAAGGGTTAAAGTCCCCACAGTTTCGAGGCACTAGGGTTATTAGACTCACCTAGTGAAGTCGGCCATAGTTGGGTTTAGTCAAGTTAGGAATTAGTATAAATAGAGAGCTAGCCTCTCTATTTAAAACACACTCACTCACACTTAGTTGTAGCGCATAGCTGAGGAAGAGAAATACACTGGGGAAAGGAAGAAAGAGGTTACTGCTGTCGAGAGATCATCTTACTGTTTTGGGGTTTCACTTTTGGTGTTGATTCTATCTCTGAGGAAGTTGTGGGGTTTTCTCCATTTATGGTTTCCCCAAGGAAAAACACTGTGTTCATTGTCTCTTGTGTTTGATTGTTATGCTTGTTGTTCTCTCAGTTAAATATCCTAATGTTATGCTAGCTTAATGTTAAAAATCTAACATGGTATTAGAGCTAACCTGAGAAGAAGACACTATGCAGCTGCGGGAACTAGGGTTTCCTACTTTATGGATCTCTCTCCATAGATTTTCAGCAAAAGAAGGGTGTAATAACTCTCCTCCCTAGGGCACATCTTTCTATCGAAACAAAATCCAATTCCGAGGTTTTTCAGTTTTGGACCCAACACTGCTGCCGAAAATTAGGGATTTTCATAGAAGTGGAAATTTTCAGTGAGCCCAAGCCTAGATTGATCTCCTCCCCAAAATCAAAGCATTTGGTTGGACAGAACTTCGTAAAAGAAAAACCCTAATCTACTCCTGAACCAGCATTGCAAGATTTCAGCTCCAAATCCAGATCTGACATCTTAACCTGGTAAGATCTAAATATTTTGTATTTCCATTTGAGGTTCTCAGTTAAGATGTCTCATCATACCAAGATTGATGAAAATATTGAGGGAGATAATAACTTCCGATCCTAGAAGTATAGGATCTCCCTAGTCCTGGAAGAAAATGAGTTGGACTCCTATATCAATGAGGAGGTTCCAGTTCCAGAGGGAGATGAGGCTAAGGCCTTACATAAGAAGTTGGTTATGGAAAAGAGGATTATTGCTGATTCTATCAAGGATTACCTCATATGATAGGTGTCCTCCCTCAAGACACCTAAAGCTGTGTTTGATGCCCTAAGCAAACTATTTGAAGGGAGGAACATCAATCGGAAGATGACTCTAAGGAACCAATTGAAGAATGTAAAGATCCAAAATGAGGATACCATCCATTCATACTTCACAAGGGTCTCCCAGATCAAAGAATAGCTAGAAGCAGTAGATGAAGAAGTGGAGAATGTAGAAATTGTGATGACAACCTTGAATGGCCTCCATAGGTCATGGGATTCTTTCATCCAAGGAATCTGTGCTAGGAAGAAGTTAGTCAAGTTCAGTAGACTATGGGAAGAATGTTCACAAGAAGAAGCTCGAATAGCAACTCGAGAAGAAAAGATGGGAAGTGTATATTAAGCTCTCACAGTACACTCCAAGAAAGGAAGAAGGGAAAAGCATCATCACCAAGGTAAGCATTCCCATCATAAAGGTTCATCTAAACTCAGATGTTATACATGTGATGAAATAGGACACTTTGCTAGAAATTGTCCCATGAATAAGAATGGATCCAAGAAGAAGAGGAACTCCAAAAGAAGACATCATGCTCACACTGCTGAGGATGATGATCCTCCCAGAAAGAGATTAAAACAAGAAAGTGAAGACTTTTCAAGTGAAGAAGAATATGTTCTGATCTCCGCTCTCATGGGAACTGTCACTCATGGAAGCAAAGATTGGCTTATTTACAGTGGGGCTTCCAAACACATGAAAAGTTTCAAGGAATATTTTGAGAAACTATCTAAACATACTTCACCCCATAAGGTGAAACTTGGGGATGACTACCAATATCCCATAAAAGGTAGTGGTGAATCTTCCTATAAGCTAGACTCTGGAAAGTCTACGAAATGAAGGATGTCTTGTTTGTACTAGGACTAAAGAAGAATCTTCTATCCATATCAGCACTAGATGCAAAAGGCATGAGGGTTGCATTTGTAGATGGCCAAGTCCTCATGTGGCCAAGAGTAAAGACTATTGACGATGAAATAGTAATCGGAGAACAAGAAGGAGCATTATACAAATTGAAGGGCCATCTAAAACAAGCCTTGGTCCATGACACAGTAGAACCAAATGAACTTTGGCATAGAAGGCTTGCACATGTGCACTATAGAGCACTACCACTTGCAAGCAAAGTTGTTGAAGGTCTTCTATAAATTCAAGCAAAACATGAAGGGGTCTGCAAAGGATGTGCGAAAGGAAAGAATACAAAGAAGACATTTCCAAGTAGCGAAAGCAAGGAAAAAGGAATCTTGGAAATTATCCACTCCGATGTATGTGGACCAATGTCATCAAGTTCACTAAGCGAGTATGTATACTATGTTTCTTTAATTGATGGCTTGTATAGGAAGACATGGATTTACTTCATGAAGAACAAAGATCAAGTTTTCAGCAAGTTCAAGGAATTCAAAGCCTTGATCGAGAACCACACAGAAATGAAGATCAAGACCTTTCGATCAGATAATGGTGGAGAATTCACATCAAATGAATTCAAAGACTTATGCAAAGAATCAGGGATTAAGAGGGAGTTATCCACTCCATATAATCCACAACAGAATGGGGTTGTAGAAAGGAAGACTAGAAATACCATGGAAGCTACAAGAGCAATGCTTCATGATCAAGATATTCCCATGCATCTATGGGAAAAGGCTGCCAGAACAACGGTGTATGTACATAATCATACTCCACACAGAGCACTCAAGAACAAGAATCCCAAAGAAGTCTTCTCCAGCAAGAAACTAGAAGTCAACCATCTCAGAATATTCGGCTGTCTAGTGTATATACACATTCCAAAAGAGAAGAGAACAAAATTAGATCCTTCAGGAAAGAAGGGTATATTTGTGGGATACTCTGAAAGCTTGAAGGATTACAGAATATACTTCCCAGGATTAAAGAAGATTGAAATCAGCAGGGATGTAACATTTGATGAAGACACAACTTACAACAAATCCAGAAAGAGACCTGCTGAAGAACCTGAAGAAGCAGAACCACCCAGAATTCATGATACAACCATGAATGAAGAAACTCAAGAAGAAGATCGAGTCTTAGAAGAACCACAAAGACCTATAGATCCACCTCAAGAGAAGAATCCTCACAAGAGGAAACCTGCTTGGGTATGAGAAGCTATCCAAGGTGCAGAAAGATATGGGGCTCTAGAAGAGAATCATAGAGAAAGAAAGAGAACTAGATCCTAGTTCGAATATGTAGCTTTACTATGTGACTTTATCAATGTAGAACCTTCCAATTATGAAGAAGCAGCAGAATAGAAAGAGTGGAAGGATGCTATGATCGAAGAGTATCAATTGATCATGAAGAATGATGTTTGGGATGTTGTCCCAAGACCAGAAGGGAAGTCAGTTGTAACTTCCAAATGGATCTACAAGATCAAGCATGCTATAGATGGTAGCATAGAGAAATATAAGGCAATATTCGTGGCTCGAGATTTCTCATAGAAAGAAGGAATATATTATGAAGAAACCTTTGCACCTATAGCCAGATACACTTCCATCAGATCAGTACTTTCTCTGGCTACAATGATGAAATGGAAGATACACCAAATGGATGTCAAGACCTCTTTCTTGAATGGTGTAGTGGAAGAGGAAGTGTATGTAGAACAACCACTCAGTTTTGAGACACATGACAGGGAGTCTCATGTGTGTAGATTGAAGAAATTCCTGTATGGTTTGAAACAGGTACCCAGGACATGGTACGATAGAATTGACAGCTCTCTATCTAGTTTGGGCTTTACCAAGAGTAAAGCAAATCCCAACCTTTACTACAAGGTTGAAGATGGCAACCCAGTAATGCTCCTACTATATGTAGATGATCTGTTTGTAACAGTTATGGATGGGTTGATTACTAATACGAAGAGAAATATTGCTGCCGAGTTCGAAATGAAGGACTTGGGTATGATGCATTATTTTCTAGGCATGGAGGTGTGCCAGAATGCAGATGGAATCTCCCTCGGACAAGGGAAGTATGCAGTAGAGATCCTGAAGAGGTTTGGGATGATGGACTATAAGGCCATGACCACACCTATGGAATCAAACCTGAAGCTATTGAGTGATGCTTCATCATAGATGGTTGATGCTACAATGTATCATTAGATGATTTGGTCCTTGATGTATACGGGACCAGATATTTTCTTTGTTGTGAACACCTTGAGCTATTTCTTGACAGATCTGAGACATGTTCACTTGATTGCTGTAAAGCATATTCTGAGGTACCTGAGGGGTACAATTGATTATGGGCTCAAGTATTAGGTGAATCAGAAGATTAACCTGGAGGGTTATGTTGATTCAGATTGGGAAAGCAGTTTCATCGATAGGAAGAGCACTTTAGGGTGTTTCTTCAGTATGGGATCAGGTGTGATCTCTTGGTTTAGCAGGAATCAATCCTATTTGGCACTAAGTACAATTGAAGCAGAGTATGTCACAGCTTGTTCAGCTAGTTGTGAGGTAGTATGGCTGAGGAAGCTACTGTCTGATTTATTTGATCTCTAGATGGATGCTACTTGTATACATTGTGACAACCAGAGTTGCGTGATGTTGTCAGAGAATACAGTGTTCCATGACAAGTCGAATCATATCGAGATCAAGTATCACTATATCAGGGATATGGTGCAGAGGGGAGCAGTGGAGCTCCAATATGTTGCGACAGAGGAATAGATAGCCGATGTGTTGACAAAGACATTAGCTAGGGTGAAGTTTGAGTACTTCAGGGAAAAGCTTGGTGTTCTCCAGTTGAGGTTTCCTCCAAGGGGAAATGATGAGACCTAGAGCCATTCTGACATGGTCAGAGGATTGGTTCCTTCCATGGTTAGATGTAAGGGATGAGCCATTCTGTCATGGTGAGAGGATTGGTTCCTACATGATCAAAAGTAAGCACTGAATGCCATTATTGGAATGGAGTCACCTGGTCAGTTACCAGGAAAGATCGCATGTGAGTGTAGAGCCCTTCTGACATGCATGTTGGATTGGTTCCTCGCACCTGGTCAGATGTGAGTGCAGAGCCCTTCTGACATGCATGTTGGATTGGTTCCTCGCATGTGCAGATGTAAGTGCAGAGCCCTTTCGAACATGTATGTTGGATTGGTTCCTCACATGTGTAGAATGTAAGTGCAAAGCCCTTTCGAACATGTATGTTGGATTGGTTCCTCGCATGTGTCGAATGTAAGTGTAGAGCCTTTTCAAACATGTATGTTGGATTGGTTCCTTGTATGTGTCGAATGTAAGTGCAGAGCCTTTCTGACATGAATGTTGGATTGGTTCCTCTAATGGTCAGATGTGAGTGCTGGGTATTTCTGATAGGGTTGTGGGATTGGTTCCCACATGGTCAGATGTGAGTGCTGGGCATGCCTTTCTGATATGATTATAGGATTGGTTCCTACATGATCAGATATAAGTGTTGATCAGGGCATTCTGAATTAGGGTCAGATATAAGCGCTGAAGAATACCTACATGGAGGCTAGGCCTACAACCAGCATGAAAAAGGGCTGGCTCTATAGAACTTCTTGTGACGAGAAGAATCATGAGATAGCACCCGTGATGATCTAGTGATGATGATCCAGCAGAGATGATCTAGATCGAGGGATGATCAAGATCCAGAGATGATGCTCCAGAGATGATCCCGATCCAGGTGAATATGACTTGAAGATAGAGATGACTTGAAGGTGAAGATGACAAAGACTTGATGATGATCCAGATGACACAGAGAAGAAGACTTGTGCTAATAAATTGTGTCAAGAGAATACCTTCCTAGTTAAGAGGGAGTGTTGATGTAATTGTAACTTCGGAATGTATTCACTTGTATTTTTTATGTATTGTAACCCGATGTTTATTCCAGGATGTATTTGTAATGTACTTGAGTCATGTCATGCCCCAAGGTTCCTATCGGTTGTTTCTATAATGTAAACAAGTCATGTCAAGTCAAGGTGGGTAACCCTCCTATTGTCTAAGGTTAAAGTCCCCGCAGTTTTGGGGCACTAGGGTTATTAGACTCACCTAGTGAAGTCGGCCCTAGTTGGGTTTAGTCAAGTTGAGAATTAGTATAAATAGATAGCTAGCCTCTCTATTTAACACACACTCACTCACACTCAATTGTAGCGCATAGATGAGGAAGAGAAAGACACTGGGGCAAGGAAGAAAGAGGTTACTGCTGTCAGGAGATCATGTTACTGTTTTGGGGTTTCACTTTTGGTGTTGATTCTATCTCTAAGGAAGTTGCAGGGTTTTCTCCATTTATGGTTTTCCCAAGGAAAAACACTGTGTTCATTTTCTTTTGTGTTTGATTGTTGTGCTTGTTGTTCTCTCAGTTAAATATCCTAATGTTATGCTAGCTTAATGTTAAAAATATAACATAGGCCACGTAGCTAGCCCACCATATTGTTTTTAAAATGGAAGGTGAAAGGGAAATTGAAACACCGGTCCATGAATTTAGCAAGTTGGAAGAAGTTTTTGAAGACAAGGATGGAGATATTTTTGACACTAGTCTTTCCTTTGGTCTATTCCATGAACTAAAGAATAAATTAAAAATATTAAAGGAGCAAGGAATTAACCTACACAGTTTCTAGAGATATCAATTTTAGCATTTTTGTCTAGACCAAACCCTAATTTTCTTGTATTTTGTAGCTTGGTGTCCCTACAATTATTCCCTGTTTGAGCGAGTTATAATGAATTAAAATAGGTCCAAAATCCTTTACCATGTTAATTCCTTAGTTGTTAGAGACAAGCTGGAAGTACCCACGTCTTTTACTCAAAACGTGGAAGATTTCACCAAAGAGAATTTAATTGAGCAATTTAGATGTGCTACTGTTGAAGAAAAACATTTTTTTTACTCCATAAGCCTTAATCCTGGTACTTTTGTTGTGACTGAAATGTTTCCCCTTAACGTTAACCTGTTCAATGAAGAAACCTAATTGGCCATTTCCTTGATAAGTTAGTTTTTCAGGATGGATACTGATAAATTTATCCCATGAGTCTGCTATTTAAGTTGAACATGTATCATCCTAAGTCATATAGTCAGTTACCTTGCCTTAAATTTGATGAGTTCCTAGCTAAGAATATTCATTCTCAGCTGACGAATTTCCACATAGCAAGACATTTCAGGTTCAAATCATACCCGGAGAGGATGTTTTCATTTTTCAATGAGGAAAAATTGCATTTCCTAGAGATATTATTTATTTTGAAATAAGGACCAATTCCTTCAACTATCTAAATCTTATAATGGCAGAAGTGTACAAAGTAATGTTCCAGAACATGTTTCCTTAGATTCTTTCCATAGATGGAAGAAATGTTGTATTTCACCCTAGATAACATAGTTGGATATTGGTTCCTTTTGAAGGAACATACAATTATCAGAGTCGATTGGTTTTTTCAGGAGCCATATATTATGCCTTCTTTCTTGACACCCATATTTTTTTCTTTGGAATTCATCAAAAAAAAAAAAAACTTATTGTAGAAAATGAACACTTTTGAGTTTTAGAAAGGCTTCAGAAATTAAGTTTCATTTGAAGGTAGGTCCCTTTATCATAAAAAATCAAGGTTTCTCTCCTAGTGGTTGAAGGCATGTTGCAGGATATGAATTTCATGAAAGCTACCAAGATTAATTATGATCCTTGACATATTATTTCTTAGAGAAGACACCAGAATAAAACCAAATCATTTGAGCATCAGGAGATAGAGGGGTTAGTTGATCAAGATAACTTGATGGAATATTAGTAAGATGTGGAGAATTATGAAATTTTACTGGCAAATCCTTCTTCTAGATTGAAATCAGCAACAATGATCATACCAACTCCTTAAAGAGTTGAGATAAATGGTAAAAGAAGTTTTTCAGAAGCTATTGAATTTGAAGATGAAGACTGAGAAGCATAAAAAATGCCAAAGGTAGATTCATGGAAAGATATTGTTGATATTGGAAGAAAGAAAATGAAAGAAAATATCCAAGGCCTATATTTTGAGATTCGGGAATATAGTTTTTCATAGACATGGGAGGGTGGGTCTAGTGATAAATTCAAATCAAGGAGTGATTTGTATGCGAGATATGGAAAAGAAAGAATGTTTCTTTAGAAAAATATTTAAGAATTTATTCCAAAGTAAGGAACATTTCAGATAGATATGTTTCATTGGTCATTGTGAAGGACAATATAAGAAATATATTGAATCTGGCAGTAGTTACTCAAAACAGAGTTGCAGAAATGAGGCTTAATTTGCAAAAAATACCAGTTCCTAAAAAAATTCATTTGTATAAGTAAACTAGGGAAGTTATTTATACTGATCTAATGAAAGCTACATTGAAAGTCTCAAAATTACAATGTACAGTATCCAAGATAGAAATCCAATTAAAGTAGGAGAAGGTGAAAAATAAAATACACCAATAGAATATTAAAAAACTTTAGTGTGATCTTATGGCTATGGATACAGATCTAGAGGATATGCTACACATAAAATATTAGATGAGAAGGAGAAAACTATCCAATTATTGAAAAGAAAGAAAAAAATTCCAACCACTTAGTTAATTCAATCCTTTGAGTTGACAGAGTTAGAGAAGGAAAATGAGTCATTGTCTCATGAACTAAATGATTGTTAGGCTAACTTTCTAAATCTTGCTGGGGAAAAGAGACAACGTGAAAAGGAAAAATGTTTCATTATTGATAATATTTTTGTTTTGAATGAAAATCAGTTGGATTTGGAGAAGGAAAGAGAGGAGAAATAAAAATATAAACGAAGTGAAACTGGTCAGCTAAGCACAACATCAAGTACTGAAGCCATTGTTCAATCTATGTCACAAGACAGCTTGAGGGATGAAGAGATAAGGAGTCTGAAAACAAAAAATAAAAATTTGGCTTAAATAATTAAGAAAAATGAAGAAGAAATAAATTATTTTGAGAATAAGAATACGTAGTTGTTGGACATAAATGACAAGTTAGCATAAACGCTTTCAGGACAATTTCCGCTACAAAGTTCCAGCCATCTTCTTTGGGATGTGATTATTACATAAGCGACAAAAATAAGACCTTATTTGAATTATGATCAAGGATAAAGAGATGGTAATCAATGTGGCAAGACAAATTTTTACAACTATAAAGGAGACATTGGATAGAAAACCAGTAGATATAGCTAGGAACAATATAAATTTCCTCAATAATTTGTCTGAAGAAGAGTTGAGAACAATGTGCATTAAATATAGAATTGCAATAATAACTTAGGAAAGAAAGGTTATTGGGAAGCATCATCATATTGAGAGTGTATGTTATGCAACCAAGTCCTAGAAATAGCATAAAAAGAGCATAAATAGACAATAAGAGATTAAATCCACACCTTAACAATGAAGAAAGGAGATAAATATCAATCCTCTTTGAGGGAGGAACCTCCTTACACAATGTATTAAGTACACAATACAAGATAAGATACTATGATGACTAAAATCAGAATATATCCTTCCTATATATAGGATACAAAGGTGTACAATAACAACTAATATCCACCACTAATAGACCCAAGATGACATAAATAATATGTAATGCACCAAAATATAGGGACTAATGCTGCATACTATATGAGGTAATGTGCCAACATTAAGGTCTTACCATGCCCCTCCCCTTCAAAAAGTGGCGTCCTCAATGCTGAAGTAGTTCTGGATGTTGTTGTATATAGGACTCATCTTCCCATGTTGAATCTTTTGTGGGTAATTTCTTCTATTTAATGAGATACTATGGAATTGATTGATTTTGTGGCTGTCTAGTTCTTATTTTAGGAATTTCTTCAGGCTCCAAGATGAATTTTCCTTCCTCATCAAGTTCTAGTAATATCGTTTGAGCTAGTAGCGTGTCATTGATTACCTTCCTTAAACTTGAAACATGGAAAACTAGATCAACTCGTGAAGATGTAGGTAGTTCTAATTTGTAGGCCATACTACCAATATTCTATAACACTTTATAGTGTTGGAGACATTTACCATAATACACACTCTTTTGGTCAAATTGGCCTAGTTAAACCACTATCCTAAGTATAAGTGACATTAATTGACATCAGTGGAGCATTAATTTCCATCATCCAGTCACACCCACGCCTACCTACAGTCAAGGAGGCTAACTTAGCCTTCTCCTGCAGTCAAGGAGGCTAACTGGAGCACTCCGAGGGTGATCTGAGTGATATTAATGCACCTAATTGCTAACTGGTGGTTACAATCAGTTCAACCAGTCAGTTAGCGCACCTCCTCTCATTAAATATATTATTTAATGATTATTTATCATTATCTAATGATCTGGAGTCAACAGGGCGCCTCCACCAACTTCTGATGGTCAGTTCAGCTTCAGTTAACCTCATCGAGGTTCATTGAAGTCATGGAGCACTAGCACTTGATGGTTGGCTTGCTATGACATGTGTTTGATCTCCTTCAGTTGAGATTCAGTCATTTATTGCACTCCAACTTTAGTTAGGGTTTGGTGAGTCAATTAGGGTTTTGGTCAAGTGGTTAACTAAGTGTGAACCAATGGTTGAGAGTCAGTTAAGCTAGACTCACTCACTGAATTTGAATTGTCTCCTTAGGTATTCAAATTCTTCATGGATTTAAGCTATTGCTTGACATTGTTATTGTAACTATTCACTGTTTATTGAACATACAGAGAGGAAACCATTTCGGTCCCGATTAACACCATTTCATGAGTATTTGTCGATTATTCTTTCATGAGATTGATTCTTAGTTCCTAGATCATGTGCAAGAATTAATACGGTATCAAAGCATACGACAGGACGAAGATCTATCTCTCAAAAACAAGATTTTTGGTAGATTTCTCCATGAAAAGTGAGCAATAGCTCAAAATTCCATCACTGCACCAGAATCCAAGGCTTACCACTCAATATCCCAAGTAAAGAACTTGTTGATCAAGATTGCTTGATTGACTATGCTGGGTGTGATGAAAGCCTAGAATGTACAAGCTGTCTGACCTTATGGTTCCCTTTTTGTTTTGATTTGCAGATTTTATCAGTTACAACTTCGAATGGACTCATCAACCCCTCTTCTCACCCCATTCACAAGCTATTCGGAATGGAAGTTGAAGATGATTGCATCTCTGAAGAGACGAGGTCTCTATGAGGCGTCTATTGGACTTGGAAAAGAGTCTTATGAGAATGAGAATGACTGGCTAAATGACGGTGATAGAGCTATTGGAGGAATATGTCTGGCCCTTTCTCCTAGCTTGTACTACCTTATTCTTGGTTCTGTTGAACACCCAAAGGAAGTCTGGACAATATTGGACAAAACCTTTGGCAAGCAAAATGAGGATCATAATAGTACTTTGGAGATCACAGCCAAAACCACAAGAGTTCTTCACTCAAAATTCTTAGCCTCTACTCTCTCTGATGAAGTTGTTCAAGATGAAGATGAAGCAGAATATTCTACACATTCAATTCGAATTGAAGAAAGTCTCCATGAAGTGACTCCTTCTCCCGATGCTCCGGAAGTTCATGAGATCTATGATATCTCATATTCTCATATTTCTGAAACAGAAGAATACATTTGATTCTCTTATATTGAAGAGAAACACTACTGCACTTCCATGCAAACATTCACCGGTGATTTTCCTTTGAATTATGTGCAAAATTTACCAGTAATTGCTTTCTAAAGTGAAGAGAAATTTGATTTTTCTTCCTCTAATGTTGCTGCCGGTGTGAAAATATGTAAAAAATTGGATATTTTGGAAGAAATATCATATTATAAGAGTGACACATTTGCTCCCCATGATCTAGATCTTCCAGCAAATTCCTGCAGGATTGCATGCACCAAAATTCAGAATTTTGAAGAAGAAGAAAACTGTGCATCCACCATCTCGGTTGACCATAATTTTTGATCTGATATGAAACTTATTGGATCTGATATGATATTATTTGGATCTGATCTGATATTTCTTGGTTCAAAATTTCAGGTTCATAAACCTTCAGTACTGCTTGTAGCTGTTCTCATCAACGGCGTGAAGAAACAAGTACCGCAAGTCTCCTTCGAAACTACTGCTGGGGATTTGATTTCATTTCACAGTTTTGGATCTGTTGTGAACTTATTTAGATATGATTTACATTCTGATATGATATTATTTTGTTCATATTTTAAAATTCAAGATCTTTCAGTCATGCTTGTAGCTGCTCTCACCAATTCTGGTGTGAAAAATCAAGTACCACAGTTCTTCTTCAATTTTGCTGCTGGGGATTTGGTGTTAGTTTCCTCTTATGAGGTTGATGATATTTTATTTTGTGATTTATTAGTTATTTCAGAATATATATCAGATTATGGAGCTCAATCATTCACTCTCCAGAGTCCCGGGGATTCTCTACCTTTGGTCACAAGCTCATCTCCTCACAGAACTAGTAAAGAGGAAGACATTCTGCATCCGCTTGGACACTTGCTCCTAAAAATTGGGGCTGATTTTAATACTCATGGTTTGCTGTTCAAGGCTGCAACATATCAGTTTCTTGAGTTTTCCACACATGGTTCAAATTCTCAAGAACCTTTTCTCTCTCTTAAGATGATTTCAGTTGCTCTACATGGGTCCAGTTTTCACCGTGCAGCTGTTTATATTTCTGATTCAGTTGAGTGCATTGTTCTTCTTCCAAAGTGGAAGATTCCTCCAGACATATTCATTTAGTTTGGATTCATAGGTTCACATGAACAGTCTCAAGATGCTGCTGCATAGAAGAACCAATTCTTGATTTACTGCTTAGTTTGAGGGGGGGGTATTTTTCCCATGAGGTTTTCCTTGTTTCCTTGGTTATATTAAGTAGTTACTTTATTGTACAGGGTGACCTATGGCCTTTGTTGCTGGGCCCTATCATTTTTATGCATCTATGTTTTCTAACTCTTCCTGAGTATAGCTTAAGTGGGGGTGTTGGAGACATTTACCATCGTACACACTCTTTTGGTCAAATTGGCCTAGTTAATCTGCTATCCTAAGTATAAGTGACATTAATTGACATCAGTGGAGCATTAATTTCCATCATCCAGTCACACCCACGCCTACCTACAGTCAAGGAGGATAACTTAGCCTTCTCCTGCAGTCAAGGAGGCTAACTGGAGCACTCCAGGGGTGATCTGAGTGATATTAATGCACCTAATTTCTAACTGGTGGTTACAATCAGTTCAACTAGTTAGTTAGGGCACCTCCTCTCATTAAATATATTATTTAATGATTATTTAATGATTATTTATCATTATTTAATGATCTGGAGTCAACAGGGCACCTCCACCAACTTCAGATGGTCAGTTCAGGTTCAGTTAACATCATCGGAGTTCATTGAAGTCATGGAGCACTAGCACTTGATGGTTGGCTTGCTATGACATGTGTTTGATCTCCTTTAGTTGAGATTCAGTCATTTATTGCACTCCAACTTCAGTTAGGGTTTTGGTCAAGTGGTTAACTGAGTGTGAACCAAGGGTTGAGAGTCAGTTAAGCTAGACTCACTCACTGAATTCGAATTGTCTCCTTAGGTATTCGAATTCTTCATGGAGTTAAGATATTTCTCGACATTGTTAATGTAACTATTCATTGTTTATTGAACATACAGAGAGGAAACCATTCCAATCCCAATTAACACCATTTCATGAGTATTTGTCGATTATTCTTTCATGAGATTGATTCTTAGTTCCTAGATCATGTGCGAGAATTAATATATAGGGACCATAGTATTTAGGTGATAATTTATTATCCTTCTTGGTCTTATTCAAGGACACATATTTCTATGGTTGTAGTCTTAAAAACACCCAATCCCCCACATTAAATCTCCGTTCACTGTGGTGTTGATATGCTTGTTTCATTCAATTTTGTTCTAGATTCGGGTTGTCCTTTAAGAGTTGAAGAACTTGTTGTTGATGCTTCATGTGTTCTTCCACTTCTTGAACCTTAGAGGAGTCTCTTAGTGAATATGTGATGGATGGTGTATGAGAGCCATAAAGTTCCATAAATGGGATCATTTTTTATGATGTATGGAAGGAAGTGTTATACCACCATTCTGCCAATGGTAACCAATTGACCCATTGTGTTTGTTTATCAGTTGCAAAACATCGAAGATACCCTTCCAAAAATTTGGTTACTATCTATTTTTGTCCATCAAATTGAGGGTGATAAGATCATATATGAGCCAGTTGAGTACCCAAAAAAGAAAATAATTAGTCCAAAATTTTTTGGTGAAAATGGGATCCCTGTCACTTACTATAATATTTCGAGTACCATGTAGTTTTTGTACTGTCTCCATAAAATAATCAAAAACCATGCTTTCTTTGAAGGGGTGAGATAATGCACAAAAGTGTGCATATTTAGCAAGTATATCAACAACCACCATGATGAAACTCTTTCCTTCAGAATTTGGTAAACCTATGATAAAATCCACCGATATCTCTGTCCACCTTTGGATTGGAATGGAAAGTGGTTGTAGGAGACTAGGGGTATCAATTGTTTCCACTTTATTTTGTTCGCAAACCAAACATTCTATCACAAAGTTTTGAACATCAGTTTTAAGACCATCCCCCCAAAAAACATTTCTTTACCCTATGGTAGGTTTTTAAGAAACTTGAGTGCCCTCCAATCAGTGAGGAGTGGAATTCAAAAAGTACCTTTTGCTTGAGATGCAAACTCTTACCAATATATAAGTGATCCTTGTACCATAGCAAGTCATATTTCCACCTAAATGTATTAGAGGCACTGGGATACTGCTGCGGCTTTTGAATAAATGTCCATATTTTTTTGTCATTTTTCCATTCCTCCATTTCTTTAGCTATCCAATATGTTTGGACTATCAAAATGGCATAGAGTAATGCTTCAACATCCTCATCTTTCCTGGAGAGTGCATCTGCGACAACGTTTTGCTTCCCCTTTTTGCAGATGATTTCAAAGTCATATCCCAACATCTTTTTCACCCATTTTTGTTGCTCTTTTGAAGATATCCTTTGTTCCAAGAATTATTTAATTCTATCATGATCAATTTTAACCTTTAAATGTCTCCCCATAAGTTATGGGATCCATTTCTTCAATACATGTAGTATTGCCACCATTTCCTTTTCATAAATGGGATTTTGTAAGTTATTTCCCTTGACTGGATAACTTGTGAAGGAAATATGGTGTCCTTCTTGCATTATTACAACTCCAATTCCATTTCCTAAAGCATCACATTCCAAAATAAAGGTTTTTGTGAAGTTTGGAGTTGCCAAAGAAAGAGCTTTACACGTGGCCTCTTTGATTTGTTAAAAAGTTTGAGTTTCCTCTGGAGTCAATAGCATTTTTTGATACAAAATCCGACGTCATATATGTATTGTTTTCGACATAATATTGTCGAGCATTCAAAAATCAGCTTCATTTTTAAATGTCAGTAGCATTTCAGCGGATATCCAATAGTAAAATAAATTCGTTGGATTTCCGACATATGCCCATTAGATCTCCGACCTCAACTATTTTAAAATGTTCATCGCAAATATGACAAAGTTCACTTCAACAAGGTCA
This sequence comes from Pseudotsuga menziesii, assembly GCA_001517045.1. NCBI lineage: Eukaryota > Viridiplantae > Streptophyta > Pinopsida > Pinales > Pinaceae > Pseudotsuga > Pseudotsuga menziesii. Next base: position 823,008 of record LPNX011137751.1, read on the forward strand.
GACATTCAATGATGTGGAGAGCATAAATCCGATGTTGTTTACTTCATATGAGGCTGGAGAACCGACAACTATGTCCATTGCAAATATGACACATTTCACTTCATCAGGGTCATATATTCGATGACGTGGAGATCATGAATCCGACATTGTTTACTTCATATGAGGTCAAAGAACCGATGACTTGGAGACATTGGTGGTATTGCAACGCTATCGGATTGTATGAATATCCAATGAGAAAATTTACATAGGCCGTCATAAATATGACATCATTTACCATTTTATTTGACAACAATGTGGCACTACCGACAAGTAGAACCGTCGGTAGTATCACATTGTTGTTGGATAGAATGGGAAATGATGTCAGATTTTCGACGGCCTGTGTAAATTTATCAAAAAAAATATCCAATGATGAGTGGTCTGATAGGATTGACCATTTACATGAGTGACTACCCTTTATACAATTGGAGGGTAATTTCAATTCAAAATTTTTGGTTGTTGACTGATGCAACCAAGGTTCTCTCAGATCCAAATAATTTGTCTCTTAACTACGAGAAAAAAGAGGACATAATATTTTCTAGAGTTTTTGATGTGGTAGTTGTGTGAGGCATCCACACAAAGTCATTCCATCTGGAGGTGCACAAATCCTACATCCTACATGAACTCTAAATACTACATAGAATTCTAATCTTACACAAAATGTAGTCATAAAATTATTACTATTGGCTCCACTTTATAGTTTGTATTTTGCATAATATAAAGCATTTGAAAATGAAGGCATTTAGACCAACCCTCCATTACTATACCTCAACAATCATTACTAAATTATGTTTCAGAATTCTCAAGATGAGGTAAGTTTATTGACATCATCAATCAGTCAAATCCTTGTATATTGGAAAGTTCTTTCAGAATTGCGTTGCCCAAAACTGTTAGCTATATCTTATGACCACAATCTAAGTAAGATATCATTTAGTCGAGAAGGAATCACAAAACACCATTAATCCAATAAAAATTGTTTTAATTGTTTGGTTTCCTAAGAGAATTAGGAAATTCCATCCCCCCATTAAATATGAGTGCCATCTCCTTCAGCCAAGATAGAAACAAAAAAGAAATTAGCTGATAGCATCAAATTTCTCTCTCCAAACTTGCATCCATACATATAGTCATCCCTTTTTCTCTTTATACAACCAAATTAGTAGCACTTGTTATAGTCGTAACGCATTCCTTTCTTTTGATCTAGGATATGATTTTGCACTCCCACCTTGTACTTTATCTCTTATGTACTATTCTAGTCATATTGACCTACTTTTGTCATCATTTATCCAACATTATTATGCGTATCTTATCTTATCATATATATAAGATGTGGGATGGAACCAAAGGTCAAAATTGTGGCCAATATTGCATGACAACAACTAAGTGTGAGAAAGTGAAGTATGTAAGCCTATAAATGGCCGGAGCACTAATTTTCCTGTCTAGTGCAACCTACACAAGGAATATATTTTCAAATTTCACCTATTTATTGTATAATGGAAAAGCATGAGTAAATACATTTATCTTATGTAAGCTCAAGAGAATCAAATTAAGCTCTTAATGGTGATAATAGAACTTGTATGATGGGGGAGTAACATTTGAGGTTAAATCTATGACCACAATGACATTACTTCCTTAGGGTGATACTATAATATCTCATGTAAGAAAACAAAACCAAATTATGGGTTAAAAGGGAAAGACTAAAACCAAAAATCAAACCTTCAAAAGTAATACATTCTAATGCTTCCATTTCAATATAGAATAAGATCAACATACTCCTCACAAGGAAATGTGTATTCATCTCACGGCCCAATGCCTATTCAAATGTATAAAAAAATACTAATAGGGAATTTTCAAATTATCTATTCATATTCAAAAATCAAAACAACATAAGTATTAATAATTATCTAGTTTTTACTCAATATATGAATGGTCTTGGTTCAAAGAAAGTCACAATAATCTTTGCAAGGTGATAGACAACTAGGTCCACATTTTCCAAAGTTGTGAGCAAAAACATAGAAGAGATGAAATAAACGGTTAAAACATAGGTAGAGGAAGGATAGGAGAGAATAAGGACATTAAATGTTAGAGGCCAATGAGGACAAGGAATGTAAACAAGAAGGGGAAAATGTGCCGGGAGGAAATGAGCCCGAGAAAAATAGGCTAGAAGATGAATCCTAACATGTATATATGAAGAATTTTCCACCAAACTTCCATAGTAGTTTTTCTTCAGTTCCAACTTTAGAGTACAAACAGTTTGTTGTGCATGGAAGAATAAGAAGAGACAATGACAAAGTGCAAGAAAAAAATGATGAACCATAAGAAGAAATGCATGGGAAAAGAGATGTGATTAACTAATTAAATCATTTTTTATGTAATAGTCCATTAATTCCATAGTCTTGATCAATTGTCCAGTGTTATACATTGAGCCTATTGAAACTAGATAGTAGTTTGCACAAATGCATAAAATACATTGAGACTATTGAAACCCTTTTTGGTATTTGTTGTTTCTTGTGTATTGTATCTCTCACCTCACTTGAATTATTCAATAATAACATGTCATAATTTGAGGGTCCTTTGGTTACACACTCCACTTGCATCTAGCTAAACCAATTGATGTTGAAGCTACACAGAAAATCAGCTGGGGCTTCTTTTTTGCACAATGTTACTTGTATCTTAATGTGGTGAGCATGTGTGGCTTCCCAATATGATGAAATATTTGTCAATGGTTTCTCTAGTATTGAAGGTCCTCTTTCAAAAATAACAAGCTAAATGGATCAAGTTTATATTGACAATATTTCAAAAGGAGAGATTTAACAAGCTTAAGAAACTCCTCATGCTGGCATTATGATTGATACTTTCTAATTTTGGTAAATATTTTCTAGTATGCATTAATGCTAGTAATGAGTGTATTGAGTGATTGATTATGTAGGAAGGAATATTGGTAAGATCTGAGTCTATGAATATTGGTAAGCTTTGAGTCTGAGGATTGATTCAAATAAAAATTTATGAACATCCCCATAAGAATATTTCTTATATCTACATAAGCTGCAAATACAGTTTCATGCACTTCATACAGTATTTGAATACAATTTTTTAAGTGTGAGATCTGTTTATAATTCATGAAGTATATGTTCCATTTTCTACTGTGATTTTCATCCCCAAAGTGATCATCTTCCATATCATCATCATATATCAGATAATTTCAGAGACTAGGGAGGATGATCAGTCCAAGAGAAAGTTGCATGCTTATGTTACGAGCAATCCATGAGAATGTCAACTCTTTCTTGGCATTCATCATATTATCAATGCATCACCCCCATGTTCATAAGAAATTGCATATTGTACTGAAATTCTATCGTATTATCCTTTTGTCAGATAACCCAAATTATATCGAGCATGGGGAAGTTGGTAGTGAAGACGATAGAAATAGTGCAAAATTTAAAAGTTTTGGATCATAAAACACCAAGAACATGTCTACATTAATGCTCCCCGAGGGCTTGCTAAGGGTCTTCAATGTATTTGAAAGGAATTTTGATGGAAAGAATAGTAATTAATATATCAAGAGGATAATAAAAAATCTAGGACTGGATGTAAGTTCATAACACATATTGAATGTTTATGGATCATCAGAGTCTCTTGGATTTGCTGAGCTTTTGTGTCTGTACAATAGTCTCTGGAGCGTTGATTAGGATGAGAAACATTTTGATGGAGACAATGGCTTGGAATCTCATGGTGAATTGATGTAAGTGTTTAAGGTGTTTGACAAGGATGGATATGGGTACATCTGTGCTACTCAGCTGCAGTGGGTTTTAGAATCACTGGGAATGAAGGAAGGAAGAGATATTTAAATATGTGAGAATATGATCAGCAAGGTTGACATTAAATTTGATAGCAAGGTGGATTTTTCAGAATTCATGCAGATGACTCTTTGTATGACTTCTTGCAAGATATCTATAGCACAAATATTGAAAGCAAGTTTCTTAAAAAATGTTTTTATGGTGATCTACATAGCCTTCTATGTGTGTGCTAAAAGAAGGGTTCCCCATTATTAATCTATCCAGTTCTCTAAAACTAAACATGACAGTAGATCCTAGACCTAGCCATATCAGCTATAAACATGTCCAGTTCTCTTAAACTAAACAAGGAAGTAGATCCCATACCTAGGAAGAGCAAGCATGGAAAGTATGGGTTTTCCAACAATAATAAAAAATATTCCCCCGGACAACTCAAATATTCTCATGAGATTTCCAATGATCATGAAATCCCACTTCACAACCAATTTAGCATATGCTTAAAGATGGACACTCCTCTGTAATTTTATCCAGTTCTCTCATACCCAATAGAGCAGTAGATCCCAAACCTTTCCAAAGTAAATTTTTTCAACCATTGTAGTGAGACCAAAGATAACCCATACAATTGTAGATATCTAGTCACCTAAGAGTTTATCGGACCACCCCATCACATTTTATACCTGCAAGAGAGAATGATATTTACACCAACTACTTTTTGTCATTTTATTATTAAGGAAATATCAATCCTATATTTGATTTCATGGTAGACCTTTAATTAGTAGCATCATGATCTCGTTTAACAAAAATTACCTCCATCGTTAGGTATGAAGGATAGTGATATTTGTTTTCCTAAGATAAACACTTGTACATAGTTTTTTTCGCTTTGCAACAACCTACTCATGATGATAAGGAACCATAAAAGGGTTTCAACAGGAAAGATGGGACATTCCACATGTTGGAAAGTAAAATATGAAAAAATATATAAGTTTCTCAGACAAGGGAATTGATCTTTGTATGAGCTATGTTTCATATTGATGGGGTAAGGACTATGGATATAAGGTAAGGGTGGATGGTCTTAAAAGGAATCTCTCTAATGGTTTGGAATGACATGAATAGTTTTACCTTCCTGTATAAGTTACAAAATTAACTAAGATATTACCTAGAGCGTAATATACTTTTTCTTACTTAAAATAAAACAAAATGAGAAAATTACGAATGACTAGAAGTGTTCAATAGTACAGATGAAAAGGACCTTATGGCACTAAAAAGGTAAACTACAATACTAAATACAAATACTTTATAGTAGAGATAATATATAATGTCCAAGGAACGGGATTTGTTAAAGAAATTTTGTATAATTGCAAATAATGATACCTTGCATAAAGATGCCCAAGGATGTAAGAGAAAAATGAAAGGCATGTTTATTATACTATAATATAGAAAGGTTTGGAGATTGGAGATTTTCTCAACTCTTTTACGTTTCAATATATGAGAGAAGTGCTCAATCATCGATTTACTTGAAGATAGTAAGAAAAGGGATCTTGGATCATCCTCAAAGATAACAAAATTTTGATATCGGAGAGGATCCTCGATTTGATTTTGAGGAAAAAAATTGCAAAGTGTCCAATGGGAGTGAATCTCACCATAGAAAAATTGCTTGTTTTCTGTTGTGTCTTTAGGTCATATGGAAATGTGTTTGGCATTCAAGAGGAGAGCATTTACCCTTTCACAACATGGGTTATCTTGGATGCTTTCATTGAGGCATGGAGTTGACTGAGGATGCTTGGGTTGCAACAGTGTACTGTCACTCTATTCTCTTACATGCATAAGGGTTGCTTGGATATTTTCAAACATGTTGAATAATAATATTAGGGTTTCATCTCTAAAAATGATTAGAGGTAGGGTTTTATGATTAAACCCTAGGTTTCACTTAATGAATTGGAGAATAAGAGTGTTACAGCTGATTTTACCACACATGGTTGATCACATATTTATGGAATTCCCCGTCCCTCTGTAGACTCTTTGGACCACATAGACTGATATTATACTTTGATGTTTCCAAGTTCATCCCTAAAAACACATGTTTATTGCTGTATGTGACTTTTAATCCCATACTAGCGTATATACGTGACTTTTGACCTCAAACCCGTGTACATCGGGATGTGTGCATAAGTCCAAATATTTTTGTAGTTTTCCTCGATGCGTGTCTGAACCACTTCACTCTTGGACTTCCATATGCCTCGAGATCACTTGGATTTGACCCTCCATTACCCCTTTAGAGTGCTATATAAGGAACCCCTTGGATACATTGAAGGGGAGGAATTGAAGAGCAAGGAAACTATAGTCCATTGTTTCCGTGTCTTGCATATACTTGAGTCTGCATCCCTTTGTCCCTTTGGAGCCCTTTGTGTTCTTCCCAAGATTTCCTTTTCTTGTGAACTTGCTATCAAGAGATGGAGGATTGAGGTAGTGGAGGCCTAGGTGGAGGACTCAGTTTCTCCGGTTCATAGACATGCCAACAGAGGTTCTCACTTGTGTAATCTCTAATTTAATTAATAGAAATATCTTTTCCTATCCAATAATGTGAATTTGAATGAATAATGAATCCATGGATATGTTTAAATGCTTATACATTGTTGATTATATATACTAGAGTATATTTAACACCATATTATATAGAATGCTTGTCTTGTTTACTATTGTTGAGAGCAAATTGCTAGCATAAGTGGGATTGGAAAACACTCAACGGGGATCTACTTCAACCGTCCGGAATAAGGTATGATTTGAGATCCTTTAGTGTTAGATGTTTGGTTTCTCTTGCATATTGGGAAGGGATTGATTTATTAGGTCTAGCTGTCAATTTTGGTACACCCCAAGCCATAGGAAGTTTCTCTCCGTAACAGAATTGGAAACCATACTGGGGAGGTTCCTAGTTGTTTGTCTTTGGGGGTTTTCGATATTCAATGTTCTTGAATTGCTCTGATTTCTCTGTTTCTGTGTCGGGTCTGGGTGCATGTTTTCCTAGTAGGGTCTTGAAGGAGTAAATTTTGTCTCAACATGTTTGTTTGTCTTATTTTTCTCTCTTTTTCTTCATGTACATGGGTTTATCTTTCACAGTCGCATATACCCACTAGTTTTCCTTGAAAAGTTGTGTATGTACACAGGTTTACTGAGAACAGTAGCGTATGCCTTGATTTTTAGCTTTATTGGGAGGATTAAGTGTTGCTGGGTGATTTTGGATGATTGCTGAGTCTTCTTGGATTCTTATGGAGTCTGTTTAAACCCTCTATTTCTGACTAGAGATTGTTTTTAGTTTGATTTTTAGAAATTTTATTGTCATTCATTTTCTACTTTTTTGTTTTGAGATTAGTGCATTAGGTCTCTTTTACCTTGGTGCTTTGCTTGGATGTTGTTTGTGAGTGGTTGCATATTCTGAGGGTTGTAGAGTCATCTTTTTTTCTTTTATATCTCATTTAATTCAAAAATACAAAAATATTTTGCTTTTTGCATAGTTATGCATTGCTTGCATTTTGCATTAGCATGGTACTTGTATTAGGTTTGCTTGGTGAATTGTAGTCATATTTTCATATAGGAATGATTGCACTTACATTTGAAGGAAAAAATTTGCACTTCACATAGTAGCATACCCTGTTTCTAATTCTACACAGTGCATTTGCATTGATTGTTAGGTGTGCATTTTGCTTCATGTTGTGTCATAACACCATAAGTTGCATGACCATTACCCTTTGAGTATAACAGCCAAAAAAAATAAACGCTTAAAAAAATGAATTACACTCTTTTATTTTCTAGATTGCATCAACAAGATTAGGTTTTAGGGTCTTGGAATAGTTCATTGTAAGTTAATTATCCAAGGCCACTAAACAAAACAATTAGGTGTCTCTCCAAGTGAGAGTGTGAAACCCTTGGTATAATTAGTGTTTCTCAGGACACTCCTCTTACATGGGAGTTAAGCACGAGGTAGTGCACACGATTGTGACTAGGATGACCCCTAGTTACTTTCTGTGAGCACCAAAGATATTTCTAGGATTGTATTCATATCTAGGGGCCTTTGAGGTATTGGATGGTGCACCCCTAGGGTACCAGTTGTGCTTTCAGGCTTCGGGCTTTGATACCCTACCTATACAGTCAATCCCTCCTGTGACTGTCTACTTGAGCATTGGTTATATTGAGGTTACCTTAGCTTCCTTACCTAGGTTATTGAGGGGGTATTTGAAGAGGTTATTCTGCAGGTGTCCTATCCAGGTTGGGGTCGAAAAGCACAGTTGCTATATGCATTGAAGCTGAGGGCCACTATAATTGGTTACAAACATCCACTTGTTGTATATGGGAGTCTCAAGCCTCTCCTACATGAGACATACCTGCTTCATTCGGGATCTCACTTATCCTACCCTTGGTTTGCTTATTGTTTGGCTTTAGATTTTCTTAGGTGTATGCTCTGTGCACACTGGTTTGCTTAGGCTTGCGTAGATAGATCGAGTCTTTTCTTTTTGTTGAGTTATTTTGGATCCAAGTGAGGCTCCCTGTTGCTCTAGTCGTTTAGCAAATCTTCCACCTTCTATGTCTCCTACTCCCTTGAGAGAGAGAGCCAGAATGTCTGGGCGAACTAGTCATCACTTTGATTCACACAGACATCTCACCATGAGTCGTCATGAGCCTAAGGTCCCAGAGCTTCTACCTTCCCCATCTCTAGTGATGGAATTTGATCCTTCAAGAACATATGGAACTCAGCCTAAGTCTGGTCCTGATGGGACTGGACCGTCACAAGATGATTTATCACAGTTTCTTGATTACATTAGCTCCGACCCCCGGTATTGGTTATACTATCCGGGTGAAGAAACTCACCATGAACCCACTAGCACTAGCCACATTAGATATGGAATTCCTGATATTCTTGATCTCGGTCCAGCACCTCATGTCAAACTAGTTGGTGACCCTGGTACTGCACCTAGGGGCACTTCCATTCCTTTCCATGCGGAGAGGTTTGGTAATAATAGTCACATTGCGCCATCCACTCCAGTGATGGAAATTCCTTCACAAGCACAACCCAGACCTAGCACTAGTGTTCCTCTTCAGGGACCTCAGCCGAGACATGTGAATATTGGGGGTACAAGCTATATTACTTCACATATTCCATCATATTCTCAACCTATTCCTTTGAATGCATTTTTGACGCATCCTCTTCCTATCTCTAGTTTTCCTTTGGGTTAGAGTTTGACTACAAGCCATGTTCATACCGCGACTACTAACACTGTAGTATAACAAATCCAAGTGCCTCCTTCTATGTCAGTGGGTCATGCACCTGTTTCTAGATTGTCTCATGGAATACCTTGTGGATCATCTCATGGTCCGGCTCATGGAGCTTCCCATATACCTAACTATGGACCATCTCATGGAACATCTCATGGGACACCTTATGGATCATCCCATGGACCATCTCATGGTACAACCTATGGAGCTTCCCATGGACATTCTTATGGACTACAGTATGAACAAAACTATCAACTGTATGGGTACGGGTATCAACAAGTCGCTTACTATTCTAACTATGGCTTTGTAGCACCTCATAGTCAAGGTACTCCACATCACAATGCTTCCATGTAGCCCTTCATGGGTCATATGGGAGGAGGTTATTATCCCACTAGGAAAGGCCATGGTGTGTATAGGAATCAACCTTATTTGAATCAATCCTACCAGGGAACGTGGCATCGACCGGCTCAACCTAGGCTCTCTTTCCTTATGACCTTGAACCTACCTGATTTGTCGAGATTGACAAATGATCCTATGTTTCATAATCCTCAATGGCCGACATTCCCTACCAATATTCCTTTGGAATTTTCCAAGTTCAAAGTTAAGGCTGGTGAAGATCCTGGTGAGCATGTCATAACCTTCCACCTTTGGTGCTCTTCTAATTCCTTACACAATGACTCCATCTATTTGAGGATATTTCAATGCACCCTCACGGGACCTGAGGCGAAATGGTATATAGAGTTATTGGGGGGGACCTATACTATGTTTGATGAACTTGCCATGAATTTTATTAATCATTTCTAGATACCCATACGTTATGACATCAGTACCGAACTCTTGTCGACCTTTCGGCAAGACAAAGTCACGCATATTTCAAATCATATTCAAGAGTGGTGTAGATGGAAATGATTAATTAAATCCTTTATACCACCAGCGTTTCTTCTAGAGTGGTTCCTCAAGTCATTGTTACCTTACATCGCGAAGGATGTTTCTACATCCAAAGTTCAAAATGAGGACCAAGCTATTTTTAGGGCTCAAGAGTTGGATTTGATCTATGCTCAATCTGGAATCTTGTATGAAATTATCTCGAATGCTCCAAGATCCAATTTCGACCCCAAGATTAAACCTGGGCCACATCCCGATGGTATTGTTGGCTCCACAAGTACCAAACCTGCGAACTCGGTTATGAAACAAGTGATCCAATTATTGATTAACTATCCTGTATTGGGACAAGCCACGACTTCATCTCAACCTTTCCAATCGGCGAGTGTACTCTTCGTACAAACATCGAACCCGAAAGGAAACCAGTAGCCTGGAAGGAATAAAAAGAAAGGAAAAAATAATCGTAAGGGTGGGAATAAAAATGAAAATGGTAATAATAATGACAAGAACATGAATAATGCTCGGAGGCGCAAGCAGCCTAAACATAAGGTGAAGTTTCCTTGTAAGTTGTGTAAGGACGATCACTTCACTCACTTGTTCCCTTGTATGGAGGATGCCTCAAAGTTCATAACACAGGGCCCTATTGTGTTTACTAATCCTTTACCTAATAATCAAAATATGAACTCGAGGACTGTTGATCCTGGTTATACATTTGGTGGAACTCAAAAACCATAGGAGGTCTCTAGTGGTCATGGTTACATCAACATGGTGAAAGCTACCAAATTTGTGACACATGCGAAATATTATGGTTCATCACAACCAGACCTTGGGAAATAACTTGATCCACCTAAGAGTTCTTTGCAAATTGAAAAACATACGGATAAACCTAAAGTTCCACCTCACATTCCTAAGGGATTCTTGAAGCACTTGAGGCACAATACTAATGTTCGAGCCACCCAGAACTATTCAGTTGTCTAGGATTTGCGCCAGACTCCTTGTGCGATGTCCACATTAGAAGTGCTTCAAACTTGTCCTTTGCAGAGAAATTCCTTACTGTCTTCTCTTAGGGTTAGTGATGATACCTCTTCTTCCATGATCAAATTTAAAACTCGTGGAATCTAGCCTCTCTTTCCTTACTACGTATCTATTTTGATCCATGTAGAGTGTCTCAACAACACCATCATGCGTACTGTCATTGATGAAGGTATTGCCGCTTCCGTGATCATGTCTTTGTCTTATTGGAAGGGTTCAGGTTCTCCCACATTGTTTCAGTCTGCCAACATGTTGACTGCTTTTGATGGTAGGTCGTTTCGGCCACACAGTATACTTCCTTCTCTAGAGGTCCAATTGGGAGGGAAGACTATCATGATCAAGGTCGAGGTGGTTGATGTGCTCCTTGACTACAATCTTTTGCTAGGTTGAAACTAGATGTACAATATGCAAGCTATAGCTTCTTCCCTATTTCAAGTGGTTTGCTTTCCGTTAATGGGAATATCATTACTATTGATCAAAAGTCTTTCCAAAATCCAAGTGTTAACACATCATCGAGAGCTTCTATCTCAATTATCAATCATTCTCAGCCGGCAACTGAGAATGTGGGTGTGAGTATGTATCCTTCTCTCTTGGGAACCTTTAGTTGTCTTCCACCCGTTATTATGATTGGGTCTAGTATTGATGGGGCTTCATCCTCATTGAATTAGGTATCCTTTTGCACTACTCATATGGAGGATCCTTGGATTCTTCCTTCACCGAGTACTTCAAGCGTGCCTATCGAGACAGACGTGTTGTTTCCTGCAACAATGGTGGTGTATCAAGCGCATCTTGATCATGTTGTAGAGCCTAGTCCTTCCTCTTCGTGGACAGAGGAGGAGGACCCTTATATGCTGCCTACATGGGCAGTAGAGTCATCTCACTCTCATGACTCCCTTGATGATTTTTTTCTGTCAAATGAAGTTATAGTTGAGGCCATGTCTGGGATTGAACAACCTTGGGAAGAGTTGCACCATAGATCGTATTTCCTTCCTGAGCTTGATCATTTAGAGTGATTATAAGTGAGAAAATTGGTAGCCCCATGGTCCCATTAAGCTCTCCTGGTCAAATGGATGAAGGGAATATGGCTAACCTGTCACCAATGATTCCTATCAATATTTCTTGCAATGTTGGTAAGATTGATAACATCTACATTGGGGCGGGTTGTTCCCTTGATGAGATTAAAGAGTATATCGAGTTGTTTAAGTAGTTTCATGATATTTTTTCTTGGTCATATGAAGAAATGACAAGTATAGACCATCGTATTGTTGAACATGAAATCAAGACCTATCCAGATGCAAAACTAGTTAAACAATGTTTGCATGCCATAAATCCTAGAAAAGAACCCGCCATTAAAGTTGAGATAGAAAAACTGCTCAAAGCTGGTTTTATCTATCCTGTTCCCTTTGCAGAGTGGGTTTCAAATCCTGATCCAGTGGATAAGAAGCAGGGAGCGATTCGAATATGCATTGATTTCCGTGATTTAAATCAAGCCTGTCCTAAAGATAATTTCCCTACACCATTTATTGATCAAATTTTGGATGTGTGTGGGAAGTGAGGTATTTTCTTTTATGGATGGATTTTCTGGATATAATTAGATACAAATTAAGCCTAAGGATCAACACAAGACCACATTTATTTGTCCTTAGAGAACTTTTGCATATCAGAAGATGCCCTTCTTCCTTAAAAATGCCGGAGCTATGTTTCAGTGGGCCATGAACTTAATCTTTCATGATCTTAAAACAATTATTGAAGTATATTTGGATGATCTCGGTGCTCACTCTCGTTTGAGAGTACGTCATCCTTACCATTTGTGATTAGTGTTCAAAATATGTTGTCATTATCTAGTTCGTTTAAACCCTCATAAGTGCATCTTTTGCATGAAAATTGGTTGTTTACTAGGATTCATCGTATCCAAGGAGGGTATTAGAGTCCAACCCTTGAAGGTTGAGGTAATACTTCAATTGTCTCCACCATGTAACATTCGACACCTTCAATGTTTACAAGGTATGGTGAACTTCTTGTGAAGGTTCGTGGTCAATTTTTCCAACTTGACTAAAGGCTTCATGCGTATGTTTAAGAAGGACACCCCTTTTTACCGGGATGAGTGAGCCCATGAGTCTTTTTATGCTCTTAATCAAGCCTTAGCAATGGCCCCCGTGCTTAGTCCACTAGACTATAGCCGTGATTTCTTGATTTATGTGGTCGCATCTAAGGAGATAGTTGGTATGGTATTGGTTCAAGAGGATGAGGAGCTCCATGAGAATGTCATATATTATTTGAGTCGAAACCTTATTGATGCAGAAATTCACTATTCCCATGTGGAGAAGCTATCCTTAGTCACCATTCATGCGGTTCAGCGTTTGAGACATTACATTCTCCTTTGCCAAACTTTGGTCGTAGCTCACATCAATCCATTTCAGTTTGTCCTCACCAGAGGGATGATTGGGGGAAAATATAATAAGTGGATTGTGATTTTGCAAGAGTTTGATCTTGAGTTCGTTTCGGCAAAATCGAAGAAATCATTAATCTTTCCGAGCTCATATCATATTTCCCAAATTTAGAGGAAGAGGAGGTTTATGAGGATTGTTTTGTCAATGAGCATATATTCCTCATCTCAACTATGGACCCTTGGTATGGGGATATTATCGTGTATTTGCAAACATTGAAGTTCCCCACTCACCTCTCATGGGATGAGCGATGATGACTACATCACGTAGCGAAGAACTACCTCATACTGGATGATACTTTGTACCGTCATGGGGTGGATTCCATTTTACGTCATTGTTTAACTCATGATGAGGCTGAGGTAATGCTTAATGATTTCCACAAAGGGGCGTGTGGTGGTCATTTATCTGGGATTTCTACAACCCAAAAAATATTAAGAGCAGGCTATTTTTGGCCGTCCATCTTTAAAGATTACATTAATGCGGTCAAGAAGTGCCACCCTTTCCAGGTGTTTGCACGTAATATGTGCTTGCATCCATACCCTTTGCATTCTATTGTCACCGTCGGTCCCTTCACCAAGTGGGGGCTTGATTTTATGGATTTCAACCCATCTTTGGCTTGGAGGCACCATCATATTATTGTGGCTATCGATTACTTCATAAAATGGGTAGAGGCTATGCCCACAATTAAATCTGATGGTGAGACAGCCATGCATTTCATATTTAACCAGATTATCACCAGTTTGGCATTCCGAAAGATCTTGTCACTGACCATGGCAGGCACTTTCAGAAGAAAAAAAATGATGGAAGAGATTGATTCCAAGTTAGGGTATAAGCAAGAGCACTCCTCTTCTTATTAGCCTCAAGCGAATGGACAGGTTGAAGTAGTGAACAAGTCACTTAAGTCCATTCTCCAAGGAACCATCGCACAAAGCAAGAATAATTGGCATATCATGTTGTATCCTACTTTGTGGGACTATAGAACCGCGGTTACGACTGCCACCAGTTTTTCTCCCTATCAGCTTGTGCATGGGGTGGATTTAGTATTACCGGTTGAATGTGAAATCCCTTCTATGAAGCTAGCTTTGGTGCTTTTACCAGACTCTTCCGCATTAGAAGAGCATTTGGTCCACTTAGAGCAGCTTAATGAGTAGTGCTGAGATTCCTTAGTGGCTCTAGAGGTTAACAAGCATCACGTTAAGGTCTAGTATGATAAGTCTTCCTGTCCTAGGAGGTTTAGTGAATGTGAATTGGTCCTTTTGTGGTATCAAGCTAAGGAACCCTTGGGGGCGGGAAAGTTTAATCCCATGTGGCATGATCCTTACATGGTTAAACATGTCTTAGAGAAAGATGTCTATGAGTTGGTTGATTATGAAGGGACAGCCTTGGCGGAGCCTAGAAATGGGCTCTATCTCAAAAAATATTGCGCATGATCTTCAGCCAGGGCTGATTTTTGTATATTATTGTACATTTTTGCATTGCATAGTTAGGTTTTCTTATGGTGATCGGGTTTGTTGATTAGCTTTCATTTTTTATGGTAGATATCGATGGAGTCTTCCATTTACATAGGATTCGCTGATGGTGCTAGCCACCACACTCAAAACTTAGCTTCAGCTGCTTGGGTGATATATACTCCTGCAGGTCAAGTATTGTCTCTAGGAGGTGTATGTTTACGGCCTTGATCAAACAATGTTGCCAAATATAGTGTCATTATTGAGTTATTGCCTGATTCCATATCTCATGGTGTTCATTCTCTTGAGGTACGTCTTGATTCGTAGTTAGTGTTTTCACAACTTAATGGCTTGTATCGTATTAGGGATCTGACATTATTACAAAGATTCTTACGTGTTAGATTGCTAGAATGACAATTTGAGAGTATAACATACATTCATGTTCCAATAATTTTTAATCAAGTTCTTGATTCATATGCTAAATATGTGTTAGATTGGCATTTGTTTCATAGACCAGAAGCATATCACAAACAAATTTTACACATGTAAATAAAATAATAATCGATCATCATAAATAAAAAAAATCATTAAGTTCAAAAAGTGACATCATAATACATAAGTGTCATATACAAAATTGGGGCTTCTGAGCCACCAAAATATACTACATAGTCATACAAAAAATATATACACCCAGGTCTCTAAGCTTGAGGTGGAGGAGGGTGTTGATCATGGTAGCACACTACGACTCTAGCTACCCGGCCAAATAATTGAACCCATACTCATGGTACTCCAACCACATGGTGCTGCATGGCCTCAGGAATGTCCTCAACTTGCGCCATGGGTACTCTCTGTGTAAATCAAACAAAGTTCTTGTGAATTCTTTGGAGCATCCGCACCCATGATCTCATCACCTCTTCCCCTCCATTGATGACGAAGAAATCCATATGGCCGTCGTGGTCCTACATATGCATATACATGACATAGTGTCACTATGTGTCGTCACACCAAAAACATGTCTTTTGATTTCATATATCAAAAAACAAAAAAACAATTAAGTAATTCAAAAATTAAAAGTGGGTTTTGGATTCATTACCTATGTCTCCATAAGCTGCTCCAAGTGGTAGGGGGATATCTGGATCACCGCGGAAGTCAATCCTTGCATAGGGATAGTCATATATGGCGATGAGCTATCTCTACCACCATGGAAAGAACTCTGTTGGGTAGGGCTTAGCCACCCTACCACCTCCTAGTCTGTGCATGACATTAGCCCAGCGTCGATGAGCTGGATCTCAGACTCCATGTGGAGCAATGTCTACTCTAGGGCTTAGCCATGGCACACGCTCAAAGAAAAATGTGCTCAGTATGCTGCCATACCCAAAGTTTCACACCCTACCCATCTTGCAGTCACTAAGCTGTTGTTTCATGTTGCTCACCAACGTAGTATTCTAGTCATATATTATAGGCCGCATACACTCTACCACATAGAACATCATTGGCCGTGAGGCCTGATGGAGTAAATCCAAACCTACAATCCTTCCTAAATCCAAAAGTATGTCTTTCAGCCCCAGAATCTTAACAGAATTTGTCAAGATTTGCATTAGAGGAAATTTGAGGTCTAAAATGGGCCTCCTAAGGAAAATAATAAAATAATAGTTATTTATTTTAGAGGAAGAATGAAAAAAACTACTTTTTGTGTTCGTATTTTCGGCATATCTCCTTATTTTTTTACTCAAAGTTTGAGCGAGAGAGCTCGTTGGATGCAGAATTTAATTCCGCATCCAACGAGTACCCACACTGCATACTTTTGACAGACCCCGCTACCCCAAAAACAAGAAATACCTGAAAAAACGTGATGATGATGTCATCATNTTTACTTTTGATGGACCCCGCTACCCCAAAAACAAGAAATACCTAAAAAAATGTGATGATGATGTCATCATCACGTTTTCTCAAGTATTTATTTTTTTTGGGGTAGCGGGGTCCGTCAAAAGTATGCAGTGTGGGTACTCGTTGGATGCGGAATTAAATTCTGCATCCAACGATCTCTCTCACTTGAAATTTGAGTAAAAACACAAGGAGATATGTCGAAAATATGAACAAAAAAGTAGTTTTCTTTTATGACAAATATGTCAATTCAACCATTATGGTTTACTCATTTTATTCAAATTCTATTGGTTCTTGAATTCCAACTCACAAAAGTTATTGTTGGCACATTTTCTTATAAGGCCCATTTTAGACCCCAAATTTCCTCTAATGACTCCCAACCTTCTCTATATCCAGAAGACATTACACAGCTATGTACTCATCTGTGGTCAACCCGCCTCCTGGCCCACAAGATCGGAGGTTCACCACATCCCCTCATCAGGACAAATCTGTGATGAAATATATGTCCTCAACCTCAATGCTGAGCGACATCCCATCTATCAAAAAATGTTTCAGACTTTGGATCCCAGTAATCTACCAGCAGTTGGAGTAGTCTTGGCTTTGCCCTCAAGTTTCCAAGACACCAAAACTTGTATAAGCCACATTCCCGTAATGCTTGTTGATCCATGAGATCAGCTTGAACAACTTCCTCAACATCACCATGTTCCCTCTCTCTCCACTCTAGTACCATCCTGCACAAAAAACAAAAATTTTTATCATGATTTGCCCATAAAAACCTTGTTTGCAGCCCTATACATGACTGTTTGCAAAACAGCCACGAGATCAGCTTGAACAGCTTCCTCAACATCACCATGCTCCCTCTCTCTCCACTCTAGTACCATCCTGCACAAAAAACAATTTTTTTTATCATGATTTGCCCATAAAAACCTTGTTTGCAGCCCTATACATGACTGTTTGCAAAACAGCCACGTATGTATGCGCGTTTCGAGACATTTTCCGCGTATGGTGAGCCTTATACGCGGAAAAAAGCTTGATTTCTGCATGGGCTGAAACGCCCAAGTTGGGATGGCCCAAAAACTTAATTTGACCATGTAAATTGAAAATTTTTATATCAAAAATAAAGAGAGGGGCAAGGGAATTTACCTGGATCAAACGTGGAGGGATTCTGGTGGACGATGCTCCCAGAATTCGCTTTTGAAGTTCTGATCTCAAATGCACTATGGTGGGTAAAAATTCAAAATGGTATGAAAAATTTTAAATTTTTCACTATTTATAGAAAAAATTTGAAATTTTTACCCACTTTCTATAGTTTTTTATTGTTTTCTGACCATTTTAGACTGTTTGAACTAAGTTGATGTTGTAGGAGCCCATTTTGAGTGTGTTTTGACCGTGTCTTCGACCCTTCCTGCCTATTTCGGGTATTATGTCTAAACCGGCATATAGGTTAGGTTTTCACATCTATTTGAATTTTTCATAACCTTATGACCGTTTCATCTTAACCCTAGGTACGAACCCATTCTAGCTTGTCATGGAACCTTCTTGCTGCTTTTAGAAGTGACATGTTGTGAATGGTAAAGCTTCCCCATACATGGGTACCCTAGTTAGATCCTATTTTGCATTTGGTGCCCATGCCGCCATTTCTCCTTTAGGGTGTGAGAGTCCTTTGTTAGTACCTCCATGACTTTGGGCAATAGCTTCATACTCCACTTAAACTTTATGCTGGCCTTTCCCCCTGGAATCCCTTGTATATGTCAAGATGTAATTGGATTATCATGAGTTTTTCTTTCCTTATTGAGCCTTATGTCAGCTTCCTTGACTTTGATTATTAGCCATATAGCCCGATCTTGTCTCATGTCTAGCTAAGCAGAGCCTTTTTACATATCTTTTGCATCTTGATCCCCCATTTTTTACCGGGAGAGGACCTTCCCCCAAGTGTCGTTATCCTGCACATGTTTCCTTGCATTGAGCATAGGTATGTTCCGCTGCTTGGAACTAGCTTGTTTGAACCTTGACACTCGTCTCCTCCTATATTTGTAACTATAAATCACTTTTATTCTTTTTCAAGCTTTTCAAAATATCTGAAAAATTCCAAAGAAAACCAAAAAACCAAAAATATGGTTAGGAAAAGATGTTATCTTTGGCAGCATTCGAGTCATGTTGCCTTCAAATAGAGCACTGTATATCACATCCGTTGGTTGGGTTATTATTTTGACTTTAGGAGTTGTACTCGTTACTCTGATTTTATCTCCACCGACTGGTTAAGCTTTAAGTCCCTATGGAGCCTCTGTTGATGCCTCCTGTGCCATAGAGATGTCCCAGCTTGCATATCAAGTCCATGCTACTTATCTTTAGTCACCATTTGCCTTTATGCTCTTGTTTGTAGGAAGTTGAAGCCTGAATCAACCATTCCTCAGTTGTCTTGACTTTGCATGTCGGCCATTTCTGGTACAGTTACTGGTTCGTGCACATATTGTTCGAGTCCTTCCACATTATACAACATTGCTGAGTTCCTCGTGTTGGTTGATGGGGGATGCCTTAATGTCCTTCTTCCAGCAGATTCCATCCCATCCACTTCAAATTATTTATTTTGGGATAGGAGTTTAGAGTCATTTGAGTGCCTTGAGACTTACAGTTATCAGTGGTGGGTTCTCCCACCATCGACAGTTTTGGGAATACATCAATGTCCCTTGATCGATGGATTCTTCCAAGTGTTCGACCTCAACACATCTATTCACACTTGTTAGATTGCACTCTAGTACCTTGATTCCCATTTTCATTATCAGTGGGTGATCTTGCGTCTATTAACGGTATACTTCAATGACCGGTAATCAGACGATGGACTACTATGTTTGACCTCGACACCTCTGTTCGCATAGTAGGACATGTACTCGTAACGATATGTGTAGAATAATTTCCAAACTGGTGGCATTCCATATATGCTACCTCCTTGATTGTGCAAGTGTTCATGAGATTTCAGCTCTCATGATTTGATTCCAGTGTATGTCAGATATTTTCAGCCGTTATGGAGATCTTGATCCATTCTATATCTTCAGTTTCTATGGAGATCTTAATCCATTATATATCTTCATCATGATGATTTTTATCTATTATATATTGTACATGGTGATGACCACACATGTCACATTTTGTATATCATGCCTATTCATGGCCATTGTACTCTTATGTATCCGAGACAACTATATGTATTTGCAGTCATATGCAGAGATTGATTATTGTACTATACTGATGGATGGATGGTTCTTCCCCCTAGTTCTTAATCACTTCACTTCTGGGATGGATTTTATAATGTATTTCAGCCAGTATGTTACCCCTCTAACCTCACACATTAGGGGGAATCTGTTACAGCTGATTTTACCACACATGTTTGATCACATATTTATGGCCTTCCTTGTCCCTATGCAGTCTCTTCAGACCCCATGGACTGATATTATACTTTGATTTTTCCAAGTTCATCCCTAAAAACACTTGTTTATTGTTGTACGTGACTTTTAATCCCATACTTGTGTATATACGTGACTTTTGACCTAAAACCCGCGTACATCGGGGTGTGTGCACAAGTCCAAATATTTTTGGAGTTTTCCTTGATGTGTGTTCAAACCATTTGACTCTTGACCTTCCATATGCCTTGAGATCGCTCGTATTTGACCCTCCATTACCCCTTTGGAGTGCTATATAAGGAATCCCTTGGATACATTCAAGGGGAGGAATTGAAGAGGAAGGAAAATATACGCCATTGTTGTCGTAGCTTGCTTATACTTGAGTCTGCATCCCTTTGTCTGTTTGGAGCACTTTTTGTTCTTCCCAAGATTTCCTTTGCTTGTGAGCTTGCTATCGAGGGATGGAGGATTGAGGTGGTGGAGGCCCAGGTGCAGGACTCAGTTTCTCCAATTCACAGACATGCTGACAGAGGTTGTCACTTGTGTAATATTTGATTTGATTAATAGAAATATATTTTCCTGTCCAATAATGTGCATTTGAATGAATAATGAATCCATGGATATGTTTAATTGCTTATACATTGTTGAGTATATATTCTAGAGTAGATCTAACACCATATTATATAGCATGCTTATCTTGTTTGTTGTTGTTGAGAGAAAATTTCTAGTGCAAGCGGGATTGGAAAAAGCTCAATGGGGATCTACTTCAACTGTCTAGAATAAGGTATGATTCGAGATCCTTTAGTGTTAGATGTTTGGTTTCTCTTGCATATTGGGAAGGGATTGATTTCTCAGGTCTAACTGTCTGTTGTGGTACACCCAAAGCCATAGGAAGTTTCTCTCTGTAACAAAGATGATACATCTTCCAAGGAGACTTGGTAGTGTTCATGTTAGCTTGTGGAGTAACTTTGGAAGAGATAAAGTTTTATTGTCTTTCACTAGCTAGTATTTTGGAAAGGTAGAATATTGTACTAACATTGAGATGTGGTTTTGTATGTACATGAAATTCATCTTTATACATATATATGAAGTTTTCAACTATCCAAAATTGTATCTATGGCATATTTGATTTTCATCCAACTATTTCTTCATAGTCTAGTAATTTCTAGCACTTGCATGCCTTGTTGATTTGACATATAAGGTAAGGTTGAAGTTGTTAAGTGATTTAACAATAATATCAAATAAGAAAGAGTCAGATTCATTGCTATAATTACAACTTCCATAAAGTGAATTCCATATCTATTTTATTTGTGATAAGATTTCCCTAGAGGGATGAAACCTATTGAGCTTCCTAGTGCATTATTTCACTGCAAATCCCTACAATAATTTCTATTTAAAAAGCATATAACCTCTCATTTGTCTCATACACTTCAATGATTTGGATTTTTTGAGCTGAGGTTTTTCTAAGTTATTGAGTTGAGGTTTTTTCTGTGTTATTGAGTTGCTTCTGCTAGTTTGGACTCCTCAGGCTAATATGCAATGTTGAATCTAAGTATTTGATAGGATGAGTTGGATAGTTGTTTTGGAGAATATCTTGGGCAATTTCAAGGGTTAATTTATTTGGTTATAGAGTTGTTACATAGCTATTATAGGGATGTGTTCATAGCTATTTTGGAGATGATCTTCTTCTTTGAATCTCTTATCCTCTTTGAAAAGGCATGTAAAAGATTCTTTTAGCCTTTTTTTTCTAAATTTATCTATAAAATTTATATTATTTTTCCATAGAAATTGAAGCAACCTAGACCCTAGACTCTAGTTATCAGTAAATTAAAATTATTAATTGCATGACTATTATTCTTATGTTTGGAATTAGGACTATGGAACCTAATTACATGTATCGATGATATATTGACAATACCATGATTTATTGCGGTACCAAATCGTCGGCGATAGATAAAATTTGCAGCTATAAATATTTTTTTTTAAAGCAGCTACAATTTAAAAGTATGTCATGATAATGCATCATTTCTCTTACCCGTGTCCTGTAAATACACATATGTTGCCGATACTTATAATTTCTTGGTACAACTTCCCTTGATTTGTGGAGCTCGACAATGTCTACTTTTGCTTTACCTTTCAAAACATCTTTCAACATACTACAAATATTTTCCTGTTGCAATAATTTCATGTTAGGACTCCCCAAATAAATATTTTCTTATTTATGAAAATAACTAAATGAAGCTAAAAAAATATAGTCTTGGTTGTATATTGTCTCAACAAATAAAAACAACATTAATAATGAGCATTTTACATTTGATTAATATTTTTTATTTAACAATGTAAATTACAATAATATTCAAGTAAAATAATGGGTAATAAGAGTTCACTTGAGAAAACATGGAGAACACCAAAATAAAGTATATAAGACCATCGATCACATCAAAACGCCAATTTTTCTTCTAAAATATCAAAATGTTTCCCAAGGCTATCTGTAACAAGTTCCAAGGGATGAGTGAAATAACAATAGTAAAATTTCAACACTACAATTATATACACCAAAATAAATTTTATAAGTAATGAAATACATTCTATGACAATAATGCTTCAAAGAAATAAATGTGGAAATGGATAATTCCTTACCATTCATTGAGATCCTCTCTGTTTCGAGAATAATTTAATATTCTCTAATGAATATGACCAACCATGTGAAGGTGGAAGCTCTTATGCCCTCTCTCCCCCCGCCCCCCNATACCTACTGCATGTACCTGAAAAACAAATTAGTGCAAATTCATGCAAATTTCATCATAAACAAACATTTACCATTCATTCAAAAAAAAACTAACATTCACTAAACCATTCATTCATTCATTCAATACATTCATTCAACAAAAGATAACGTCCATTAAACCATTCATGCATTCAGCCAGTACATTGATTTAATAAAAACTACCATTCATTCATTCAATAGCCAAAAAAACCATGAACAACATTATATTATAAAAAATAATTACACAGTATTTCTTTAATCACTTTTTATTTTATTTTTTCTTATCTTTACAAAATCAACAAGAAGCACATCATATGGAATTTGTCATTCGGTTCCTTGTGCTTCATCAACTTGTTGTGATGTCTTCCTAGTAGACTGCTCGTCACGTGGATTTTGCAATAAGGTGTTCATATTTTCTCCAATAACGTGAAAATGTTGCATTAATTTATTGTGTTATTATAATTACAAGTATTTCATTAAAAAAAACATTACGAAGGCGTTTTTTACCTGTTGTGGCCACATCATGTTCTTCATTCTCATGTCCAAGCTCAACCTGTATAATGTGACCCTCTACATGCTCTGCAATTGAAATATGGAGAACTAAAATTAATGTTCACCATCTGCAATGCTATATATAAAATTGTATCATATGAATAAATTCATTACTAGGAATCGAAGCATGATCTTCGATTGGTTGTTGTCCATAATCAACATTAAGGGGATCATTTCTTTCCTACTCAAAATAGAATAAATATTTTTATGTTAATTGTTTATAACAAATGGATTGCACAAGTAATAAATCTTCATTAAATTATATAGACTTTATATACCTGTGCACCAGAAGGATCATTAGAAGATCGTGTTTTCCCAAACAAGCTATTTCAGCCTTCAACCACAGCTTCAAATCCATGCTTGAAGCCAAGCTTCAAGTCTTCCTGAGTGGGAACTTCCTTGAATCAGATGACCAGCATATTTGCATTACATCATTAATTTTACATTTTGCGGTGCATTAAAATGAAATTAATTTGCAATTTATTACTTGGAGGCATTACCAGGTTTTCGATACTTACAATTTGTGCCGCCAAATTCGAATAACCACTAGGCCCAAGCTTGTGCTGAACAATTTTTCTACTCTTGAATTTGTGGCCTTTGATGTGTCTGATGGCTTAAGCAAGTGTTGAATTACGTTATATGTTTTAAATTTGATAAAAACTTAATAATAATAAAGTTTAGCATTACATTGTGCAAAACATTGCATACCTCCATGTTCATAGTGGTATCTTTCATGCTTTTCTCATATCCCTCTCATTTACATCTTCCACTAGGGCTTTCCACTCCCTTGATGGAATTATCGGAGGGCACTCATACCTAAGGTTCCTCTCTAGGTGAATCCTATATTGGTCTCGAACAATCTTCATATGTTGTTCAACCTTCTTTAGAGCCTTTATTGTATCGAAGGTATCGTCGTCAAACATACCAACCAACCGATTAGTCAGCTCATCCTTTAAAATTTTCATTTGTCTCTCCCACCTTATGTGAATGGTGGGCCCAAAGATCTCCAAGGTCAAAATCATTATATTTTTATAAAAAAACATCATTTCCTGCAAAACAATCATGCTATCGTTAGTTTAAAAAAAAGGTTTTATCGGTATATTACAATCAAATTATAAAAACTAACTTGAACAATGTATAATTACCTAGGATCTTTTCTATATTTATTGAAACGAGTTCCTCGTCCACCAAAACTTTTGTCCATATTGAACCCGTGCTAGTGACATGGGAAGATACAGGAAATGTTGCTTCAAAATCATCATTACTAGCAGGCTCTGCATCCACCTCTTCTTCTACACGATCTGGTGTGCATTGGTCAGTAACAGATGCACTCTCTGCTAGCCTCGGGGGTGTTTCTAAACGTGTTTCTGACTATTTAATCGACAATAATGAAGCATGAATCGATGTAAATGGATTCATTTTCTCATGTGAATATTGATCTCCATGAGCATCACTGAGCCCAACACCAACTCGACCACTAGTGTGTGGTAGCAGAAAATCCTGTAAATACAAACCATTCAGTTATAAGTTCACTATGATAAAAAAAGTAAAAATTATAAAGTTCTAAATAAATTGATAGTATGATTCAACATTCCACAACTTACTTGCAAGGCATGATATCTCTTTACCAAAACTTCAACCTTGGCTTTAATCTCGTCTGTATGTGGAATAATGAATAGAAGACAAAGGATATCCGCATTAACTTTTTTCAAGGTCTTCTCTATCACCTTAACCGGGTCTAGAGAATAACCAATGTTAGCATCGTTTACTAACTCAAGAACATAAAAATATATGGATTGTTGTGATATTGTTTCATACACCGAATCATTGGGCTGCAACAAAAATATATAAAACATTACTTATGTGTTAAAGCAATAATCTGAGAAATTTTTTTTATTAACGAAACATATATGTCATGATAGATTCCTAGAATTACATCTAGGTTTACCTGATTCCTAGAGGATGGTGTTGTCTAATCCATAGCTGGGGACTTTCCCTGATCATCCACCTACAAAAAAAGTACGAAACATTATTACAATGAAACCAATAGACAAACAAAAAATACATAACAAAACAATATATGCTACATTTAATATATGTGTACAATTTTGACATATTTCAATTGTAGAATTACAATCAGGTTTACCTGTTGCCCCGAGGCTGCTGTTATCTGATCAATAGCCGGGTGGCTTCCCTGATCAACACTTTGCATCAAATATAGGTAAGATTATATAAACCAAACGAATATACTCTTGAAAAAACATAACAACAAAATTGTTTGTACATATTAAATTTGTACAATGGCATCAATGTATACCTATCTCCTCGAGGCAGGTCTGGTAATATCTACTATGAGTGAAGTTCCCCTCACAGAACCCTGCATAAAAAACATAGAAAAAATTACATAACGAAATGAAAATACTCACTCAAACAATATAATAACATAACATTTTGACATATTTAAATTGTACAGTTACAATCATGTTTACCTCTTTCCCTAAGGCTGCTGTCGTCTGACTAGCTACTGGAGAGATGCCTTTATGACTACCCTACGAAGTAAATATAGATAACATTTTATAAAAAAAGACAAATATACTCACAAAAAAAACTCATTTTTCAAATTATACTTGTACTATTACAAAGATGTATACCTGTTGCCTCGAGGATGGTGTACTCCTCTGACCAACTACAGGGGTGATGCGCCCCCGATCACTACCCTGCGAAGTAACTATAAAAAATTTAATCAAAATTATAACAATCTACTAACGAAAAATCTTAAAGAGGTTAAAATAATTAATAAAAGGTTGGGTAAATTATTGGATGTACCACGTCCATAGTAACCATGTGTGTATCTACTCAATTCAAATTGTAA
This sequence comes from Pseudotsuga menziesii, assembly GCA_001517045.1. Lineage (NCBI taxonomy): Eukaryota > Viridiplantae > Streptophyta > Pinopsida > Pinales > Pinaceae > Pseudotsuga > Pseudotsuga menziesii. The sequence continues at coordinate 849,382 of LPNX011137751.1, forward strand.
TTAATAGGTAGCTCTTCCCCTACAGCTATTGATTTAATGACACAGACAAATACACAGTTTCCTTCATGCCCCTCAAATATGCAGTTGGGTTACTTAAGTGTAGACCTTGGTTTTGTATTGTTTATAAACCCCACAATATTCCTAATTTCCTTTGGCCTTTCGTCAATATACAACATTGATCATTTATTTTGATCTTTGTCTTTCAGTTGTAAATAATTTGCTGACAACCCATATCTACGCATACTTTGTGTATATTGGACCAGGGGCATCCAATATTTGTAGTTGTAAGAGGGTACAACATACTTCATCAATTCTGTACATCTGTCGTAGCTGAGCTTTATGCCATCCATGTGAAACAACTCCAATCCATGTAATGACGACGATGCAATTCTATATATACTCTCATTCACACAAAAATATGTGTTGAGTTGAGGAATATCCCTAGGTACCCATAGTTTCACTAGATGTTTGTACCTAAAGGGAACCTCAATGTCGCCTATTGTATCATCATTATAGGAACATGACCCTCCTTCTGCGAGAAAAAAATTCCATGCATTTATTGAATTTTCTTTTGATCTTCTAACATTTAGTTGATCTAGCCCTTGTAAACCTATTGGATGTCTCGCTTTCCTCTAGCCTTCCTAAACTCCCCTCGCTCGAGGAAGACAGATATGAAAAATACATGTTTGGTTCTACCTGCACCATGGCCGAAAAAAGTTGGCAAATAAGAGAAAAATGCCATCATGTCAAAAAAAACCTCCAACCAATACCAATTTTAAGTAAGAAAAAGAGGCACAAGCCAAGATGGATAAATAAAAAATATACTTAGTAAAAAAATACCATCAACCATCCCCATCAACAAAATCCTCACCAAAAGCATTTAATAGTCTGCAATCCATCATTCAACAACAAACATTGCCAAAACAATATACTTAGCAAGAATTGTTACATCATTCAACAACATACTGCCAAGAGACAAGTTAGATCTATGTAGAAACTTGGAAATCCAAGGGGTAACATGTATAATTTCAAAAGGACTAGGAAGTGTCTGGGAATAGCATAGAAAAAGCTTACATTTGATTTCGAGAGGAACAATGTTGGTAGTTAAAACCAAATTCCATCAGAATTTAACCGTTGAGCCAACTCACCCAATAGTCCCATCTCATGTTACAATTTTGGCTAGTAGTTAGCATTGTAACTTTTGAATCAAATTTTCAGTAGCTTCCAAATGAAACTACTGCTCTCATTGCTTCTTCCTGAAGGCTCTCGATGTCTTGAGTTCGAGATAATGTTAATTGTATTTTATGGAAAATGTAATTTATTCTAAGTTGAATGGTTCGAGTCTATTTTCTTTGTATATAACGTTGAAGTGAATAAATTAAAGGAGAATTCATGCCTAATTTGCATGTGTGACTAAGTTCCATATATATGTGATGTTCTGAAAATTACAATGTGTTATGTTCATAAATATTCTCTATTGTGATCAAGCTCTGTGCTTGTTCCATAAACTGATATGTATTTGTATTTTCTTAATGATCAATTTTGTTTACTTTAATGTCTTCGCCCAGTATTTGTAATCTCCAAGTTGTATGAAGAAGCCTAGACTATGAAGGAGGATGGTTAAATCTTGGTTAGAAGCCAATATTTTCTCTCAAGAAAAGATACACTACAATAAAGTATCTAAGATTTTTTGCTCTGTTCCTAACAAAATTGATTATGGAATAGGCTCCGTGATCATATAACATGCTTTGCTTCTCTTACATGGAATAATTCCACATGGCAATAAAAATACTTTGTTCTTTTCCTTTGAAGTAAGGCACAATTACTCTTTGAAAGTTGACTAAATAATTTTATAAGTTTTAACTCACCGTTTATCCTTGAGAGTTTAAGTATATAATTTTATAGGTTTTAGCTTATTTTAAAACTATCCAAATTTAAAATAAAACTCTATGTTACTCAAACAACTACTCTTACCTTAAATAAAAACTAAATATAGTTACATAAGAACTATTTTTTTATATATTTTACAAGATAATAAAAGAATTTATGTCGTTATTATTTCTTTAAATTTCACTATTCCGAGTTACTAATAAGAAAAAAAAAAAAAAAAAAAACTTTTCAATAAAAATCTAAAAAATAAAATTGGTTAGATATAATGTCCTTCAAGATTATTATAAGAAATAATAACACTACAAACTAAGAAATGTTAACCACACCAAAGATAGTGTCTCTCGACATAGTTATAAGAAATAATACCACCGATAATGAATACTGATTATAGAGAGACTACCCATCCATCACAAATTGGATATATAAAGAGCATGTTTAGTGTTTTTTTTATTGCATATATGATGATAACCAAGATTGAAATTACAAATAAATGTCTATTAATAACATAATAAATATAATTGTATGGAGATGTACTCTTCAGCCCAAAGTTAATGAGATATGTCACCTATATATAAAAATAGTAAATATATAAAAATAATAATAAAACCAAACACATTTCAGCTTAGAACTTAACTTGGGTAGATTATAAATATATTTATATAAATATACATTGAGTTTAAATTTTAATTTCCATATATAGAGAGAGAGTTATTCACGAGTTAATACTAATTATTTTACTTCATAATCAATGAATGAATGCAATTTCTGTATATTTGTAGGATTTATGTGTTATCATTTATTATTCTAAATTGGAATAATTTACACTTGGATCATTATGATGGAAAATATATTGGATTATGTAATGTTAAGTTAATAACACAACAATAAGTTAGATATTAATTTTGTGGAAATTGAAAATTTATAATAATTAGGTAAACTTCAAGTATTTTACTTCATAATTAATTAATGAATGCAACTTTTACGTGTTTGTAGGATTTATGTCTCGCAATCCCAACAATATCTCGAATTAAGTTAAAATGGTGTAAATAAATTTTTAATTTTTTTGTACGAGACGATTTCAATGTGGTAATTTCGTAACTTTAGCTCTATCAAGTGCCGAAAGGGATCAAATCCCTTGAGGTGCTAACATTTCCTCAAGCTTAGTACTCTAAAAGTGGTTTGCACCTCGGGTGATTTGATCCCCATAGACGCTTGATAGAGCCAAAGTTAACATGGATCTATGTTGGTAATAAACAAATAAACATTATTGATGATGGTGGTGTTGGTGGTTTAGTGGGACCAACTTTGGTCTATCGTACCTTAAGAAGAAAGAAGGGAATTATTTGGTGTTCTTTAAAAAATTTCTCATATGCTCAAAAATCTTGGAGAGAAGATTTCCTCTCTCACTATAGCTTTGGCAAGTTAGGATGTTAGAAAAGTTTTATTATAGCAAATACTACGAAACTAAGATCTAGTGTGGGTGTAAGCAGGGCATGCTAAAAAAAAGTAATTTAAAATTATAGTTAATGATGGAAAAAATATAATAACAAATAAAACATAGATGATACATCTATTTCATAATTTTGTTTTAAACTACTTGGGTATAAATAGGGTTGAATTACAATCTGGTGGTCGAAACCCTTTGAAATACTTAGAGCTCATTTGCATAAAAATGTAGAGTATAACATGAATAGTCTATTCAAGTTTATCTATTTATTTAGACAAGAAAAAAACCAAATCTATTGTGTTTAGTGTTGGGGTGTTTCTTCTTAGATAATCCATGTCAAACTATTTTTTTTTGTCTTTATCTAGTGAATGAAGTATTCTAGATTCAAATTTCTTGAATAGGTGGGGTTTCTCAGGTAATCAGTTTTTAAATTCAATGTTTTTCTGGAATCCTTTGATTTATTCATACTCTAAATATATCTTAAAGTGCTAAAATGTTTTCTCAGTTAGGAGCCTTCGTTCCTTTTTTATAATAGTTAAATTGTTTAAGATGATTATATTTTTTCAGAAACTATAGGGTTTGAGAATATCTATGGTATTTAGAGACAATGAAATCATATGATTGGTAAACTCAAGTCCTTTATATACATAGAACTAAAATCATAAATTTATTATGAAGAAATATGAATTGTACACCATTCTAACTATTTCTTTTAATCATGAATGGATTTTTGTAGATAGATTTTCTAAATAAAAATAAAATTATGGTTTTGAATTTCTATTTATGGCACTATAAATATAATCTCATGTATCACATTTAATATAGTAACATATTTTCCCTAGGGAATAAGCCCAATCACATTTTATAGAGACTTGAAAGGCCTTTCACAAAGTATGAGTCTATGACATACTAGAAACAAAAAAAGATTAGTTGTGTCTTCTACAAATATTTTGACCATTGTAGTCTTCATACAAAGGATACAATAGTAAATATTATATAAAAGTGGTCTATGAAAAATAAAAACCATAATAGGAGAGGAAGAGAGGAATTGATTAAATCTCCATATGTATACATTCATCGAGGTTCTAAGATGATAAGGAAGGATCCATTCAGCCTAGGTGAGGATCTGATTCATGTTCCAAAAGAGTGTCACCCTCAAATTACCATTTATTCCATGTCCGATCGCCAAACTGTAGACCCCTCTTTTGATAAACGATATGCTACCTTTCACAATAAATATGTTGGATTGATATAACATGAAACATTTTCATTATTCAAACAATTTACTCATATATAGTTTGAAAGATAATATTGTTTATGGTATTATCCAATGCATCCAATCAACCACTAATTTAGAATCTCCAAATATATGAATTATTTTGATCCCCTTTGAGATAACTAATTTCTAAGGTAGTTTGATAACCATCAATTCTTCTTTGTTGCTCTTACTGACACCTAATCCTGTTGAAAAATTGATCCTATGATACTAATTGAAGAAAATAATGCCTCGTGCACCTCATGTATCAGGATTACCCTGAGAAGCTCCATCAAAATAGGCCCAGCTATACGATTTATCAATGAATTCCTCTATGATCCTTCTTGTAGTGAGAGGATCATATTTTTGTGCAAAAACTCTAAGTATGGCTTAAAATGTTTGTATCTACCACAACTGGTGTCACGTCCCATCCCATCAATCCGATCCACGATGGGAACATGAATGATGTGCAGGGTGCTAAATTTTTCTCCCATGGTTGAATTAAAAATTCATAAACAACTAAATGCATGTGAAAATGCATATTAAACATACATAGTGGAATTAAACTCCATAAATGTACACACATGACACGCTTATGTCGACATACTCATCACATTCCTAATAATAAAACCATGCTTAGCAATAAATTCATTTTCATTCTATTCGCAAGCATCTAATTGAACCATTCATGTTGGGTCAACTCATTCAATTTAACACAATGAATAGCCATTCATAACACATAAATTTGGCATAATAAAAAGCAATAGTAAATACTTATGTTTTAATTGAAGTTGTACAAGAAACTAGCTATGAAAGAGAAACGTTCCACCCAGCTGCGGGTCTCTCTCTAGCCTATATTCTTTTAGTTGAGATACCACCCTTGAGCTGAGTTATGTATCCGCTAAGGAGGAATTACTCATGATCACTCATATCCATAAGGAAAAATAAGCATGTTAATCCAGCACACAACTGGGTTTTTCAAGTAAGTAGGAAGGAAAGGAAGGAGATAGCTACTCTAGTGAACTCAACCATAGATCTACATGAATCTTAATTTGGCTTTAGATAGCCTTGGCACCCACATTACCTACCACACCCAACACAAGGAAGGTCCCCTTCTTTGCTACACAGTCCCTCGAGTGCCCCTTCCCTCCAGTGCTCTTCAAGGTGGGAATAGAAAGATCCAAGCTGCCAACCCTCTAAATATTCTTTCCTTCACTTGGTTTATTAATCCATTCTGACCTTTGATCTCGCTCTCACTTCAATCCACTCTTGGATTTTTCCAAATCTGTCCATGTGACTATCAAACACAAAATTCCACTTGAAGGATTCCAAATCGAAGTCTTTCTATGTATTTTCAGGATTTTGGAACTCTCAATTTCACCCCATACTTTATGTCTATGGATTCCCCACTGTATTTCAATTCTCACATGGATTTTTTGGCATTTTTGTCACTTCAAAACATTGGTACTTTTCAGGTTGCGATTTCTAGTTTTTCCACAGTTGGGAACGCATAACATGCTCAAAATTGCAGTCTAGTTGTTCAACAATGGAATGGGGATGATGGAAAATTAATTCCCATGAGGAAGAATTCCTTATAAGTCAAGTAATCCATTCCCATACTCAACCATATGAATTTATGAGTTTGTACATTCTCCATTAATGCATGAGTTGATTTTTCCAACTACTTTCTTACAACAAAAATAAATGGTACCATAGCTAGTTAAGATGGGTTCTCAAGATGAAATTTGGAAACTTAGGATTCAATCCCACAACCCCTCACCTATCCCTACTAGATACACACAACCCCCTCATTTTAGTTTATTCCATAGCCATCTCTTGGAATTTTATTTCATTTAAATATTTACATGTTTTTACAATTTTCCATGGCTTACTAGTACATGGCTAACAAAATATGATATACTTTACTTTAAAGCTCAAGCATTTACTAGTAGGGCCTTGGCCTTGATGTCAATGGTAGGAATCATACATCACATATACACAATATTTACATATAAATCCAATACATTCTAAGGGTAAAAATGTGGGTATTACAGTTGGAACGATGCATGCATCCTTAAAAATGGACATGTTCCTAGTGAGCCGTATGCCCAAAATAAATAGAAGAGGAAATCATCCATGATTAATAAAATATTTGTTCATGATACATCATTGTAGATATTCTCCCAGATTAACATCCTCCGAAACAAAAGGAATATTGTCCATCCTTGTTGCATGTTCCCACATCTTGTGAATAAAAACATTGGTGATGAATAAATGTACAATTGATTCAATGTTTCTTTTGCACAATAGCAATCTTCCAAGCCAAATTTTAAATTTTTTGATAAGGATATCCCATACAAGTACTTTTTCCATAAGGTCCATCCAAATATTTGTTGGCCACTTTTCCTTAATCTTGCGACCTAGGTTCAACAACCTCCCAAAACCAACAAAAAACCCAAAGATACTGGTTTGACAGAGCAAGCTCAATTGGAAATGCCTGCATCGCGGGCAGAGTCTCACCTGATATATCTCAATGGGTAACTGCCAGACCCATGTTTATGCAGTCGACGAGGGATTACAATCCCTTGGTGCACAACCAAGGTGCTCGACAGAGTCTTTTACTAACTCGACAGCGGTGCAACAGTGTGACACAACCGGCTTAAGAACTTAACAATTTATCAGTGTGACATACATTCCCACTTGGAAATTTAACAACAACTAAACGTGAAATAATATATGGTGCTTCCAATGCTACTGATATTTCATTCATTCAACTTCTCTTATTAAGAGTGTGACATTCATTTAAGCAGGAAATGTGAACAATGTAAGATAAATAAATATTCAACATTCACATTCACACAACATAAGAAATAACGTGGAAACCCAACTGGGAAAACCCACGAAGGTGCTCTTCATCTGGCATGAGAAATATATGGCACCTTTCAGTCTACGACTTGACTACAGAATGTCTGAGATATGTCTTTTGGCTCATACTCTTTCTTGCTCTCATGCTCTCTAGTTTTATTATGCTTTTATTCTAACTACTCCTACTAATCCACACACAGCCTAGATCGAATCATCTACTCTACTATATGCGCACTCAACTGCAGATCGAATCCTACTATTTGGCAACCCTTCTACAAAACAGGTTCTGCGGCTCAACAATTGTCTACAACACTTATATAACTTCTTCTGACTTCTTCAATTATTTTCTAACCCTTATACAAAATGGGTTCCTCTTATTTATAACTTCTACAATACCACGCAGGGTCAAATGCATACAGTTCACTTAGTCCAGGTCGTTATCAGCCATAAAAATGGTTACAAAGTGACAGACTGAATGACACAAGGCGCTATCGGCCTGTCTTACAAATATTCCTTCATGCATGCGTCATTCGCTAGCTTTCGTTGACTTTAGAAGCCACGATTTTCTTGACCTGTCACTTTCTGGTCATTTTCCTTCTGCATGCCTAAAGATCCACTTTTTCTCTGTCGCACTGCTTCTTGTCGCATCTTTCTATACACTATGATTTCTTTCCTTCCTTTTCCTCTTCCTTCTTGTCATGCGCCTTCTTATTCTTCCCGTGCTTGCGCTTCTATTTCTTCCTTGTGCTCTTTCTTGGCCCAACAGGCCCCCAACACTCACATGTAGCTCGTCCCAAGCCACTAAGAAAATATATGGTTCTGGCGTTGGATGTGCCATGGTACCAACCTTTTCCAGAAATGATTTGAGAATTCCTTGTACCTGGACAACTTCTTCTCATACCTCCTCTGCTTGCTTCTCCAATTGCTCGAAACGATCGGAACTGATATGTTTCAATGATACATCTTCCAGTGACTAAGTTATATGCTAGAGATTCTACTGTACAAGCTAAAGGAACCCTGTAACTCGTTCTACCTCTGCCTATTGTACTACAACTTCTTCATTTCAGGTCTGTTCTTACTCACACAGAGTCTTTACCTGTTGCCATAACTGCTTCAGCTCGACTACCTTTGCGATCTTTTCCTTGATGGGAAGCTTCTTCATTTAAGCCTTAACCGTTGTGATTTTCAACTCATCTTGGCATGGCATCCTCTGCGAGCTTCTCTGATATTTCATCTTCTAGGATAAATTCCCATGTCGCAGATACGATGTCTATTGCTTCATTACAGAGCTTCTCTCCCTACTTAATTCAATCGACAGCTTCAGATGTTGTTTTCCTACGCTCTTCTAGGACCTCAAGGGGTGTGATTGGTCTTTGTTGCACTTTAAGCTCTTCCACCTACGTCTTTAGGACCGCGAAAATCCTGGAACTAGTACAAAATGAGAAATTAATGACTAAAAGATTACTAAAATTAGGCTATAAACGACTATTTTTGAGTCAGCGACTATTAGTAGCTAATTTGCACTATCTTATAGCTAGTCGTATTTCACTTAGTCATTAATAGCTTGACTTATTATTCATTTATTTAGTCACAAATTTAGTCATTGATTTAGTCACTGATTGCAGCAATTAATGACCAAATATACGACTAAATAAACTACTAGATGATAACATATTAATGACTAAGCTAAATACGGCTAGATATGGTAAATTAGCTACTAATAGTCGTATATATGTGAATTTAGTCATTTTTGTAGTCACAAATTTATGATAAGGTATGAAGGAATCGAACCACCAACCTCCTGCCTATAATTAGGTAGGTGCTCTACCATTGAGCTAGAACCCTTTAAGAAGTTGTTATTGCTTGATAATGATGATATTCAAACAAATTTTGCATTATTCAAGCATACAAAGTAATGATTATCAAGTTACTATAGATCCATAATGGCTTACCCTGTACTAGTCCTTCAAGTCATTTTTGCACTAAATAAATGCATTTGAAAGATTTGAAGGACTATTACAAGGTAAGCCATTATGTATCTATAGTAACTTGATAATTGTTATTTTTGTATGTTAATTCATCACATTCTACACAAACAAATATTTTCAATGATAACCAATCCAAGATAACCAATTAGCACTCAAATAACGCACCAATTAAACATCCCCTCTTGAAGGGGAAATGCAATTCCTATACTCACCAAATTCCTTTTGATTACCGTCTTAGGACACATTTTACAACCACCCAATATAGTGAAAACCATTGGAAATATGTGAGAGTTTCAACAAACTCAATTTTAAAAGAAAGAATCATGGAAAATAGAAAACCCTAAAACAATGCACTATTACAAATGTTACATAATAAATCCTTATGGCAACACAAACTCTTAATGAAAAAATCGATTGTCAATTGATTCACCAAATGATTTCAATTTTGGGTTGTGAAGCTTGGGATTAGAGAGAATCATTGTTTATAGAAAATCACTTTTATGCATTGTCACAACAATAGAAAAATAATATTATAACGATCATTATGTAGTATATACACATATTTGGTCTTTAATGAATACAATTAAGAATGCTATATCACTTGATTGCATAATATCCATTGTTGTCCAATACTAAAATATCTTTGGCATGTCTTTACATGACCTCACATAGGACAATCCTTGCATTGTCCTCCACCATCTTTGCTTCAAAGTTGTGAATTCGCAATCACATATGGGAAAAATTTCCGCAACCACATATGGGAAAAATGAAAAAAAAATTGATGGCCATGATTTAGAGTGAAACTGAGGACTTAAAAATATGTTCTTCCATAATCCTTTGGCCTGTTCTAGGAATTTTTCCCCAATTCTCTTTAGATCCAACTTCATCGACGACAAGACATACACTATCCTTGTAATGTCATCATGAGATTGAGTCCTTCATTTAATGGGAGAATATAAGTTAGCATAAAATATGGTTATCTAGAAGATAACCAATTAGTTAATTTTCATTTATTATCCCTGGACTCTTTTACAAGGAAAGTTGAAGAGAATGAGACAAACCTGTTCTCCCATAATTTAGCCTCCCTGCTAACACGAACTTTCTCAATATTCTTGATGGCCTTCAAAGTATTTTGAACATTTCTATCATATCTCTCAGGCATGTTTCTTATTCATAGAACCTGAAATAGAACCAATTTCCCAGCAGAATGTGTTCAAATTGTTCCACGTCCAATATTCCCCATTAAGTTGTTTACTGAGTTTTTTCAACATCTGCATCCACCAATAATCAAAATTTACTATAAAAAACCAACCTCAAGTAACATGTTGTATATAGTATTCAAAACAAGTACATAAGAACTATCTAGCTCTATATAATTGTAATATGTGATATGGAAACAACTGGAAAATTCTGCTCACTGTGCTGAATTTGATGCATCAAACAAAGTCAGAGTAGGTCATATCTAGGAGATGGGACAGATAAAAAAACACATTAATTGATAAATCAAATCCCTTGTTTCCCACAGAGAAGACATTTTTGTTCATTTTTCATTCATGTGTGGTCCTTTACAAGTGTTATCAGAACCAGCTGGTTTGGACCAAGTCCGACCAGTCCTTCCCTCATAAATTAGTCCAAAGTAGTTTAGGTCCAGTGTCTTCCCAAACCTAGTTCAAATCATAACCATTCCAGCCAGCCAGTTAGGGACCCCTTTCCCCTGCAACACTTGAGCTCTGTCTAATTCTAATAAAGAAGCATAGAAGAATAGGATGCTTAATGACACCAACTGATTAAAACACATTTAAAGCCCAAGAAATACAGTAGTTTAATCATCTTAAACCATTGTTTGGAGCATATATTTATTTGAAGGAAAACAACCCAATGGACTGAAATCCCTCAAAACTGTGGCCCCACCCTCTATAATTTTTTATTAGTGAATATCAGTTCATCGGTATTAAGCTAGAAAAAATTACAAATTAACTTCCCATAGCCTACATCAATGATCTAGCATAAATCCCAACAAGGCACGTATTCTAGTGACATCTTATAAGGCATGTGCCCAAAAAGAGATGGCCCAGCTGCAAGCCACAACCACAGATCCCATGCAAGGGAGGAGAAATCATGCCATGATTTGAACCTGGGTCTTCTTCACAGCAACCACACCAAGTTTCCATTAGACAACAACTTGATGGACATGTCTATGTGTGCTTGTGTGTTTGTGTGTGTGATGCAAGGGAGGAGCAACCCTGCCATGATTTGAACCTAGGTGTTCTTCACAACAACCACTCAAAGATGCCACTAGTGAATAGACCGCAAATTGATGGACATATGTGTCATGTGTGTGTGTGTGTGTGAGAGAGAGAGAGAGAGAGAGAGAGAGAGAGAGAGAGAGAGAGAGAGAGAGAGAGAGAGAGNGTGTGGGAGAGAGAGAGAGAGAGAGAGAGAGAGAGAGAGAGAGAGAGAGAGATTAGAAGTACATATTTTAGTGATTTATTTTGGGATGCAATAGTAATAATTAAAAATTCCTAATAACCTGGCATAAAAACCATCAGAATATGTTATGCAAGACACACACGTCATGTAGATAGTTTGCACAGGGTAGAAACCAACTCATAATAAATTTGGAATGGATCTTGATTTTGTAGGTTGCATGTGGTGCATGTTACAAAAAATGAGTGAAAATTGAAATGATATAGGAAGATATTTGTAATGTCCTAAGTCTGGTGTATAGAACTAAACACTCTTCAATTTTGTAAATTATATAAAAATTTCTAAACTTGAATTAATTTACATAATGACTTCTCGGACTGGGCAAATAAGGGGTTTATTCTAGGAAATTTTGCAGGAAAAAGGAGTGATCAGCAGGAAGAAACCAAATAAAATTAGACATGGAATTCTCTATCCCCTATCACATTTAGATCTGGTGCCATTTAGGGTTCATAATCCTCTTTGCGGAAACCTACTACCACGATTCTGGGCAGCCAAACTGTGAAACTAAGGAGGGTAGTTCGGTCTGTTTTAACCAGAGGCTTCTGGAAACTTGAAAAGTTTTTTCCAGCCTTAATATAGCATAACTAAATTTTTTATACATTTTTCAGAGATTCTGGAAGGTCCTAAGAATTTTTGGATGAATTTGGGGTTTTACAGTAGTTTTGGCCAAGGAAAACCCTACGCAGAGGAGGATCCAAAAGGGTGGTAAAGTCCCAAATAAAAATGGTTATGGATTTTTATATGGAAATGTGGGACTATTAGTGACCCAAGAGAACTGAAAGAGCTCAAATTGAGTTAACAAAAATGGTTTTACATCAATTTTACCACAACTAGTTATTAAAAGCTAGTAATCTAGCTAAGGTCTAAAAAAAACAGTTAAATCATATCAAATGCATTTCTGTAAAATATGAGAACTATAAAAGGGGTAAATATAAGTTCATTTAATATGTAAAATCCCTTCAACCACTTCCCCAACCTGACATATTCCTTATAGCACTTATTTTTATTCAATTTCCCCCATACATTTCTAAAATAGGCCTTTTAGGAAAAATTGAAGACAATAATAGTTATGGGAAGAGATGTTTCAACCTGATACATGTAATTTACAGAATATTATGACCCTAAAAAAAAAAAATTACATCATTTACTGACCATTACAATGATTCTCCAAAAACAAGGGGCAGGAGGACCAGATCATGACTAGCAAGGGCTGTGAACATAAGCAAAGCTAGGGATTCACTGGATATTGAATTGAAATTGATGGAGGCTGAAAATAACTCTATAATACTTCAATTCCTAAAATATATCACTCCACACCTGTAATGGAATAAAAGGGGATGGAAGGAGAGGGGAATGGAAGGCAGGGGATCATCTCCCAATAGTCTGAGGCACAACATTCAGAAGTAATGCTCACATAAGCATTCAACAATCAAATAATAAACCAAAATGAAGCAATGGGTTCAAATTTATCTTTCATAGAATTATGGATGACCTTCTTAGTAAGTTGAGGACAATGGTGACCTATGAGAGCAAGTCAACCCCATGGGTGACCTAACCCTAGCCACAAAAGCACCCCCTTTGGGAAATTAGGCAAGTAGGACCATGTGGAATGTTTTCCAAGTCCAAATCATCCTTTACAATTAGAAATTGCACCCTTCCTTAGTCAAAAGCTACCTCTTTTGAGTGATGACAGCTTTCTGCTTTTCTTAGGTCATAAGGAAACTCTTTCTTTCCTTAAAAAACTTTCCTGCTTTTCTCTTACATATTTTCTGAACTCCATAAGAGGAAGCTGCGCCCTCCCCTTTGAAATACTTTCCTGATTTTATCTCTGTTTGCTTTTTCTTCTTTTAGGAAACTTCCCTTTATTCTCATGCTTGCTTTTGTCATGGACTTTGTTATTTTTACCAAGGAAATTTGACTAGCTTTCCCTAATGTGCCCTCCTGACATGGCAGCCTTAATTCCACATCATTATTGTGCATAATAAATAAAGGTGCTGAAATAAAATTAAATACATGCCTTAGAACAATTATTAGTAAAATTTATCCTAGGAGGAATAATTAATAACAACTTGAGACCCTGGGAATTTAGCATGGTCAACACTTTTAACTATCAATTTGAGGGGACATGACAGTCCTCCCCTCCCAAATCTGCTTGTCCTCAAGCAGAAGCACCGTAGAGTGTTGAAAATTTTTCTACCATTTTTTGCTGCACCACTCTGATCATAGCCATTTTTCTGATTCCACTTCCTTTAGCAAAATTTCTAGCCCAGTTAAAGTAACTGAGTAGAATTCCTAGATCCCATTGCCTCCTCTGTAAGTACCCAAATTTTTCTTCCACCTTCTAAACTCTGTCATTCCTAATAATTCCTGGATCCCATGGTTTTATCTTCCTCCTTCCACCCATCAATAAAAACAACAAAATTTTATCATTGTAGAGGAGGGAAATGAGGTTATGAAAATCATACCACCATACTGGGAGCTCATCTCTCCCCATGCCAAACTGAACATTTTTTAAACTCTCCCACCAGACATGGAATTCCTTAATGTGGGACAAAATCATCTTGATCCTCTCTAAAGTATGAAAATCCATGTGCAAGATAGCACTGGAACTCATGTCATTGTTGTTATGAATACACAAGAGGCTATCCCATGCCCCTCCATGAATACTGAAAGCATCATATAGCATCTATACATGCTCATTCCATTTCTCATACAATTTCTTTAATGTGTCAAATGTATCTCCATTGATGCAAGCAATAATTTTACCCTCTAGTGCACACATCTCAATCATGTGTCTAGCCACCCAATCAATGGATGGATAAAATTTCATGCTAAATGATTCAGGTGGGAATAATTCAGCTACTACTAATGCACTTGTCAAACCACATGGTTTGACCATCAATACCTCAATTGGAAGAGTGAAAGTATCATGCTCCTCTTGTGGCATCAATAGAAAAAATCCTTTCACCCAATTTTCATCCCCACATGATGTGGCTGAAATAGAAGTGTGGGGTGAAGAATTGTGAGCTAGATCCCTACAATGCTCATCAATCAAGATAATGGATCCACAAATTCCTCCATTATTTTTCTGAGTGACAGTGTGATCATGTGCCTCCTCCAAAATTGTACAACATTTTCCTAGAGGCAACTCATAATCTCTTAGGAACCATACAAGTGCTTGATATTCATATTGCTTGACCTCAAACTCCTCAAGCACATGCAAATCGGAATGCACCTCATGTGCATGTGTATGGGAGGTATATAATAGCTGAAAAATAAGTCTTTGTTGTTGTTCACATGTCAAGACAATGTCAGTCACAACAAAAAAATTATTGCAGAAATAAAAAAAATTCCCTCCCAAGGTCTTCATTCCAAATATGTCTCTATGGAACTCAACAGGGGCTCCCCTCTTCATCCAATGGCTCAACTCTCTTCCATTAATCCAAGGGTGCAAAAATCCATCAATTGACCCACACATTGAAAGTATGTGTAGATCTGATGAGTTCTTGTCAAAAGTGGCTGCACACACATGCCTTTTTTGCTTCTTGTAAATCAAAGAAAAATCAGCAATATTAAAAACAATTTTCTTGCAACAAGACATAAAACTTTTACCTTCCATATTTTTGTCTTCAGTGATTCCTCTATCCAACCATCCATTGGATGAATCCAAGATATTTCTTGTTGATTTATATGATCTATAATCATCCATCTCTTCTACAATAGGATCTATCTCCCATGGGGACAAATCATGATCCCCTTGTTGTGCATGCGACACAAACCAGAAAAATTTCTTCACCCACTGTTCATTCCCCATTGGTGTTTCTGAATCTAGGACATGTGGGAAAGAACTATGAACCTTCTTTGCATGTTTGCAACCTTCAGTAATCAGACTTATGGCTGCAAATTTTTCATTATTGACTGGCCCAAATTGGGTTATTTCATCCCACTCTTCCATGGGAGAGTGTCTGTCTTCAAGGAACAACTCAAGTTTCCTTGGAAATAAATCAAGTGCTTGGTTCTCATAAAACTATTCTGCACACTCTTTAGTGCATAATGAATAGAATTATCCTCATGGTCAATCCAATACTAAGGTTCCTCCATGTATTTTTTCATGCCATTTAACCAAAAGGGATGACTCTCAGGAAAGATTGAGGATTTAGTCAATTCTTTCCACTCTTGTTGGAATTGTTCTATCTTCATTTGTGATTCTAAGAGGGCACTTTCAATGTATCTCAAAGAATATTGGGTGGCCAACAAATCACCTTTGAGATTGTAGTTCTCTTCTTCATATATACAAATACTTTCTTCATCATGCAGTGATGTTGTTACGAAAAAAAATTCCTATGGACTTGGGTACCACAATAGATAGAGTAACCGTGGAAATCAATCCCTTCCCAATATGCAAGAGAAATAAACATCTAACACTAAAGGATCTCAAAACACACCTTATTCCGGATGGTTGATGTAGATCCCCATTGAGGCGCTTTTCCAATATTGCTTGTGTTAGCAATTTTCTCTCTCAACAATCAGCAAACAAGACAAGCATGCTATATAATAGTGTTAGACCTACTCTATCATATATAATCGATAACATATAAGCATTTAAAAGCATCCATAGATTCAATATTAATTTAAATACAAATTATTGGATAGGAAAATATATTTCTATTAATAAAAATTAGACATTACAAGAATGACAACCTCTGTCGGCACGTTTGCGAACCAAAGAAACTGATTCCTCCACCTGGGCCTCCACCACTTCAATCCTCCATCTCTCGATAGCAAGCTCACAAGCAAAGGCAAGCTTGGGAAGAACACAAAGTGCTCCAAGGGAC
>LPNX011137772.1:0-40000 GCA_001517045.1 Pseudotsuga menziesii
ATAGCTTAAGGGGGGGTGTTGGAGACATTTACCACCATACACACTCTTTTTGGTCAAATTGGCCTAGTTAAACCACTATCCTAAGTATTATTGACATAAACTGACATTAGTGGAGCATTAATTGACATCATCCAGTCACACCCACGCCTACCTTCATTCAAGGAGTCTAACTTAGCCTTCTCCTACATTCGAGGAGGATAACTGGAGCACTCTGGGGGTGATCTGAGTGATATTAATGCACCTAATTTCTAACTGGTGGTTACAATCAGTTAACAGGGTAGTGAAGGCACCTCCTTTCATTTAATTGATTATTTAATGATTAATTAATGAACTAGAGTCAACAGGGGCACCTCCACCAACTTCTGATGTTCAGTTCAACTTCAGTTAACCTCATCAGGGTTCATTGGAGTCATTGAAGTGATAGCACTTGATGGTTGGCTTGCTATGACATGTGTCTGATCTCTTTCAGTTGAGACTCAGTCATTTATTGCACTTTGACTTCAGTTAGGGATCAGTTGAGTCAATTAGGGTTTTGATCAGTGGTTAACTAGAGTGTTGACTATGGCTTACATCCAGTTAAGCTAGACTCACTCATTCAATTCGAATGACCTCCTTGAGGATTCAAATTGCTCATTCATTCATGCTTGTAACATGACATTGAATTGTAATCATTCATTCTTTATGTGAATACAGAACGGCTACTATTCCTGTAGACCGATTACACCATTTCATGAGTTATTTGTTGATTAATATTTGATGAGATTGATGCTTTGTTCCTAAATCAATATACAATATTAATAAATAGCGTTACACTCTTGAATACCCCTCAGTATAAATACATCGTAGTAGGTCTTATCAAAGACTCTTCATTAATGGGAGTCTTTCCATTATCCAATCCTCCTCCTGCTCCACAAACTACATCTATCAATATGATTTCTACCTCCTTTATGGACAAATGCAAATCAATTGTTGAATCAACACCTTTTACCCCTTTTAAAGAAGTTTATAATGCAATCCAATCTACTAGTGACCCTACCATCAATGATCATTTGTTGGTGGCCTCCGATTTTTATCACCTGCCATATTGGCTTGAAAACCCCTCCCCATCTCTCAATTACCTTTCACATACACTTCCCACAGACAAATCCATTATGGAAGTCATGTCATTATAAGAGATGCCTTGGAAAGACCATCATCATCGATCTTCTTTCCTTCCCCCTTGCCATATGGTTAAAGAAAATGTTGCTTCAAACGTTTCATCTGATATAGTCGCGTACCCTCTGTCTCCGATACTCACTCACAATGTTGATTCTGAGGGAAATTTATGCAATATTATGAAAACCATACCCGTAGACATATCTGTGAAACCAGGTATTTCAGAGAACATTTTCATAGGCCAGAACTCTTCACCCGAGGAAGTTCAATCATACGCGTCCCTATTCAAGGAGTTTAGAGATGTCTTCACTTGGATATATGAAGAAATTCCAGGGATTGATCCCTCTATTGTTGTCCATGAGATAAAAACTTACCCTCGTGCCAAGCTAGTCCTCCAAAAACTATGACAAGTCCAGCCACGAAAAGCAGCATCCATTAAGGAAGAAGTTCAGAAAATTCTGAAAGTTAGTTTCATTTACCCCGTACCGTTAACTGAATGGGTGTCCAACATAGTCCATGTGAACAAAAAGCAGGGCACTATTAGGGTCTGTATCGAATTTAAATATTTGAATAGAGCTTGTTCAAAAGGCAATTTTCCCACTCCCTATATCGATCAGATAATCGATAACTATGCCGAGAGCGTTATTTTTTCCTTTATGGATGGCTTCTCCAGTTATAATCATATTGAGACTCTCCCATCATACCAACACAAGATGACATTTATTTGCCCTTAGGGGAATTTTTCCTATCGCAAACTGCCTTTTGGTTTAAAAAACACTGTCATGACATTTCAACGCGCTTTGTCGTATGCTTTTCATGACATTAAACATGTTGTGGAACCTTATCTCGACGACCTACCTGCTCATTCCAAGCAGTGGGATATCCAAGTCGATCATCTGAGAGACATTTTTATTCGATGTCTTCATTTCAATATTCGTCTAAATCCCCATAAATGTGTTTTTTGTGTGGAGACTGGCCTACTTTTTGGCTTTATTGTTTCTAAAGATGACATCCATATAGACCCCTTGAAAATTGAAGCTATCTTAGCCCTACCTTCTCCCATGAACATAACTAAACTCCAAATTTTGCAAGGGAAATCAAACTTTCTACGTCGCTTCGTCTGCAATTATGCAGAAAGGACACACAGTTTAATGAGGTTGCTTAAAAAATATACCACTTTTGTCTGGGATGATTTCGTGCAATGCACATTTTATAATCTTAAACATGCACTTACCCATGCACCAATGTTGCAACCACCTAATTATGCTAAGGACTATTCCTTGTACGTTGTTGCATCCTTGTCTACCATAGGCATGGTCCTCATTCAAATAGATGAACATGACCAGGGACATGTGATCTATTATGCCAGTAAGAGTCTTTTAGACTCTGAAACTCGATATTCACATGTGGAGAAACTTTCTCTAGCCATGGTCATCGTGGTCCAAAAGTTTTGTCATTGTATCTTGCTCTGCACTACCACTATTTACGTGGATTCCAACCCCATGTACTACGTTCTCACACGTCAAGTGCTTGGGGTAAAATAATCACGTTGGATTGTGAATCTCCAAGAATTTGAGTTAGAGTTCGCTAAGAGAATTTCAAAGAAGTTTCTTGTTTTCACAGAGCTTATATGTGACCTTTCCCATACTACGGAGAATGCATATCCCTTTGATTCATTACCAGATGAATCATTGTTTCTCATTAGCACGACTGATCCTTGGTATGCAGACATCATTTTGTATCTCCAGACCTTAACGATATCATCCCACCACTACTCACGATGAACATCATCGAATTTTCCAACAAGCCAAAAGCTATCTTATCCTGAATGATACCCTATACTGACGTGGTGTTGACTCCATATTACGATGTTTCCCTACACATGGGGAGTTTGAGATCATTTTAAATGATTTCCACGCTAGAGCTTGTGGCAGTCATCTATCTGGGTTGGCTACTGCCCATAAAATATTGTGTGCAGGGTATTTCTGACCCTCTATTTTCAAATATTGCATTGAAACAATCAAGAAATGTCCGCCATGTCAAATTTTCACTACCAAGAAACGCACCCATACAGCTCCACTCCATCCCATTGTAGCAGTTGGCCCCTTTGAAAAATGGGGCATAGACTTCGTGGACTATAGACCTACCTCAGCTGGGAGGCATGTCTACATTATTGTGCTTGTGGACTATTTTACAAAATGGGCTGAGGCTATGCCCACATATGCCAAAGACGGGAAGACAACTATACTATTCTTATTCAACCATATCATTGCTAGGCTCAAGATTCCTAGGGCCATCATAACCGATCTAGGATCACTTTTTCAAAACAAAATGATGGTAGAGATCAATGCCAAATTAGGGTTTCATCCTGATAACTCTACACCTTACTATCCTCAGGCCAATGGTCAGGTTGAATCTATAAACAAAGTATTAAAAACGATGCTTCAGCAGATGGCAGGGTAGGCCAAGTCAAACTGGAATTCGCAGCTATTCTCTGCACTCTGGGCCTATAGGACTACTATAAAAACTTCCACCGGTTTTACATGATTTCAACTAGTATACGGGATGGAAGCAACTCTCCCAATAGAATGCGAGATGCCTTCTTTGAAACTTGTTATAGAACTGTTTCCCAACACTACTATATACGATGAAATATTCATGTATCTAAACAAACTTGATGAAACTCGACGCGATGTTTCCTTAGCCAATGAGGCACATAAATGACGAATGAAATTTGAATATGACAAGACTGTTCAACCTCATTCCTTCAATGAAGCAGACCTGTTCTTGACTTATGACCAGAAGCATGACAAGATGGGGGTAGAAAAATTTGAGTCTATGTGGCATGAGCCTTATATTTTCAGTCGCATTTTAAAGAAAGGGGTGTATGAGTTGGTCGATTATGACGGGATACCTTTGGGAGCCCCGAAATGGGATCTACCTTAAAAGATACTATGCCTAGGTCATCTACCATAGGGTCTTTGTAAATATTGTTTATAGTTTGTTGTGTGTCTTAGTTTTTAAAAGTGTGTCTTTTGTGTGATTTAAAATGTTTTTTTCATAAAACCCTACTTATGTATGTCTTTTGTTTGATGGACAGATGACTACTTTCACTGGTTTTGCTGACGGTGCTAGAATCAATATACGCTTAACCTTGCATCAACAACCTGGGTACTGTACTCAACTACAAGTGATTTGGTGAGTTCAGGGAGTGTTCTTTTAGGTCCCTCCGCCAACAATCTGCCGAAATACCAAGCCATGATTGGATTGTTGACATAGTCCCTAGCTAATGATGTAAGGGAGATTAGGGTTTACCTAGACTCCAAACTAGTTGTTCAACAATTGAATCGGGTCTACACTGTCCGAAATCCACTTCTTCTTTGTACATTTTGAAGAATTAGGTTGTTAAAAAGGTCTTTTGAGCAGGTTACATATCAATAGATTTCGAGACATCTAAACGCTATGGCAGATTCCCTAAGTAATTATGTCTTAGATTGGTGCATTGCTCATATTTTAAAAGGTCCATTTGAAACATAAAAAGCATACATGTAAATTCATAAGTAGATAATCATTTCACACATCACATTTTTCGCACACACAACTATAAACTTTTGTCATATATAAAAACTATCTTGCACCGAGATACAAAATTGGCCTGAAGCGTCTAGCTTTTAGTGCCCTCAAAGTTCAAGACTATAAAAACTTCGGAATACACATATACATAGGGAAAAATATGAAGCTTTGAAGCTTTCAGTAGTACATATACAACAAAGTGAAGATCAAAGCAGACTAATCCTCATCCTAATGCTTCTCATGATAGCACACAATAGCTTGAGCCACTCTGCGGAGTAGCCTAGAAAACCGTCCAGAGACACCTGCAGTATGGCGCTGATAACGCCTAGGTACCTTATCATTAGTCACATCAGGGATACCCACAGTCAAATGTTGTAGGTTCTCCTCAAGTTCTTCAAGCTCTTCATCAGCTTTGGAGCGATATAACATCATGTCCCTGGTACTTGCTCACCTAGCAATAGGTGACATCCCTGTTAGACGTATGGGTCCAAAATACAAAATAAAAATGGAATAAAATATGAAAACTAAAAACAAATTAGATAGTGTCTTTTCTTACCTCAGTCATCCCATGCTTCTCCCTCATGCAATGCAAGCTCTGGGTCATCACAAAAATATGCTCCCTCATAGATGTAGTCCTCAACCATGAGTAACTGGCTTCTCAGCCAACGAAAGAAACCAGATCCGTAACTAACTTTGGGTCCCCCACAACCAAGGCGGGGCATGACCATAACACATGAAAGAATCCTGGGATCCTCAGGGTCAAGCCTGCTAATAGTCACCTGTGGTCTCATATGGGGCACCCGCTCTAAGATAAAAGATACTATCATGGCTCCATAGCCAAACTTCTTTAGTGTTCCCCTCTTGCATTTTTTTAACTGATCTTTGGGACATACCAGCATGCCTTCACACTAGTTAAAGACAATGGGATCCATGCACTGCAAAGCATACAACAT
The DNA here is from genome assembly GCA_001517045.1 of Pseudotsuga menziesii. NCBI lineage: Eukaryota > Viridiplantae > Streptophyta > Pinopsida > Pinales > Pinaceae > Pseudotsuga > Pseudotsuga menziesii. The sequence continues at coordinate 5,682 of LPNX011137772.1, forward strand.
GTGAGATCTAGTGGTAAGATGGGTAGACCTAGTTCCTTCCACCTTTTCGATCATGCATACCACTGTCCTCAAAGGACGATCCACTATGGACTGGATATGTAACTTCCTGGAGTGGGGCTCCATACCTAGTGCACAGTACTGGTCGATCAAGTTATCTAAGTAGGTCTCCCCTCCTCGTGCGCTAGACATAACTACTAGACTTCCTCTCCTGGAAAATCCGGTCAGAAAATAGATGTCCTTAATCTCTATGGGTAGGGTGTGTATCCCCACCATAAAATGTTTCTGGTCAAGATCCCACATCCCTATGATATACTCCAGTAAGCGGACATATGCTTTCATACCAGGTACTCTAAAGTATTTCAGGAGTCCGCAGTTCCGTAGAGCTTCTACAGTGGCTGGATCCTTGACAGCCTGGTAGTCTAGAAATTCATGTTCTCTCTCTTTCCAAATAACCATGGTGGAAATGAAGTATTGCACCTGCAAACACACAAAATTGATATTTAAAATCACATCATGGCTGAAGGGAAAAATCGTTTAAATGATAAGTTTGAACAATGTAAAGGGTAAAACTAATTTTTAGATGGATTAGGGTTTGTTTTATCCACATAAGGGAGCAGTGACGCCAGTAGTATTTTACCATAGAGCATCAACGATGCTCCCTTATTTAGCTCGCAGAGTGCCAATGGCTAGTGCGCTTGTCGGCTGTGGACAGAACGCCTACGATGCGTCTGTCCCAACCTAACAGAGCGTTGTCACACACTCTGTCCGAAGGAAAAAGTACCCTACGGCCCAAAAAAATTTCCCCTAAACGGTCAAAAATCCTTCCATCCGGTTGAAAACTTCTAATCTAACCTCTACCTTGCCATTTTAAAATTTATTAAAATCATTTTTGAACATGAAAAATAAAAGATCAAAACACTTGCCTCTTCCAAGAAGATTGAAGAAAACGATGGACGGGAACACTTTCCAAAGCACCAATGGAAGCTCCTCACTCTCACTCCAACTACCAAACTCTTGCAATGGAAAAGAATTCTTACCATCCCTTTCTATTTATAGATTTTTGGGAAGTTTTCAAAAGTTTACTATAATTTATTTAATTTGAAGTCCAAATTATTTCATTGAAAGTGGGTTTTTACTTTTTACTTTATATAGTTTTGGTAAATTGGATTTTAATGTGTTTTTTGAGTTTTTTCAGGTCAACATTGGGTAATGGCTATGATGTAAGCTATTTTAGTCTTTTTCAAGCTTGGAGTTGAAATAAAAAAGTATCGAGCATCGTTATACACTTTTTACATGCTCGTTAAAATACCAGTAGAAAGGTGTCGAGACTACTTTTCGCTTTTTTTCAGACTCATTAAAAGTGGATTATGAAAAAGGAACCTAATTATGGAGTTATATTTAAGCTCTTTTCAGTCTCCTTAAAAACACAAAAATATTGCCAATCGAACTTGTTAAGTTCACACTTGTAAAAGAATTAGAACGTTCGACTAGTCGAGGGTAGGTTATCTCTTTTTTGGACCGACTAGCCTTATTTACGAAAAATGACCTTGTGGAGTCTTCTTAGTCATTTCAAGCTCTCTAAACATGAAACAAAAAATGAGTTTTCTTTCATCGAACTCGTAAAACAAAATGATGAAAGGCCCTATTTGGGAATGAACCCCTCCTTTCTCAGGTTCATAAAAAGTATGAGAATGGACTCGTCATTTGATGAGCTTCAACAAGTGTTTGTTACCCTCTTTGGGCTCATAAAAATGAAAAAGAGGCACTCATATTTCTAGATATGGAAATTAAAGGAAAGGGGAATGGTTTCATTTGTATTTATGGCAGTAGTCTACAGTCCACCTTTGAACATGCAACCTATCTGCATTTTTCATATCTGAACAGTTGGGTATTCCGCTTGTCTCCAAGTTGATCCACTTTTGTGAGTCACCTGACTCCTTTGAGTCAATTCAAAGAATGCTTCATGATATTCATTTCATTACACCTGGTTCTATTCTCGTTAATTCAATGCTGCCAAGTCACATGTCATGCCACAAAATGTTCAAAGGGTGTCTCTCCGAGAAAAATAACTCATCAGTAATTTTACTTGTCCCTAAAGCCAGTCATGTCTGAGTCAATTTCATCACTTCAAATCAACTTTTGTTCCTATTTTCATGTCACTGATGTGGGAATCATCATGGCCCTCCTGTGACAAGTCTATTCCTGTCGACTTCACATCATTATCTAGGAATTAGACCTAGAAACCTAAAAAGTACCTTGAAGCCTGCATGCCTCAATGGCAAGTTTTCTCATTTTCAACAGTAGGTTTTCATCAATGACTTTTGATTGAAATATTCTATCAGGTGTTCGACTTCAAAACATCTATTCACACTTGAAGGAATGTACTAATATACCTTGGGGATCATTGACATTAATGGTGATTTCCCTCACACGTGTTAACTATTGACATCAATGACTGGTAAACAAGTGGTTTCTATCATGTTCAACCTCAAGACATATATTCACATGGTTAGGATCATATCATTTAGGGATTGGAATGAAGACCCTGAGTGGTTAGGCTTCACCATCATGATTGCCTATACTCAGGTTGTGTTTGGAGATCATTTAGAGTCCTGACATGGATCCACATTGTATGTTTGGTGGTTGTGTTCTGTATTTGATGTTAAGAGACATGGATCTACTTTGTATGTTCTGTAGCTATTTCCTACCTCCTATATAAATTATTCATGGATCTACAGTGTATTTTTGGTAGCCATGACATAGTCATCATTATAGATTTGCAGTGTATTGGTCCGTAGCTATGATTGGTTTGGATGGAGTCAGTTATTGGTCATGTGTTAGTTATGATTCTATCTCTCTTTTCCTCTGTATCAGATGGATATATTGCAAACTATTTCACCTATCACTTCCTTCTAGCTTCATACTTTGGGGGGCATTCTGCTGCACCTAGAAATTCCACATTGCTTATCAGCCTTCATGGAAATTTTATACTGCCTTTCAACCTCCGAAAAAGCCTGAACTGATCCATCTTGGTCATCTTTTTTCCACACCTTGAAGGGTCGGCGCCTTTCTACCTTTTACACAGAGCATTAACAATGCTTTTCACCATGGCCTAAAAAGCATCGATGCCCTCTTCCTTTGACAAAACCCTAGGTCGGTGTGCATGTCCTTTCTACCAGGAGCATCGATGGTCAAAAAATTGGAAAAAATAAGGTTCTAGAAGCTTCCATGCAAAAACCTCCATTGATTCAATTCCTACATGCTTGGGAGAGGTGGCATTCTCTTCCTTCACCCATAGGGATCACATTCTATCCATTTTCCAAGTCATCTCATGATTTCTAGGCCTATAAATGAAGCCTTCGTGATGTGAGTGGGGAAGGCCAAGAAAAGTACCCTTATGCTATTATTTTGAAGTCTAAATCTGAGGAAAAGTAGAGTTGGATTATGTTTGGAGAGATCTTCATAGCTATAGAGGATTGTATATTTTCTTGTGGAGATTGAATCCATCGACATCAAGGCTTGGTTTTACTTCTCTCTCTTTCATAATTAATACAAATACATTCCCCTTTCCTATACTTGATGTATTGATTTTAATTAGATATTAACAGACTCCTTGATCACTGATATAAATAATCGATTTATCATGATGCTCTCATCTTGTTTGTTTGTCTTTTGATCTGTTTTGCAGGTATTGAACCATTGCAAGGGATTTTGGAGAAAAGACAAGGAGATCTAAGGCTGAGGTATATTGTATTTCATGTTATTTGATTTGAGATCTAAGGCCAAGAAAAGTACCCTTATGCTGTTAGTTTGAAATTTGAATCAAAGGAAAAGTAGAGCTAGCTTATGTCTGGAGAGATACTCAAAGCTATAGAGGATTGTAGATGTTCTTTTGGAGATTGAAGCCATCGACATCAAGGCTTGGTTGTACTTCTCTCTCTTTCCTAATTAATACAAAGACGTTCATCTTTCCTATATTTGGTGTATTGATTTTAATTAGATATTATCAGACTCCTTGATCACTGATATAAATAATCAATTTATCATGATGCTCTCATCTTGTTTGTTTGTCTTTTGATCTATTTTGCAGGTATTGAACCATTGCAAGGGATTTTGGAGAAAAGACAAGGAGATATAAGGCTGAGGTATATTGTATTTAATGTTATTTAATTTGATTGTTTAAGGAAAGGATATGTTGTTGTGTATTTTTGTTCTGTGCTTGGGACTTACAGTGCATAGGAACAAACAGTGTCTGCACTGATTGAGAATTTCTTATAAAAAACACCGTGAGAATACCACTACTACACATTTCTTCATATCAACTTTCCCTTCCATCTACACTACCTGGTAAGTTGTGACTCTTATCACTACATAAGCCCTCAGGGTATCACCACCCTCACCCAAGATTTACGAGATAGATTGGACAAAGAAAAGCATTGGGAGAAGGACTCATGTTGTGTAAGCATAGAGAAATTTTCAATCCCCATTATAGGGTCTTCAAGCCTCATTCAAAAGGCCTTCAATCTTCCTTCAATACAATGCATCTCCTAATCGATAACATGTGTTTCCTAGACAAGAGAGAATTCCCATGCACTGGATAGCTGAAAGAGAGAGAAAAAGAGTGAAAGAGAGCCAATTTGAATCCTTCTATATCCATTCAAATTCCCAAGGGAGTGACTTGAATTCCAAAAGAGGTAACTCAAATTCACTGGGGCTTACCCAATTCATGAGAGAGAGGTTACAATTATGTATTCCCTTTCTCAGAATAGAAAGAGCTGAAACAAGAGGGGAGTTACATTTTTTCAAGGAGTGTAGGCTAAAGATATTGAATGAGGGTGCATGAGAGCATGAGGAGCATCACAAGAGGATTGGAACAGCCAAGGAGGGCGCACTAGCCTAGAAATTCCCACCAAACATCAAATAGGTCATAATAGTACCTCCATAAACCAAATAATCAAAAACAAGGTCCAACAAATAATGTTAGGGAGAACAACAACTTCTAGTCACCGAATCCCTCACATGTGGAATCCATGTTCCCCCATTCTTGTTAGTTTTCCATGTTGAGCTAGTTATTTGTTAAAGAAATAATAATAATGTCCAATTCCATTTCCCTGGCACCTTGTGCCACAATAACAAAACAAATAATAACATATTTTTAGGGCATAACATTCAGGGTATTACAGAGATGCATACATAATTTTGGAGGGAATTCACTAAGTGTTTTATGGATGTGATGAGATGGTAAGAAATAATCCATGTTTTCAAATTAAGAAATGGCTCTTTACCCATCTAGCTATCATATTCTCTATATGTGTATTGTTCATTTGATTGTATATAAAAGACATGAATGAGGCATGTACCCAATAACGAATATGTACCAACGAGGTTCCACATGTGGGAAAAGCGAAAAGGGAAAAGGGAAAAGGGAAAATTCATGGAGGTATATACTCTGTACATCAAGCACATTTATCATTTTATTAAAAACTCAATCTAGATGTCAAATTGTGGAGATGAGGCCAGTTCCTTAAACCATGAACAAGCTCGAATACATTTAAAACTTCAACACATTGTTATGACATGACTTGGGTTCGACAAGGGGGATTGACAAAATAAAGGGTAAGGTTTGTCAAAATTCCTAACTACCATAAAAATCTATGCAGTTCCCAATACACATAAAAAATTGTTAAACAATAATAGCTAAGGTATTGAGTTACTTTTCATGTGTTGAAAATCAAGCTTCCACAAGATATTGCATAATACAACCATCAAAAGTATGCTTTAAAACTCTCCTTATTGGATCTATTAGTGTTTGGGAAGTCATTGAAGGCATCTTAAAGGGTATTAGGAGTAATTATAATGCAAACATGGAATAATAGAGGCTGATTATTAGTCACAGGAGCACAAGAAAGGAAAAATTGAGGTCAAAATGTAGTGGAGGTAGTGGCTATGGAACAAAGAGTGATGACTATAGTCACTACTTTCCATAAGCCAGATGGATATTAACCCTCCATAAAACCCTTCACCATAAAATGAAATGGCATATCATCATGGTATAATAGGGTCTGAGGTGGTGCACATCTGGTTGGTTAACCATCCCTAGTGGCTCCTCGAAGCATGGGGAAATTCAGTAACAAAACCAAATTAAAACTCTAATAGTATTGTGTCCTTCACTTCCATCATTTAATTCGATCTAATTCATAATACAACCTAGAGGTATTTAAATCCTTAATCATATCATCATGCATATCAATAAAGCATGTCTTGGGAATACATTAAGGTAGGTGTAATACATGCATCAATGATTCCTTGTACTCCAATATAAATCATAACATCCATAAAATACCACAACCCAATGTTCATTCTTGGTAAATCACACATATTCTAAAGTTTTCATGACATTCACTATGTTTTGAATAATGCTGCTTGTGATCGTGGCCTTTAAACCCATGGTTATGTATCCCAATTACCATAGTGCATCACCTTCGGGGGTGATTTTGTTATAATATTAAACCAAGGTATTATTTAAATCAACATGAATAACACAAGCAATTGGAGTTATAAAATTTCATTTGCATGATTCCCAAAATGAATTCACAAGGAATATAGGACTTCCCTTGAAACAATCATAGTGCAAGAAACAAAAAACCATGGCACAAGAAGTGCTATTGCCTTGTAAATAATATATGTGAAACTAGTCAAGCATATAATAGGATAGAACTATAAACTATATAATCCAATCAACAAAGTATCCCTTATGTATCCTTAAAAAAACTAGATCCCCCCTCCTTAGTTTCGCTTGCCATTATTCTCTTTCAAAAGTGGAAGTGGAAAAATCAGATGAAGAAGTAAATTGAAGCGGAAGTGATGATTAGAAACTATAATACTTTCCAAATTGTTAATGTCGAGTTGAACATATGTCAACAACTTCTTACATTTACAACATTAAAGGTCTAGTGGAAGAACCTAAGGCATGGGTGACCAACATGTCATATTTGAGCCTTGTTGCTAATATTTATGGATCTAACAAGGAAGGTAATTTGATTTGAAAGTGCATATCAGTGAGTAACTTGTTGGTGTGTTATAAATATAAGTAGTGCGCCTGAGTGATTAAATGATTTAAATGCACTAGTTAAAAAGAATTATGCAAAAGATTCCACTAGAAGGTGTTTTCCTTGTAGTGATTTTATGCATTCATATAACAAAATATCATGTTGAGTTGGTTAAGGCATGCAAGGGTTTTGTAATGGATTGTTGAGTAGTAAAAGGAGAGGACTTCTAGTACTTCTAAGGGACCGTTGAGAGGTGAAGGAAGGGCTCATTTCTAATGTTGTATCCCAACTTATGAGTGGTATTCATGGTGGATAACCTATGGTTGGGTCAAAAATCACTCACCAACATATAGTGTCCTTGAACTAGCTTGTTCAAAAGATAAGTGTTCCATCTTTATATTGATATCATGAGGATAATTCTAAAGATAAGTTATGCTTGCTTATGCATGAATTGGTATGTAACTCATGGTTGGAATGTACCATGTTGTGGCATAGCTTAACTGTTTGCTTAGTGAATGTGGAAATGCCTTAGAGTTTATTGGCTCAAATAACTTTTTGCATTTGATTTTTGTGTATACATGATAGTTGGATTGATGGGATGCATGCCTTTGTAATTCTGATGGCTTGAGTGTAATTGCATTTGAATTTATATTATGACCTTTGATGTTTTGTGATGCATCCAAAGTTCTGTGATGTAGGCCAAACCCAATTCAAATTGTTTGTGTATATTGGCCTTTAGCTTATGAGACTAACATTGAATTCATACCCTTATGTGCATTAGAAATAGTAACTTTGGAGTGGTTGGTTGTCCACTATTAACATATCAAATTATTCCTTCGATTGGGCCAAAGATTTGGTATCTATAATTCAAAGCGATGACTTCAAATGGAAACCATTATGGCCCTTCATAGTTTACTTTGAAGGGCCTCATCAACATAGGTCGATTAGTCAGTGTTTGATTCAAAGCATTCTTTGAATGGGCTAAAAGCCTTTTTTGGGGTTGGAATTTGAAGTATCATTTTCAAATGAAACCTTTAACTTTTGTTTTATTGTCTTTAAAAGATGAAATAACTTAGAAAAGATGATGACTTATCAAATGAATATTATGAAAGTGATTCATGATCAACTTTAGAAAGGGCTTAATAGTCAATTAAATCAATTTTAAATATTGATTAAATGAATTATAAATATTAAGTGGACTATTCAATGCAAACTATAACTAAATTATTAAATTTATAATAATAATAAATAGTAAGTGTTTTCTTTCACAATGATTAAGTTTAAGAAGGTGTACATTAATCAATGGAGTAGTTTATTTATTCTAAGTTTTGGACTTTTTGGTGATTTTTTACTAGAATTGACTGAGCTTATTAACAAAATTAACCCACTTGTAACAAGTGTATGGACTTCTCTTGGAAATCTTCAAAAAAATCTTAAAGTGACATATATTAGTTATAAAAATATTAAAAAGTTAATAATTATATTGTCATCATTCCAAGATTAGAATTAGATTGAAATTGATGCAAACATATATATTGTTGGAGTTTCATGATCTACATGTACCATAAATATTTCAAAAAGTTAAATATAATTTTACAATAAATAAAAATAATGTTTATAATTCCATTTAAATTTTATAAAAAAAAATTAGAATCATATAATAGTACCAAATGATATATCTACTTTTCAATAATTAAAGTGACCAATCCACTATATATATTGTTAGATTTGCATGATGCATATACCATAAATATTTCACAAGCTTAATATATTTTTACAATTAAAAATAAAATTAAAAACATCAAAATCATTATTTAGCTTAATGTATTTTTATAATAAAAATAAAATTGAAAACATCCAAATAATTATTTAACCAAAATTTTTATAATCAAAATAAAAAAAACCTAAAAAATATTAACAAAAGAAATTAATAATTAAAATAACTATTTAACTAAATTTTATAAAAATAAAAAATAAAACAAATTCCATATTATTAAGAAAATACATATTTAATATTTTTCATTAAAAATGCTTCAACATAAATCTCCTCTTCCAACTAACTCACTAATATTTTTCATTAAAATGCTTGGCCATAAATCTCCTATTGGAACTAACTCTGAATTATGTAAATTTTAATATGACAATGCATTTAAAATGTTTATATATTAACCTTGCCCTTTTTTGTTTAGTTGTTTTGGATAAGGAGATTTAAATAAGGTTCAGTTGATTTGGATGAAGAGATTTAAATAAAGTTTAGTTAAACGATGATTAAAAAAACAGGTAACAATTTTTTTGTTTTTTCATATCAGTTTTTTTATTAAATAGTATTTGTTTTGTGCTTATATTAATTCTAACAATATGGTATGAGTAATGAACATAAAATTATATATTTTAGTCTTTTTATTAAATAGTATTTGTTTTGTGCTTATATTAATTCTAACAATATGGTATAAGTAATGAATATAAAATTATATATTTTAGTCCTTATTTAAGAGTATGGTATAAGTAATGAATATAAAATTATATATTTTAGTTCTTATTTAAGAGTTTGTTATTTTACAAAACTAAATGGTTGGTTGTAGTTATAAGCATTCACCTACCACTTTACTTATGGCTATGATACTGTAAATAAATTTGAAGTGTTTAAATTACAACTTTGATTTTTCAAATTACAATTTTGATTGTTAAAACTGCAACCTTGATTATTCAAATTGCAACTTTGATAACAAAAATAGATTCACACATTTCATTACTCCTGAATCGGACTATCCAAAACTCTCATTTCAACAATTCTTACCAAATTTTAAGCAAAAAAAAATATCACAAAACTATACAAATCATCATGAGTTTCAGCTTACTCCCTAAAATCTCCTCATTTTAACGCTGCTCCTGCACCTAATCCCTCTCCTATCACTGGATCGTACAATCTGCTTAAAAGAACGCACCTAAAATCAGATTGTCCCAACTATCTCCCTCTTTGTTTTTCATCAACCTAAGCACAGGGAAAACGAGAGTGAGTTTATATCCAATATATAATCACTTGCTTTCTAACTTCTAAGTGAAGTGAGAATCAGAGAGACGGTCACTATCATCTGCAAGCTATGAACTATGATAGTCCCAAGGGTTAGTTCAATTGGTACACTTTCTCGGTTTGGAGCGAGGTCACGGGTTCTAGCCTTGAATCATTTGGGGTTAGGTCTTCTGCTAGGATGGCCAGTGGTTTACCACCTCTACCATACATTAATGTGGGAAAGTATTGCTGAGTCTCCCATAGACCTTTCCATGTGAAAAAAAAGCTATAAACTATGAAAATTGAAGGGTACAGTCTACAGCTTACAGTACAGTCTCAGACTTCACTCTCCACACCTTCGTTTCGTTTGGGGTTGAAAATCGATACCTACGCATTAATGTACACTTAACAGCTGTGGATTATGACCGCTAATGCTTTGACTTCTTCGCCACTTGAAAGCTTTGAGTTCTCAGCCAGTTGAAAACAGCGAGTACGCAGGTACAAACACAAATATACCCAGACTTTTAGTAGCTGGATTCATGGCGGCCATGCCCACACTTGAGGCTCTCCATTCCAACTAAAGTTTAAACAAATAAAAACCGGTTGCTCCACGTAGACGAAGGAAGACGAAAGCTCCTCAAGATTTATTGATGGTTTTCATGAAAATCATGGTCTACAGATGCGTTTTCCTTTTCTTGTTCATGAAAATCATGGTTTATAGATGATTTACTAAGCTGATCAAATTTTTTTAACTCTAAATTTAGAAACTAACATCTTATTTTATAAAACATTTTATTATTTTTTATAAAAAAAACTTATCCACCTTAATATCACTACAGAATAACTTACACATCTTTCCAAATAGACTGTAAAATGAGCCTCTTTGAAAGCAACAAAAGGTTCAAATTTATTCAAATTCAGACTAATTTCAAAATTTCAACAAGATGATTCCATGTGCTATTATATTTTAGGCTGTAAGCTACAGAGAAATTGCCTGGTTCTGGGGGATCCAATGCTACAAAGGATTATTTTCTCAGCTAATTAGATACACAGTATTCAAGGGCATGGAGAAAGGTTAGGGTAAGAGTTTAAACAGCGCCATGGTTAAGCTCTGCATATGTAAATGCTGGGTATTGCAAACAGCTAGTTATGATTATAAATGCCGTAACTGAGTTGTTTGTGGTTGGAAGTCAGTTTCCAGGCCATGCTCTTAAAAGTACACTGTAATCCGACAAGTACCGATCATGAGTTCTTTTGAGTTTCTTCTTTTAAGCAGGAGCTACGATCACATCTCTGTTTTCATTCCGGATTTAGATGAACAAATTGATTACAGGTTCAACAATGTCCAATGCCATATAATTGGGGTACCCCAAATATGGAGGTTAGGATAATTTCAATCACAGTCTATAGATATGGATTTTGCACTATCCGAAACTCTGCTTGATTTTTCAGCAGAGTTCATGGAACATGTCACCATGAAGACCTTCAAGTAGAAAGCCTGATTTTTAAGGGGTAGAAAGCCTGACTCCTAAGGAGAAGGCTTAACCCTCAAGAAATCAAGGCTCCAATTCATGACCTAGTGTGTATATGTCTTATTAATTGAATTATTTCTTGGGAATATATAATCTAATAAATTGAATGTTTTACTGATTGAGCTATGAATTGATTAGTATGATATAAATTTTATTAATTATTTATTTAAATTTAATTGTAGCTCTATATTTATTATTTATTTATTTCCTGCAATAATGGTTAGTTTTAGCATTTTACTATATTATGAATTAAATTACAATAAAGTAATTTCACCTAAAAAAATTTATTTTTTATTTTTTATTTTGAAAACATTATTAAATAATGTAACAACATCTCCCTCGTACAAAATTGAGAACATATGGGTGCAATAAGTTATAATATGTTTTCTTTAATTAATTAATGTAGAACTTGCTCACTACTATCAAAGTCCACTTACACTTACTGTGAGCACTCAGCTACCTTATTAAATATGGACAGAATTTTATGATAAATTTTTCATTCATTTATTTTAAAGATGAATAAAAATGTAATGGATAACATTATTATGAATAACATGTAGATGATGAAAATTCTATTTGTAATATGAAACACAATCACAATAATAAAATCTAACTTTCATTTAATATAACTTTATCAAAATATTAAATTTTTAGAATCATAAAACAAATTAATTAATAAATTTGATGAAATTAAAAATAAGAATTTTGAATTTATAATCATTAAAACAAATTAATTAATTTGATAAACTTTAAAAACTAGAGTATGAATTTTGTTTTAGTATTTTAATTTACTTGAAAATATATTTAATATAAAATTTACAATTTAAGAATTAAGGCTTCTTACTCAATGTTAATACATGAGTCTCTTATTATTATTTTATTTCAATTATGTTATAAATAATTTGAAAATAACATAAATAATGGCTATCTTTTTTTCCATAAAATAATTAAAGCTAACAAGATTTTCATAGGAAAATTTTAAAACAAATACCATCATCTTTCACTTTATTTTAATTAAAACAAAAATCTTACCATTTTTTTCAATTTGAAAAAAACTGTTCTTTGTTATTCATTATAATACAAAAAAGCAATATATTTACAATCATCATAAACAATCATTCTTCATTTAAAGTCCAAATGCATAAACATTCTTCATTTAAAGTCCAAATGCATAAACATTCATACCCTCTTCTTCTTTCAGGCCAACAATAGCAAAACTATATATGGATCTATCTATATAATAGGACATTCTCTAAATTATATATCAAATGTCCAAAATACAAACCTTATGAAATTCACTTTAGTATATATTCTCCATCCAAACAAATCATTGACAAAAAAACAAAAAGCTACTAACTTAATAGTAGATTTATTAAGCATGAAAGGAATCTTTTGACACCACAAGGAATCAAAAACTTCCTCAAAGAAAATCATTCCTTCCTATAGTCCTAGGGCCTTATTTGATAACATGTAAGATACACCATTGCATTGTCTATGGATATGCTCAAAAGTCACATCAAAGGATGATTGAAGTATTTAGATTCTTTTGCACCATTGCTCTAAAACTACCACCTAAATGGTAGATCTCCGAGCTACCCAATCCACAATAAATCTAGAATCTCCAAACACATGTAGAGTCATAATGTTTTCTTCTCAAAGAAAACTATAAAAGACCCCACAAGGCCAACAATTCCACTCTAGTATTTTTTCCAGATCCACCTCCCATCTAACTCTGGTACCAATGCTTAACTAACAAATAAAGACACATACCAAGTCCACATCTACCCAGTTGAGATGTTCAATTAAAAAAACCACACTCGAGTCCCTCAATTAAAGAAGCAAAAATATTTGTTTCATTTACTATTTTCTCGCGATAAGATTCTTTGAAATATCTCACAATACCTTCGAACACAAACAAGAGGTTTAGCTTTAGATCTTCAAAAATCAGAGCATTCCTAGCTCTCTAAATCCCCCAACTCACAAATATAGGCAGTTCTCTAAACTGTGGAGCCTTTTTATTGCACCTGTCCAAACTATGGTCAAAGTTACAAATATCCCAAGTCTAAGAAATATGAAGGGAAATTTCGACTTCCCTCAAAAAATTGTTTGTGAATAAACAATTGACAAAGAGATGATTAACAGATTCACCATCCTGAGAACATAAACAACAAATGTTTGGTCTTGAATACCCTCTTTTCATAATATTCTCCCAGACCGATATCCTATTCTCAAGGAACACCCAATTGAAGCATTTTAACTTCAATGGCATATACCACCTCTAAATCTTTACAAACCAACATTTCTCAATGCAAACAATAGAATTGGTAGTAATAGCATCATAAACCTCTTTTGTAGAAATTTCACCTCCAAATCCTTTCTAATCCCATAATATCTCATCTTCTTCATCACTTGGCCTATTACCAAGATGATTAAGGATAGAAATAAAACCATTCCATTCTAAAGCATAATCACCAACTAGCCCCAAATAATCAGCTATCATCCAATAAGAATTGACAGAGCCAAAATCACCAGAATTTTTAACATTGGCCAGTACTTTAAAGCGATTTTATGGTAGAAATAAAGTGATATAAGGAGATAGTTTATAAAATTTCTTCCCACCCACAAATGGAGCAATACCAATATGTACTTTCTTACCATTTCCAATTTTCCACGACAACCATGATCCCATCCAAGGAAAAACTTAGACGAAACCATTCCAAAAAATTGACACATTAGATGCAATTTTCTTTGGATATCTAATCCAATCAACCACATATTTATTCCTCGAGTATTTTTCCTATAAAACCTTAGTCCAAAAACTCTCTCCAAATAAACCCCTCCATAGACTTTTCAAACCTAAAACCTGATTGAACCAAAGATTTTTGATGCCACGTCCACCCAATTTATTTGGAAGTGCGATCTTTCCCAAAACAATTTCGTACATTGGTACATTATAACATGAAAGTGAAATGACACTATATTAAATTAATTTTAATATTTCAATTTGGTTATGGTATGACGCAAGCTCCGTCACCACACTATGGGAGGGGAAATCCAAGGATGAAGTCATCAAGATCCAAACCAATCACAATTTTATAAAATAGCTTTTTAAAATTTATATTTAATTAAAAAATTATTAACTTTTAAAAGCATTAGACAATAGAAAAATTAAACCCAAAATTAATTAAACTGGGAGTAAGCTCGCTATGGAGCAATCCTCCCTCATCGGACGGAGGAGGAGCAAAGTTAACGTTGACTTTGCTCCTCCTCCGTCCGATGGAGGGAGGATTGCTCCATAGCTAACTCACTCCATTAAACTGGACCATTTATATATGTCACCCAACGATGACATACAAATGATAAGTCAAAGTCCATACTAAATCATAAACCTTCATCGTTTTTCAATAATAAAAAACAACCAATACAAAATGACATTAAATATATATACATATATCATCATCATACATCATTTAAAATGACAAATATATCAACTAACTACATCATCATTGATATTAAGAAATGAGTAGATAGTAGATACTTAGGTCTCAGTTAAAAATTGGGCATAGATAAAGATATATCAACTAACTACATCATCATTGATATTAAGAAATGAGTAGATAGTAGATACTTAGGTCTCAGTTAAAAATGGGGCATAGATAAAGACAAAGACAAATCGTAGTTGAACGTGATTATGTATTGTATGCACTTAGTGGAGGATTTAACCAAAGACATAATAGCTGTGCTGGTTACGCCGTGGCTTTAGTTTTAAATGTTACTTTGATTGCTATTTTCCTTCCCTTTAAAAATTCAGTTTCACCAAATTCCACGGTAAAGAATCGATAAAAACAAAATTACCATTACATTTTAAAAAGTCATGCCATTTCAAAACAAAATGATGAAACATGTGATGTTGAACACTGCATCCCACTACGGCCTTTTTTATTTTGTTTGTTGGTTGGTTAGGGAACACATTTTGTTCGTTTGGTAGTGAAACATAATATAAAAATTAAATTCTTGATTTCATTATTCAAGGTTAAAAGTATGTTGTGGATATCTTACAATATAAAATATATATTTTTAAGTGGAAATAGTTTATGTGATGATTGGAAACTTGTTACAATTCTGTATAGGGAGAGCCTTAAGGGTTAGCTCAATTGGTAAGACATGCGTACACTCTTTAGGTTCGGGAAGAGGTCACGGGTTCGAGCCTTGAGTCCTTTGGGGTTAGGCCTTCTGCTAGGATGGCCGGCGGTTTACCACCTCTACAATCCACGAATGTGGGGAAGTATTGCTAGATTTCCTGTGTCTGAAAAAATTCTGTATAGGGAGATGTTGTTACCTGTTTTTAAAATAATAATAATAATAATAATTAAATTCTTGTAAGCTTATAAAATAAAAGAATTAAATTTAGATTTGAGAAGTATAAGAGTTTTTGCTTTGTTTTATATTAATATATAATTATTTTTCAATTTTAATATTAATATATTAAGTTACATTTTTTAATAATTAATTACTTATAACATTTTTATTAAAATATTTTATTTTTCTATTTTAATTTTTACATCATAAATTTATATTAAATTTAATTTTTATATCAAAATTTAAATAGAAAATATAATTATGTAAAAGTAAAAATTATTTGAATATAATTTTAAAACTATTTTAATTTTTATATCAATATTTAAATAGAAAACATAATTATGTAAAAGTAAAAATTATTTGAATATAATTTTAGAACTTTTTTAATTTATAAATTGTTTTAATTTGATGTTAAATTTTTCCACATGTAAAAGAAAAAATTATTTGAATATAATTTTAAAACTATTTTTTAATTTATAAATTATTTTAATTTGATGTTAATTTTCCCCACATATAATATATCTGAATCAGATCTATGTTGACTGCAAAACCCTTGCTTTATGGGCCTCTTTCTACAAGCCCCTAACTAGATTTGGTTGCATTGGCTGCAGTAGACTTGGAGTCAAGCAGATCGTATCGATTAGCCTAGTACCAACCAAGTGTAAAAGTAGGAATTTGCATCTAACATTTTACTACAATATTTACTATTTTTATCTTGTCTTAGGGTTTGCAAATAGTCCTTCTTTCTTTTTTTGGCTCTTGTTTTGCAGTTATTGTTTCTTTTTTGGCAGTATTCCTTCTCTATTTTTTGGCGGATTTTTTTTTGGGAGATCTCTTTCCAAAGATTGGTTCGTTGTCCTTGGTTGGTTGGGTACTTTTTTTTATTATGTTTTTGGCGATGGCTAAGGTTACCTTCTCTCTCAGTCGCTTCTAATGGACCCAGTGAGGTCCCATCATACAAACCCTCTGATTGCCCCACATTTTCCCCTTTCGTGTGATTTGGTAAATCCTCTCAGTTTGGGGGCATTTTCAGTCGAAGGATATTATTTTTGATTGTGGGTAGGGGGGTGGGGTTTTTCACCTTTCGTCAAGAAAATCAGGTTTTTCTGCGGATTTTCGAAGCTTATGAGCGTGGATCTGGCCAACATCTTTCTAGAGCATGAGCTAGGGCTCGACAATGCTTGAATACATACAAAGCTTAGGAGGGTTTGAAGCACTTTCTTATGGGGGCTGATGTTAATATGGATAGAGTAGGTTCTTTGGCTCGGTGCGCAGTAGTCGACCTTATTGAGTTTGCCAAGATTTCCATACCTGAACTCATCGAATGGGTTAATACGACTTAGCTTCCAGAATTTGGTATGTGATTCCTCGGATCAACATGTTAATCAACGACTAGATTGCTTTATTTTCCCTAAGGAAGAACACATTCATAAGGTTTTAAAGAGAACTGGGCTAATAAAGGAGGGTCCCATGGTTTTGAAGCAATGTCAAATGTATTTTGACCCCGCACGAGAGAAGATGGCGCACATACACCTTTGTCTTGTCCTCCCTGGTTTCTCAATTGAACTTTGGACTCGTGTTGTTTTTTAGGGTTTATCAAATACTCTTGGTAGGTTCATCCACCTGGAAAATAAGATGTTATTTGGAAGTGAGAAGGAGGTTGCATGTGTTATGGTGGAGTTAGATATTTCGTTGGGTTTTTAGGCTGAATTGGGGATCTAGTGGGGTGAGAAGTTAATTTGTCAGAGACTTGATTATCTTCATATCCCTTTTCAGTGTCATTTTTTTTCGATTGACTGGTCATGTTAAGGCCAAATGTCCTTATTTACTTTTCCGTGGTATGTTGGATGATAAAGATGAAAGCTCTGATGAAGAGTTGGCTCATTCTCGATAACATGTCCACTCTTCTAAGCATGTTTCTTTTCCTTGCGATGGTACTCTATATTCTCAAGGTATGCAAAAATATGAATCTCCTACATTTTACAAAGGGGTTTTGAATGATGAGTTAAATTTTTATCTTTTTGTTGAAAGGAATTTGGATAGGAGAATGTCTTTTAATGAGATTGAATTCAGTAGCGGCTTGGAGGGTAGGTTTTTTTTAAATAATTTGTCTTCAAATCTTGTATGTGATTTCCTGATTTCTTCATAAAATTTGAAAGACAAGATGGTTTACCCAAACCCTATTTCTATGCCTTCTGCGGAGTTGCTGAGGGATTTTGGGGTTTTTGGGGATAAATGATTCTTCAAAGATGACAGGATCTACCGTGTTTTCCTCTAAACCTATTGTTAATATCCCTTCTAGAGTCGAGTTTTTAGAGACCATTCATGGTAAAAAATCTCCTTTGAAGGTCTTCTCAAAGAATCCCTTTAATTATCCTGAAGTTTCCTTGGTTCCTTCTATTAAGTGACATAATGTAACTACAGAAAAGTGCTTAGGAGGGTTTGAAGCACTTTCTTATGGGGGCTGATGTTAATATGGATAGAGTAGGTTCTTTGCTTCGGTGCGCAGTAGTCGACCTTATTGAGTTTGCCAAGATTTCCATACCTGAACTCATCGAATGGGTTAATAAGACTTAGCTTCTAGAATTTGGTATGTGAGTCCTCGGATCAACATGTTAATCAACGACTAGATTGCTTTATTTTCCCTAAGGAAGAACACATTCATAAGGTTTTAGAGAGAACTGGGATGATAAAGGAGGGTCCCATGGTTTTGAAGCAATGTTAGATGTATTTTGACCCCGCACGGGAGAAGATGACGCACATACACCTTTGTCTTGTCCTCCCTGGTTTCCCGATTGAACTTTGGACCCGTATTGTTTTTTAGGGTTTATCAAATACTCTTGGTAAGTTCATCCACCTGGAAAATAAGATGTTATTTGGAACTGAGAAGGAGGTTGCATGTGTTATCGTGGAGTTAGATATTTCGTTGGGTTTTTAAGCTGAATTGGGGATCTAGTGGGGTGAGAAGATAATTTGTCAGAGACTTGATTATCTTCATATCCCTTTTCAGTGTCATTTTTTTTCGATTGATTGGTCATGTTAAGGCCAAATGTCCATATTTACTTTTCTGTGGTATGTTGGATGATAAAGATGAAAGTTCTGATGAAGAGTTGGCTCATTCTCGAGAACATGTCCACTCTTCTAAGCATGTTTCTTTTCCTTGCGATGGTACTCTATATTCTCAAGCTATGCAAAAATATGAATCTCCTACATTTTATGAAGGGGTTTCAAAAGATGAGTTAAATTTTTATCTTTTTGTTGAAAGGAATTTGGATAGGAGAATGTATTTTAATGAGATTGAATTCAGTAGCAGCTTGGAGGGTAGGTTTTTTTAAAATAATTTGTCTTCAAATATTGTATGTGATTCCCTGATTTCTTCATAAAATTTGAAAGACAAGATGGTTTACCCAAACCCTATTTCTATGCCTTCTACGGAGTTGCTGAGGGGTTTTGGGGTTTTGGGGATAAATGATTCTTCAAAGATGACAGGATCTACCGTGTTTTCTTCTAAACCTATTGTTAATATCCCTTCCAGAGTCGAGTTTTTAGAGACCATTCATGGTAAAAAATCTCCTTTGAAGGTCTTCTCAAAGAATCCCTCTGATTATCCTGAAGTTTCCCTGGTTCCTTCTATTAGGTGATATAATGTAACTACAGAAAAAAGAAGAAGAAAGAAAGGGATAAGAAGATATCCTTGACTGAGTCGTCGTATCATGGGCCCGTTTATGTCAGAATTGATGAAGCATCTTCGGACTCTCACATTAACACAGATTCTCTCTATCCTCGGGCCCTTAGATAATTTCATCTCAGTCAGGAGGGTGTCTAATACCAATCCTCTCCTTTAATATATGTGGTTTAGGTGGGCATGGGAATGTTAGGTCCCTATCATAAAAGCTACTAACGTTGACATTATTTTACTTCAAGCCTAACTGTGTTGTGAGATTCAAGTGGTTTTGGTACTTTCAAACATTCTTCTCGGATGGGAATTATGTGCACTGGATTCTTGTGGCCTCTTGGGTGGTCTCTCGTCTTGTTGGAATCTTGTTATCGCAAAATTAAGCCTTATAGAACTGAGGGTGGTATTCTTCTTGAATATTTTTTCAAGGAATATGATCAACCGTTGGCCATTTTGAATTGTTATGGGATATACAAGGACAAAGAATTTTACTAGAATTCTTTGAAATTCTTTAGCTTATTGGAGACAGATAATTTAATTTTGGCTCGAGATTTAAATTTCACTTTATCCCTCTTTGAGATTTTGGGAGCTTATGCTCGACTTGATCAGTTGTATGAGTTTTTTCATAGTTTGTTTCAGAGGGTTAACCTTTTTGACATTTTACTTGTCAAGATTGAAGCACTTGGTCAAATGGGAGATGTAGGGAATCTAGAATTATTAAAAGGATTGATAGATTCCCGATGGCATCTAATCTAATTCACTCAATCCAAAGATATAGGACTTGGGTGGAGAAATCCACTATTTTGTATTAGTGGCCTATTTTCTTCAATTGGAGAGGATCAAGTCTAGACTCAATTATCCTTTCAAATTTAATAGCTCTTGGATTTTGAATGTTGATATGTGTAAGATGGTTAGGAATAGTTGGTTCAACTTTCCTATTCTTGAAGGTTGTATTCCTATGGATAGAGTTTTGAAGTTGAATTGTTTTAAAAGGGAAGTTATTAGTGGGAAAAGGATTACAAGAACAAAGCATCCGAAGATTTCCCTAGGATTGAAGACCAAATGAGGGGGATTGTGGATCATTATGTGGATTTTTGTCAGTCTAAAGGGTTTAATGTTTGAGTTTAATCAAATTCCAAGGGTTTTTCTTCTCAAAGACCTTACTCCTATATATTTTATTGTAATGGCTAGATTAGACTTAAGTAAGAAAAACGATATACGATTTGCATTTTTTTGTTATTTCTCCCTAGAATTCACGAATGTGATTTTGACTTAAATCACAATTTTCATTGTTCAAATTGCAATTTTGATTGCAGAAATGGATTCAACACCCCTCAATTATTTATAGGACACCTTGAGTATGTAATTTTAACAACTTACAACTACAATTTGAACAATTTCAATAAGATAAATTTACCTAAAATAGATGCAAATCGTTGATAGTATAGCTTACCCAAATTAAATTGGATGTTAAGAA
The DNA here is from genome assembly GCA_001517045.1 of Pseudotsuga menziesii. Taxonomy (NCBI): domain Eukaryota; kingdom Viridiplantae; phylum Streptophyta; class Pinopsida; order Pinales; family Pinaceae; genus Pseudotsuga; species Pseudotsuga menziesii. Next base: position 26,785 of record LPNX011137772.1, read on the forward strand.
TAAAATGTTATCATAATATCTCTTTTAACTTCATTTGCAAATGTAATTAATAACATTAGTATAAAAAAAAAGGGATATTACCCCCACAGGTCAAGGTGTCCATTCCTGTTAATGGGTCAAATCTGCGATGCAGAGGTAATTTTTCAGATGAAAAAAAAAAAACGTGAAAAACAACCACAATAAAAAAAATAACTAATTTTAACTTTCATTGGATACACTTTTGATCAAAATATTAAATTTCTAACATCATATTTACAATAAAAGTTTTAATTTACTTAAGATACGAATCTTGTTTTAAAATATTAAATTGTTTTTATTTAAATCTGTCACACATTTAAAAATAAAATAAATAATGCATCTTATTTCATCCCTGAAACAATTAAACTAACAAAATTTTCAAATTTAAACATAAAATATTAAAATTTTCAAACACACCGTTGTATTTTATTTAAAGTTTAATTCATTAGTTGTTTTTATTTTATTCTCATATATTTTATATTAAAAAGTAATAAAATATTTTAAAAGTATTTTGTTATTATTCCATCTCCAACAAAGTATTGAAACATGTCATCTTGAACACTACAACCCACTAGGGCCTTCAATAATTTTGTTTTTTGGTTTGGTGGAGCCCGTTTTGCCTCTTTGGTGGTGGAACACAACAAAAAACTAAATAAATTATTTATATATATTTCTCAATAAAAGTGAAAGGGAAAGATATTTGCTTGAATTGAAATTATGAACCTATGACCTCTATTCATGTGTTTGTGAGCATGATTGAGAGTAATGTCTAATGTGTAATATGAATAAATAATATTAAAAGTTATTATTATACTTATTAAAAGTAATATGTATTGTAATTGTTTTTATTCAAATTAATAATAACATTTTCTTTTCTTTTCTTTTTCTATGCTGAAAATATAATAATAGTAAAGATCAATTAACTAGCATTTTATCTATCAATCTATTAGTGTAATTATTCAGGTTTGCCAATTTAAATAACAAATTAAGAGAATCGTCAATGTAGATAACAAATTAAGGGAATTGAAAATTGTGTATATGGTTTATGTGAAAAGTTTGTATAATAAATAGCTTTTAATTTATTTTAAAACTTATTTTTATATTTTTTAATAATTATTAATAAAAGATAAAATTTTAAATATTTTTAAGTTGTTTTTTTCATTTTTTATATATATTTTTATTTCCTTCTATATTTTTTTTATTTCTTTTTACACCTATTCAAAATGCTATTAAACAACTAAAACACATTGACCTAATGTGGTTATTATTAATGTAAGGATATTTACTTGTGTTATTAATGGTTTGTATTATTAATGTAAGGATATTTACTTGTGTTATTAATGGTTTGTAGATTAGATTAAGACACTCATGTTTTGTTAATTATTGATAATTCTGATTCAAAAAATTAATATTATTGTTAATATTTTAAAATATCATTTATTTTAAAAATGTAGTTAAAATTTAAATAAAAAATTCTTATTAATATTTTTTTAAATATCGCTTTGTTTTAAAAACATTGTAAATATTTGAATCTACACATATCAATAATTGGTAACTTTTTATATCCCCAATTCTAATTAAACCTTCATATCTCCCCAGTTCTAGTTAAACCGTTTAAAGACACGAAAACTAACCATAATTAGACATGGCTTCTTCTTTACTTTAACCTATACACAAGTTTAATAAAAGGTATGAAAACTAACCATAATAATTAGATATAGGTTCTTCCTTGCTTTTAATGCACACATTTAAACATTTTTATTTAACTTTTCTTAAGAAACATGGGTTAAGCAACTTTATTTTTTATTCTATGAGTTTCATTGTAAAAATATGATAGTTTTTATATAAACTGTTTTTTTATATGAAAATAGGAGCATTAAATATAATTATTTTTTTAATTTTTATATTAATATATTTTATAGTTGACTATTTAATAAGGAAGAGTCTAACAATGCGACGATTTTTTCCATCGAAGATCATTGCGTCATCCTGTTAAAAAATCGGCTTAATACCACTCCGGTAACAGCCTGGTGGGTTTCTGTCTCACCGTCTACCTTCGTTATCCCTACAACTGTGGTTGGGGTCCACCTAAAAAGATTAAAAATCATTTTTACCAGAATAACGAGTGTAAATAACACATATACTCCATGAATGGACAAATAATAGATAATTGATAAGATGATGATGTTTTACAATTACATTGCCACAAGTTTTATAAGTCATTTTGCATCTTTTCAATATAAGTCATGGCTTTTGACTTCTCATAACTATTTAATTATTTATTTCTTATTTTACTAATTATTAATATTAATTTATATTAATATTAATAATTAATGTTGATTTATATCATTTTTTAACATAACATTTCCTTCTACTTAGAGAAGCTTTGGCCTCAAAGCTTAGAGAAGATAAGGCTTGCGTCTGATTTTTTTCTTCAACCATCATCTCTAGATCATTTCTTTTAGTATTTGCGACACTTGATAAAATGAGACAATACGAGTTACGAATTTCAAAGAAGAAAGGTCGTATCGTCACTGATGTGGTCCATCAGAGATCTATCTTCGTCGGATCTATTTGATGGCTCTATGGGATGGTTCTTCTCGTTTGTTGCTTAGTATGTTGATTTGATGTTCTTGTTTGTCTGACAACATAACTCTTATGTGCATGTTCATTTTGATCATGCCGTTGGTCACAATGACGTTTATAATTAGAGTGTCGAAAATGAGTTTTTGTTGTTTGTTTTTTTGTTTGATTGACTTCCTTTTGAATTGTGACGAAGACTGAATTTATGTTTATTTCTTCTTCCTCAACTTGAATTTATTTTTCGGAAAGTCTGGATGCTTGCTTCTGGATTTGTGCTACTTTGTTCTCCAGTAACTTTTTATTTCTCTGAATCTTCTCGAACCTGTCGTCTTGCGACTTTTTGTCCTCTATTAACTTCTTGATTTGTTCCTCTAGTTATTGATTAAGATTTTTTAGGTGCTAGTTTTCTTTCTCCTTTTCTAATATTCTTCCTTCGAGGTCTTCATTGGAATGTTATGTCTTCCGACTATGTTTTAGCTTCTTAATCTTCGTAAGTAATGTCTTGTTATGAATTCTTAGTCGAAATAGTTCTTTTGTATTACTTTCTAAATTGTCATTGATTTTCTTAATTTCCACCTTGTGCGCCTTTTTAGTGTCTTCATACTTATGTTGGAGTTTTTCCTTGTGTTGTTGATGTTGGCATATCTCTAATTCTTGACTTTTTAGCTTTCTCTAGATTTGCATCAAATCCTCATCCTTATCCATGATAAGTTTGTTTAAACACCTTATGTATTCTTCTAAATCGTTATCAATTCTATATGGCGGTCCTTCGGTATCTTTAAACTTTTTTATTTTGTCTTTAAGGTCTTAATTGTGATTTTTTAATTGAGATATTTCATCATTCTTATCTGATAAAAGTTTCTCAATATATTTATTATCTTTTTCCAGTTTTTTATTTTGTTATTTTGAGCAAAGATTCTCTTGTTCTATCAACTTATGAAGAATGACCTGCTTACTCATCTCAAATTGTAGATTTTTATTGCTTCCTTTGTAGTATCCTAATTCGCTTTCTAGTTTCTGTGGTTGCAACTGTGAGTTATCTTGACTGACTTCAATAATAAAATATTTACCACATATTGGGCATGAGCAATTGCCATTCTTAAAAAATTTCGGATATTGGAATTCCATTTCACAATAAGGACACTTAGTTCGAAATTTAGATTTATAAACGGAATCCATAATTTCTTCAATATCTTCCGAGACTTGATTTTTGCTCTTTTTTAATATCTTCTTTGATTTTGTGTCTTCCTTAACTTTGATTTCTATGATGATAGATAGTTTTCCTTTGACTTTGACTTCTTCAATTTTGTCTTCTTCCCTCAATAATAAATTGTCACATCAAAGGTGTAATATTCTGCTCTTTGTAATTAATAATTGTAATTTTTAAAATTATTAAATAATTATTATTATTATTAATACAATGTATTAATAATAATAATAATAAATATAAAAATATTAAATTTCTTTGTGGATTGTGTGTAGATTGGGTGGTTGGGAAGAAGGAATGTTACCCTCTTCACCCAAGTTAAAATCTTGGGGTTTAAGTTTTATAAAAAATAAATATTAATATAATGAAGTTTTTTTATAATTAAAAAAACAAGTGTTGTTTCATAATACTATGGGTTGTTTTTTTTCTTCTTCTTTCTTTTACCTTTTCCCCTTTCTTTTTTTTCTCCTGTTTTTTTTTTAACTTTTCTTTTATTTATTTTTATTGTTTTTTTAGTAAGGTCAAAGACCTTTGAAGTCATAGAATCTCTAAAAATTACAAGACAAAATCCAAAACTTTGGCTAAAAGCCGAATGAGCACAAGCCTAAGGAAGGTTGGCTCTAATACCAATTAAACGATTAAAAATCATTTTTACTGGAATAACTAGCATAAATAACACATATACTCCATGAATGGACAAATAATAGATAATTGATAAGATCATGATGTTTTACAGTTACATTGCCACAATTTTTATAAGTCATTTTGCTTCTTTTCAATATAAGTAATGTCTTTTGACTTTTCACAACTATTTAATTATTTATTTCTTATTTTACTAATTATTAATATTAATTTATATTCATATTAATAATTAATGTTGATTTATATCATTTTTAATATAACATTGCCTTCCCCTTAGAGAAGATTTGTCCCTAAAGCTTAGAGAAGACAAGGCTTATGTCCGATTTTTTTCTTCAACCATCATCTATAGATCATTTCTTTTAGTATTTGCGACACTCGATGAAATGAGACGATACAAGTTACGAATTCCAAAAAAGAAATGTCGCATCGTCGCTGATGTGGTCCATCCGATATCTATCTTCATCGAAGCTATTTGATGGCTCTTTGGGCAGTTCTTCTCATTTGTTGCTTAGTATGTTGATTTGATGTTCTTGTCTGTATGACAACATGACTCTTATATGCATGTTCTTTTTTATCCTATCATTGGTCAAAATGACGTTTATAATTGGGTTTTCGATAAGCCTATTTTTTGTTATTTATTTTTTTGTTAGATTGACTTCCTTTTGAACTGTGACGGAGACTAAATTTATGTTTGTTTCTTCTTCCTCAACTTGAATTTGTTTTTTGGAAGGTCTGGATGCTTCCTTCCGAATTTGTGCTATCTTGTTCTCCAGTAACTTGTTATTACTCTGAATCTTCTCAAACCTGTCGTCTTGTGACTTTTGTCCTCTATTAACTTCTCAATTTGTTCTTCTAGTTCTTGATTAAGTTTCTTAGGTGTTGGTTTTCTTCCTCATTTTCTAATATTCTTCCTTCGAGGTCTTCATTGGAAATTTTGTCTTCCGGCTATGTTTCAGCTTCTTAATTTTCGTAAGTAATGTCATGTTATGAATTCTTAGTCGAAATAGTTCTTCAGTATTGCTTTCTAAATTGTCATTGATTTTCTTAATTTCCAACTTGTGCGCCTTTTTAGTGTCTTCATACTTCTGCTGGAGTTTTTCCTTTTGTTGTTGATGTTGACATATCTCTGATTCTTGACTTTTTAGCTTTCTATGGATTTGCGCCAAACCCTCATCCTTGTCCATGGTGAGTTTGTTTAAACGCCCTATGTATTCTTCTAAATTGTTATCAATTCTATCAGGTGGTCCTTCGATATCTTCAAAAAAAAAAAAATTGTCTTTAAGGTCTTGATTGTGATTTTTCAATTGAGATATTTCCTCATTCTTAGCTGATAACAATTTCTCGGTATCTTTATTAGCTTTTTCCAGTTTTTTATTTTGGTCTTTTGAGCGAAGATTCTCTTGCTCTATCAACTTATGAAGAATGATATCCTTACTCATCTCAAATTGTGGATTTTTATTGCTTTCTTTGTAGTATCCTAATTCGATTTCTAGTTTCTGTGATTATAACTGTGAGTTACCTTGATCGAATTTCATAATAAAATATTTACCACATATTGGGAAAGAGCGATTGCCATTCTTAAAAAATGTCAAATATTGGAATTTCATTTCACAATAAGGGCACTTAGTCCAAAATTTAGATTTATAAATGGAATCCATAATTTTTTCAATATCTTTTGAGACTTGATTTTTGCTCTTCTTAATATATTCTTTGATTTTTTGTCTTCCTTAACTTTTATTTCTATGATGATATATAGTTGTCCTTTGCATTTGACTTCTTCGATTTTTCCTTCTTCCCTCAATAATAAATGGTCACACCCAAGGTGTAATATTCTGCTATTTGTAATTAATAATTATAATTTTTACAATTATTAAATTATTATTATTATTATTATTAATACAATGTATTAATAATACTACTAATAATAAAGCATTATTAAATTCTTTGTGGATTGTGTGTAGATTGAGTCGTTGGGAAGAAGCTATGTTACCCTCCCCACCCAAGTTCAAATCTTGTGGATTAAATTTTATAAAAAAATAAATATTAATGTGATGGTATTTTTTATAATAAAAAAACCAAAGTGTTGTCTCATAATACAATGGGTTGATTTTTGTTTTTTTGTTTTTTTTCCTTCTTTTTTTAACCTTTCCCCTTGTCTTCTTTTTCTCCCCCTTTTTTTAACTTATCTTTTATTTTTTATTTTTTTATTTTTTTACTAGGGTCAAAGACCTTTGAACTCGGAGAATCTCTTAAAATTACAAGACAAAATCCAAAACTTTGGCTAAAAGATGAATGAGCACAAGCTTGGGGAAGGGTTGGCTCTGATACCAATGAAACGATTAAAAATCATTTTTGCCAGAATAACTAATGTAAATAACATATATACTCCATAAATGGACAAATAATAGATAATTGATAAGATAATAATGTTTTGCAATTACATTGCCACAAGTTTTATAAGCCATTTTGCATCGTTTCAATATAAGTCATGTCTTTTTACTTTTCATAACTATTTAATTATTTATTTCTTATTTTACTAATTATCAAATATTAATATTAATTTATATTAATATTAATAATTAATACTGATTTATATCATTTTTTAATATAACACCACAAACGCAACGCATGAGTTAAAGGTGCTCATGGTCATCCACCAGGCCGAGTGACCAATTATGTTCAGTGACCGAAACAGTCCTTCTTGAAATGTGTATAGGGCATCCTCTCATCCTAGCATGCCCATGCATATGGGAAGTAGGCCCATTCTTCAAGATTTTTTTTAAATTTGAATTTTGTATATGCAACAAATCTAAATTTCAATATGCTCGCTATTTTACCAACATTAACCTTCCTTTAGAACTCCATACGCAAGAAGGGGAAGGACCATAGGTGAAGCCAGCATAGAAATTCAAAGGGAATGTCATGGGAAGCGAGGGCTATTTGGTTGAGCTTAGTGACGCATCCTTTTATTAACAAAATGGATTTTAATCCTTACTTAAAGTTAGCTCTATGTTTCCAAATTCTCCCTTCCTTCCCTTATACACTTCATGCATGTAGGATCAGGATCCTTCTTGGACACATCTTGGATCATCCTAAATTAATGATGCATGCTTGGGTTGATGGTGATCTCTAGGAAATAAATTAAGGAATCTCTTGATGAGTCTCTTAAAACTGACATGATAAAAATATACAAAGCCCTAACTAAAAGGAAAAAAATGCAATATATTCAAAAAAGACAAGAAAATATCTTACACCTCTCTAAGGTGGATCCTAAGAAATTTTGGAGGAAGATTCTAACTAGAAAAACTAAAGATGATAATAGAATTTCTTTACACAACTGGAATTCCTATCTTAAAAAGATTTATGAATCCTCGAATGGCATAGATAACTTTGAAACACTGCTCACAACAGAAGAAGTTTTCTCATTAGAAGACATAGATTTTTGGGTTAAGCGTCTGGAAAATGGAAAACCTAAGGACATCAAAGGTTACCAGGAAGAAATCTTAAAAATTGGAGGTCCTGTCCTCAACCTTCACATCCACAAGATTTTCAATCAAGCAGTCAAGCAGGGGTTCCCTAAACCTTGGACTCAAAGCCTGATTATCCCTATTTTTAAAAGTGGGGATACAAACAACCCCTCTAATTATTGGACAATTATGATTAGCCCTCTCTTAGCCAAGTTATACGGTATTATTTTGGAAAAGAAGACTCAAGCAATTGGCTTGAAAGTGAAGGTAAGCAGGCTAAAGGCCAAGCAGGTTTTAGAAGGAATCACTCTACAACGGACCATCTCGTTACACTTAGGATAATTGTGGAAGAGTGTCGTAATGATAAATCCAATCTCTTTTGTTGCTTCGTGGACTTTAGAAAGGATTTCGATACAATACCTAGAAGTAACCTATGGAATCGATTAGAAGAGCTAAAGGTTCCTTTCAAGTTGAGAGCTGCCGCAATAAGGTTATATGAGAATTTCATTGCTAAGTTTAAGACCAACGAGGGGTGGTCGAAAAATATTAAATGTAATATCAGAATTAAACAAGGTTTCCCCCTCTCCCCCACTGTTTTTGGAATTTACATAGATAAGATAGAAGGTTGTTTAGAGGAAGTAGGTTGTGCTAGCACGATCTTAGCTGGAATAGTCATCACCCTTCTTCTCTATGTTGACGATATTGTTCTTCTGGAAAGGGGTCCATCTGATCTTGATAAGCAACTAAGGCTTCTTAAGGATTTTTCCTCTACCATGGGTATCACTGTTAACACTGACAAAACAAAAATTATGATTGTCAAATCCAAGAAGGACACTTACGCTAATTTTGTGTATGACAATAACAACTTGGAGGAAGTGTCTTCTAACAAATACCTAGGAATTGATATTCATCACAAGCTCAACTAGAACTATAGAATTAAGAAAATGATTAATGTAGGGTGGAATGCTTATTTTGGTCTTGAAAATAATTGTAAAGAAGCAAACCTTGTGATGTGGGATAAAAAGAAGCTCCTCTTTGAAACTTTAGTCACTCCTGTTATCTTGTATGGGTGTGAGGTATGGGGTTGGATCATCTCTAGAGAATCCTGGAGAAAGATTGAGCAAATCTAGAAGCATTTTATAACGTATAACCTCAAAATTAAAAGCAATACACCCTACCCTATTCTCCTTATAGAAGTGGGTCTTTCCCCTATCGAAAGCCTAGCTATGACTAGGATCCTGTTCTACAAACACAAAATCAATAACATGGGAGACCATAGCCTTCTTAAAATAGCTTTAAATTCTATCCAAAACCACCTAAAGCTCAAGCGAGGTTGGTATAAACATACTAGGACTTGGTTAAACCATTGGAAGATCGACAAAAATGCTACATTGCAAAATATAAATAACATTAAAAATATTGTCACATCTAAGTTTAAGGAGAAAATGTGGTGTGAGAAAGATTTAGAGGATAAACGAAAATTAAGATATTATAAGGAGGTCATCAACCCTACTCTAGAATATCAAAAGTATCTCTCTGTTTTTACTAGTTCAAAGAAACAAATTAATTCAGCTAAGATAAGAACGAACTCTCATGAGCTTCATAGTGAAATTGGTTGTTGGGAAGTTCCTAAAACACCATGGGTAGAAAGGATCTACCATCTCTGTGAGAATATGAACATTGAGGATGAAAAACACTTCCTCTTAGAATGCCCTACATACACCCACATTAGATCTCAGTTTCATAATATTTGTTGTAATTTTGACCTTCCTAGCCTTTTAACATGTCAAAATTATAGTGAGATCGGGACTTTTCTCTCCAAGCTCTTTGAGCATAGAAATACAATTTTAAAACAAACTAAATAATTCATTTCTTTTGGGTCCGATAGAACAATTTGGTCTGACTGAACATTAACCATCATCATCATCATCATCAATAAGAGATATTTGGTGGTTATTCAATTACTAATGCTACTCGTGGGATTTTATCTCAATATTGAACCGAGACAAAAAATTTCTACAAATTTTGAAATTTGAGATCAATAGTGAAACATGAAAAACAAACAGGTAAAACGTAGATCACATCTAGTTTCTAGTTTTAAGAGACTTGAATGGCTGAAAAGAAGACCAATTCGTTCGAATTTAGGTGGTGCTAACATGACTAAATATAATGGAATGAGAAAACCTTTTTTTTACAATTACAGTGATAGAAAATTTCAAGGCCAAACAATCTGGTTGACTCCCTTGTAAGAATTGATGGTTTGGTATTGAAGGACGAACTATTTTTATGTCAGAGATTATGTGATATGCCTCTGGGTTCATCAGTTCTTATTATGATGGGTCGAATAGTATCCAAGCGAGCTCGTCGTCGCCGCTCTTCAACCTTTTCACTAAAAAATTTCTACTCCACCCCTATCTTCTATATCAATAAGAAGAGGGTCTGGTAGCTCAGTTTCATATTTAGTGTGTTCGTGTAGAATAGTGAGGAATAAGCTAGCTATGGAGAAAACCTCCCTCCATCGGACGGAGGAAGAGCAAAGTCAATGTTGACTTTGCTCCTCCTCCGTCCGATGGAGGGAGGTTTGCTCCATAGCTAGCCCACGCCGAATAGTGATGGGTTAATCAATGCAAATGATAAACAGGAAAATTATCAACAGTGAATGATGAGTTATAGTTTTATAGATTTCCATTTAGATTGTTTATGCATTGTTTGTGGGCATAGATTAAAGGTACCTAAAATGTTTTTGTTTGGTATATTGGGGAACTTTGTTCCACAATGTTTGCATTGGATTTTAAAGTCTACAACTTCATTTCATTATCAACTTGAAATTGCAATTTTACATTAATTTTAAACATAAAATTTATTCAAATTATCAAGATTATACGCTGAACAACGAATTGTTCATTTCAATATTTTCTTAATTTACCAAATTCCAACTTGAATTGGACATTTTAGTTGGTCCATAAAATAAATGTTTCAGGTAAATTTGGTGAGTGCAATTAGTTTTTTAGGCCCTCTCTAGATAGGTGAAAGTTAAAGAATTTGGTTTACTGGATTATGAATGACAAAATCCCTTATATTATATGTCTCAAGAGATTGCATAAATGGATTTTAAAAACTGAAATGTTTATGGTCTGATCAGGGGAAGCATATGTAATATCTACATTGAAAGTGAGGAGCCCACTTGCTGGCATAAATTATTCAAGATATGGAAATGGAATTGATTAGGGTAAATGTATATTCATTTACTTTGTGTCTTGCTAGACACACTACGTTGAAAAACAAGTTGATACGTTAAAAACAATAAATAATGACAATTTGGTTTTTTTTTCACATTCCATTCTATTTGTTATTCAATGGACAATCCATGGGGTTGCAGTTTTGAGTGAAAACAAGGTGTTTGGTATTTAAATTCAGTTGGTTGATTGTTTTATAGAAATTTTATTAAAAGTGTTGAGGGCTAGTGCAAGTTAATGCTGGTTACTTATGACGCGTTCGTTGCAATGGACTTCTGGAAAAACAGAAATTGAACCTCAAAAAGCAATATTAGAGGTACCTACACAACTTTTTGGAATATGCGTAAGAATATGAAACATGGAAAATCGGATTACCTTCCGGAATATATAACTTTTATTTATGGAAACTAAGTATAAATCCCAAAAAAAGAGGTTCTTCTCAGATTGGTATGTTATTTTTTTCCCAAAAAATAATGAATATGTTTGCGTTGGTCCACTTGTCTGGTATGAAAATAGTGGAATTTTGTGAAAACAATTATATATAGTTGTATATAACAGGTGTATTTTTCCATATTTATATATGTTATATTTTCATTTTAATTAAGGAAGTCAGTAACGCCCTAAAATGAAAAGGTCGAGCATTGGTCCACAACATCTTGGTCTTAACATAGTCAATGAACGGTATTTTTTTTTAGGATGTAGGTCTTTGTGTCTTCTTGCGTGGATTCTTCTCTGTTTTCTAAATAGTTGAGTCAATCAAAAGGTTTAGCCGAAGCAAATAGACTGCCTTTTGTGTTAGATTGACGTTACTCCATTTAAAATTAAATAAAAAATAGAAAAAGATAATAGATTTAAATAAAAAATTACATATTCAGAATCTACAGACAAAGTTATACAAGTGTGTGAATTTTCATTAGCAGTGGACAAGCGTGGCATATGCAAAATCATGCACGAAATAGGAGAAGTGGTACAAAACATGTTGTATGCAATAAGATAGTCAAAACCACTTGGTTTGGCAACCCGAACTTAAAACCAAAGCAACCAAGTCATCCACCATGTAGGTTGGAAAAAAGGTGCCCGCCAAAATTCTAAATTTAAATCACGCGTGTGTGTAGTTTAAAATGTAACACACACACACTAGAAGCGTGATCGCGCCTCTATGTGCGCGCATATGTTAAGTTAAAACTTTGTTTTGATTTTTTTTTCAAGCATTTGCAAAGGAATGACGATGATGAACAATGATGATGAGGAGGAGGAGGATGATGACAATGAGGAGGATGAGGATGAGGATGAGGATGAGGATGATGATGACGATGATGATGAACAATGATGCTAATGATGATGATGATGATGATGACTATGACTATGATGACAATGATTATGATGATGATGATGATGACGATGAAGATGATGAGAATGATGATTAAGATGATGATGATGATGACCATGACGATGATGATGAACAATTATGTTGACGATGATGATGATGACGATGACAACGATGGTGATGATGATGATCATGATGATCATGAATACTATGACTATGATGATGATAATTATGATGATGATTACGATGATGAGGATGATGATGACTATGATGGCGATGATAATGATGATGATGATGATGACAATGATGATGGTCAGGATGATGACTATGACGATGACGATGAGGAGGAGGAGGATGACTATGATGATGATGATAGGTTTAGTTGAAACTTTGCTTTGAATTTATTTTCAAGCATTTTTAATGGAATGATGATGATGACCATGACGATGATGATGACCATGATAGGTTTAGTTGAAACTTTGCTTTGAATTTATTTTCAAGAATTTTCAATGGAATGATGATGATGACCATAACGATGATGATGAGGAGGAGGAGGATGACAATGATGATGACTATGATGATGATGATGAGGATGATGAGGATGACGATGATGATGAACAATGATGGTGATGATGATGATAAGGATTATGACAATGATGATGATGAGGATGATGACTATGATGATGAGGATGAGGATGAGGATGAGGATGATGATGATGACGATGACGATGACAAT